>JAUIMM010001622.1:0-445000 GCA_031769625.1 Taudactylus pleione
CCAAAGCGATTCCAGACTCGGAACCCCTAAATTCGGTTGTTGTCGGTTCTAAGAAAACCAGACCCGCACATCTCTAATATATATATATATATATATATATATATATATATATATATATATATATATATATTAGAGACTTGCAGTTCAGTTCTCCAGAAATCCGAATCCACCCGAATTTCAGGAATCTGGGTAATTCCGGGTCGCGGTTCTAATCTCCTGAAGAGATCCAGGTAAATCCTGGTTGTGGTTCTGGTCTATTTGCGGTTTGGAATTCAGATTTTAAATGGGTTTTGGATTGCAAAAATTACATGATTTTAGCTGTCTTTAAAACTTTTTATCTATTTTTTATTTAAAAAATCCAGATCCAAAAGCAAAAGCAAAACTAAAACATTTTCGGGTGGTTTTGCAAAACCAAATCCAGATCCAAAACCTTGAAGTAGATACAGATCCAAAACCAAAACACGGGGGTCGGCGCGCATCCCCAATATATATACATAAATATACACACACATATATATATATATGTACTCTTTATATATATATATATATACTTTTCATATATCCTATTAAATCATTTTTGTTGATCTCCCGCTGGACATGTAGATACGGCATTTGCATTCCTTTTAAATACCGGGCTAACATCTTCATGTGAAATATGAAATTATGTAGAGGGAGACAGTGAATTCTGATTGCAATCACCAGGCAGGAGAGACTGGGTATATTACTGAGGTGACAGGTGCAGTACTCAGATGTCTATTCCTCATTCAGCATCACCTTGCTTGCTGCCACAAAGACAACATTAACCCCTCTGCTTCTAAAAAAAAAATCATTACCACCAGGACATAAATAATATTTAAAAAAATGTATCATTTTATAATTCATATTGATTTGCTTTAAACAGCAAATTTCAGGTATTGGATTTGTTACCCACTAAAGAAAGAAAAAAAGGATCGGTCGGAATGTGGCGCCAAAGTTGAATCTGTGACCGCCATGACCAGTAAGCCAGACAGGACCCTGTAGATTGAATTACTGACTTCTGCTCTGTGTAACAACTAGCAATGGTGGCATGTTACCGGGTACCACATCGTATTATAGATTCTGAGAGTCCATAAATCATTATGCAATCAGAATCGCATAGAGGAGATTCCTAGTTGTTTAATATATGTTAACTGGAATTGATGAATATATAACTTAAAATAATGTATTTGAACAACAAGAGAAAACTAAGTTTGGGAACAATTATTTTTATATGTTTATTCAATACAAATCAGATGATTGGTGGGTTAAACCATTAAGAGTTAAGGGTACGGGGAGGATTGGATGGAAATGTACATCCAGATTTGTACCTTTTGTTTTATTGACTTATACTCTTATGGATTTATTCATTAACACTTTAAATAGCTCCAACAAAGTTTCCAACACTTTGTTACTCAACCATTTTGATACATTCTAATGCTGTATCCACAGGACTAATCTCAATCGTACAGTATATGCTTACATACTTCCACTGTTACTTTCCTAATGTGTTCCAGTAACAAGATGGATAGGATAATTAATAGCACTAATACACAGCACACAGTACACACTAACTTAAGTAATCAGTGTATGCTGCAAATTCGTTACATCAATTTGTTAGAAAATCAAAAACCTCAAATACATCAGAATATAAAGCAGAAACCATAAACCCAAGTTCATTATAATACACAACAAATATACTTCCCTCATGTTCTAGATAATTTACAGCAAAAACCTTCAAACTAAGTTCTTGGAGATTGCAGCAAAAACTTTTACCCCAAGGTCATTCAAAATTTCCACAACAAGCTCACTGATATATATACGACAAAACCATCACCCCAAATTCATCATAATTTACAGTTAATTAAAATTTGCCCCAAGTTATTAAAAATATATGGTAAAGTCCTTCAACCCAAATTCATTAGAATATAAAGCTTTACCATCGCCCCAAGTTCATTAGACTATACAGCAAAACCTTCACCCCACGTTCATTAGACTATACAGCAAAACCTTCACCCCACGTTCATTAGACTATACAGAAAAACCTTCACCCCACGTTCATTAGACTATACAGAAAAACTTCACCCCAAGTTCATTAGACTATACAGCAAAACTTTTACCCCATGTTCATTAGTATATACAGCAAAACCTTGACCCCATGCTCATTAGAATATACAGCAAAACCTACACCCCACGTTAATTAGACTATACAGCAAAGCCTTGACCCCACGTTCATTAGAATAAACAGCAAAACCGTCACCCCAAGTTCATTAGAATATACAGCAAAGCCTTGACCCCACGCTCATTAGAATATACAGCAAAATCTTCACCCCATGTTCATTAGTCTATACAGCAAAATCTTCACCCCAAGTTCATTAGACTATACAGCAAAACCATCACCCCACATTCATTAGAATATATAGCAAAACATTCACCCCACTTTCATTAGAATATACAGCAAAACTTTCACCCCATGTCCAGTAGACTATACAGCAAAACCTTCACCCCACGTTCTAAAGAATAAACAGCAAAACCGTCACCCCAAGTTCATTAGACTATACAGCAAAACTTCACCCCAAGTTCATTAGACTATACAGCAAAACCGTCACCCCAAGTTCATTAGACTATACAGCAAAACTTCACCCCAAGTTCATTAGACTATACAGCAAAACTTTTACCCCACGTTCATTAGAATATACAGCAAAACCTTGACCCCATGCTCATTAGAATATACAGCAAAACCTACACCCCACGTTAATTAGACTATACAGCAAAGCCTTGACCCCACGTTCATTAGAATAAACAGCAAAACAGTCACCCCACGCTCATTAGAATATACAGCAAAATCTTCACCCCACGCTCATTAGAATATACAGCAAAACCTTCACCCCACGTTCATTAGACTATACAGCAAAACCATCACCCCACTTTCATTAGAATATACAGCAAAACTTTCACCCCATGTTCAGTAGACTATACAGCAAAACCTTCACCCCACGTTCGTTAGAATAAAAAGCAAACTCTTCACCCCAAGTTCATTAGAATATACAGCAAAACTTTCACCCCATGTTCAGTAGACTATACAGCAAAATCTTCACCCCACGTTCTAAAGAATAAACAGCAAAACCGTCACCCCAAGTTCATTAGAATATACAGCAAAACCTTCACCCCACGTTCATTAGACAATACAGAAAAACTTCACCCCAAGTTCATTAGAATATACAGCAAAACCTTCACCCCACGTTCATTAGACTATACAGAAAAACCGTCACCCCACGTTCAATAGAATAAACAGCAAAACCGTCACCCCACGTTCATTAGAATTAGGGGTGAGAGGGTTCGGATTTCAGAAATCCGAACCCCCCCCGAGCCCCCCTGATCCGAGGCCGATCCGAGTCATGCTCGACTTTTCCCGCCTGACTCGGATCTGAAATCGAGGCAAAGCGTCATCATCCCGCCTTCTGGGTCTCGCGGGTTTTGGATCCTATATAAGGTACCCGCGTCGGCGCCATTTTCTCACTCGGCTGTGGACAGTGAAGAGGGAGGGTGGGAGTTAGGGCTGGCTGGGCTGTGTAGTGTAGTGTAGTGTAGTGCAGTGTAGTGTTGTGCTGTGCTGTGCTGCGCTGTGCTGCTGTTGTCCATAGGGGCTGTGTCCACTCCTTCAAAGTCCTGTGCAGTGTCCCAGTCCTAAAGGGGTGCTGTAGTGTTGTCCAGGGGGTGCTCTGTCCATCAGGGGTGCTCCCCCCAAGTGTAAAAAAATATATATTTTTTCTGTGTTTGTGAATTGTGTGCACTGTGGCTGCACGTGCATCAACAAAGGAGCAGCGCCAAGCATGCGCCTGTGTCCCATAAGTAAAAGGCCGGCTGGCTTGTCCATTAAAGGGTGCTGTAACCCCCAAAGGGCACTCCAAACAAAATAAAAATATATATTTTTTTGTGTTTGTGAATTGTGTGCGCAGTAGCCGCACGTGCATCAACAAAGTAGTGCCAAGCATGCGCCTGTATCCCATAAATAAAGGGCCGGCTGGATTGACCGCTAAAGGGTGCTGTAACCCCCAAAGGGCACTCCAAACAAAATGACATTTTTTTTTCTGTGTTTGTGAATTGTGTGCACTGTGGCTGCACGTGCATCAACAAAGGAGCAGCGCCAAGCGTGCGCCTGTGTCCCATAAGTAAAAGGCCGGCTGGCTTGTCCATTAAAGGGTGCTGTAACCCCCAAAGGGCACTCCAAACAAAATAAAAAAATATATTTTTTTGTGTTTGTGAATTGTGTGCGCAGTAGCCGCACGTGCATCAACAAAGTAGTGCCAAGTGTGCGCCTGTGTCCCATAAATAAAGGGCCAGCTGGATTTACCGCTAAAGGGTGCTGTAACCCCCAAAGGGCACTCCAAACAAAATAAAACATTTTTTTTCTGTGTTTGTGAATTGTGTGCACTGTGGCTGCACGTGCATCAACAAAGGAGAAGCGCCAAGCGTACGCCTGTGTCCCTTAAGTAAAAGGCCGGCTGGCTTGTCTGTTAAAGGGTGCTGTAACCCCCAAAGGGCACTCCAAACAAAATAAAAAAATATATTTTTTTGTGTTTGTGAATTGTGTGCGCAGTAGCCGCACGTGCATCAACAAAGTAGTGCCAACCGTGCGCCTGTGTCCCATAAATAAAGGGCCGGCTGGATTGACCGCTAAAGGGTGCTGTAACCCCCAAAGGGCACTCCAAACAAAATAAAAAAAAAAATTCTGTGTTTGTGAATTGTGTGCACTGTGGCTGCACGTGCATCAACAAAGTAGCAGCGCCAAGCGTGCACCTGTGTCCCATAAGTAAAAGGCCGGCTGGCTTGTCCGTTAAAGGGTGCTGTAACCCCCAAAGGGCACTCCAAACAAAATAAAAATATATATTTTTTTGTGTTTGTGAATTGTGTGCGCAGTAGCAGAACGTGCATCAACAAAGTAGTGCCAAGCGTGCGCCTGTGTCCCATAAATAAAGGGCCGGCTGGATTGACCGCTAAAGGGTGCTGTGACCCCCAAAGGGCACTCCAAACAAAATTTAAAAAAAATTATGTGTTTGTGAATTGTGTCCACTGTGGTTGTACGTGCATCAACAAAGGAGCAGCACCAAGCGTGCGCCTATGTCCCATAAGTAAAGGGCCAGCAGGCTCATTTCTTAAAGGGTGGTGTAACCCACAAAGTGCACTAGTCTCCAACAAAAATAAAAAATTATTTTCTGTGTTTGTGTGTGCCTTAGCCGCACGTATATATCAATATAACATGAATGGAGGACCAAACTTTCTCCGATAAAAATAAAATAGGAAAAGATCAAGAACCACTTCCTCCTAGTGCTGAAGCTGCTGCCACTAGTCATGACATAGACAATAAATGCCATCAACGTCGTCTGCCAAGGCCGATGCCCAATGTCATAGTAGAGGGCACATACAATCCCAAATGACAAAGTTCAGGAAAATGACCTTGAAAAAAACATTTAAATCATCTGAAGAGAAACGTAAACTTGCCAATATGCCATTTATGACACGGAGTGGCAAGGAATGGCTAAGGTCTTTCCCTATGTTCATGACTAGTGGTTCAGCTTCACATGACGATGGAAGCCCTCCTCCCACTAAAAAAATTAAATGAGTTAAGCTGGCAAAAGCACAGCGAAGAACTGTGCGTTCTAAGAAGATATCACAAATCCCCAAGGAGAGCCCAAGTGTGGTGGTGGTTGCGATGCCTGACCTTCCCAGCACTGGACGGGAAGAGGTGGCTCTTTCCACCATTTGCACGCCCCCTGCAAGTGCTGAAAGGAGCACCCACAGTCCGCTTGCTGATATCCAAATTGAAGATTTCACTGTTGAAGTACAACAGGATGAGGATACTGGTGTAGCTGGCGCTGAGGAGGAAGTTGGCGAGGAGGATTCTGATGGTGATGTGGTTTGTTTAAATCAGGCTCCGGGGGAGACAGTTGTTGTCCGTGGGATGAAAAAGCCCATCACGGTCATGCCTGGGCAGAAGACCAAACATTCCACCTCTTTGGTCTGGCAATATTTCTATCCAAATCCGGACAACAACTGTCTTGCCATATGTACCATATGTAAAGGTGAAATAGGTTGGGGTAGGGACGTTAAACACCTAGGAACATCCTCCCTTATATGGCACCTGCAGCGCGTTCATAAAAAGTTACTGTCAAGTTCAGAAACTTTGGCTAAGACCATAAGCAGTCCAGGGACAAATAAATCCCGTTGTCCTGTTGTATCCAAGCGCCTGCAAACCACACCGTCAACTCCCTCCTCGTCAATTTCCTCCTTAGTCAGGATTGGAAGTAGTCCTGCAGGCCATGTCACTGGCATGACTGACTCTCCTATCCGGGATTCCTCTGGAGGATCCTGCATTGCTACGCCTCCTGCTGCCGCTGCTGCTGTTGCTGCTGCTGGGAGTCGTTCATCATCCCAGAGAGGAAGTAGGAACACCACTACTTTTACTAAACAATTGACCCTCCAACAGTCCTTAGCAAGGAGGATGAAGTACGACAGCAGTCATCCTGAAGCAAAACGTATAACTGAGGCCTTGACTGCTATGTTGGTGTTAGACGTGCATCCGGTATCCGCCATTAGTGCAGTGGGATTTAGACAATTGATGGAGGTAGTGTGTCCCCGGTTCCAAATACCGTCTAGATTCCACTTCACTAGGCAGGCGATACCGAGACTGTACAGAAATGTCAGAAAAAGTGTCCTCAGTGTCCTGAAAAATGCTGTTGTACCCAATGTCCACTTAACCACGGACATGTGGACAAGTGGAACAGGGCAGACTAAGGACTATATGACTGTGACAGCACACTGGGTAGATGTATCACCTTACGCAGCAACAGCAGCAGCGTCACCAGTAGCAGCATCTCAGAAATGCCAGCTCGTTCCAAGGCAGGCTACGCTGTGTATCACCGGTTTCAGTAAAAGGCACACCGCTGACAACCTCTTAGAGAAACTGAGGGAAATCATCGCCCAGTGGCTTACCCCACTTAGACTCGCCTGGGGATTTGTGATATCTGACAACGCCACCAATATTGTGCGGGCATTACATCTGGGCAAATTCCAGCATGTCCCATGTTTTGCTCACACAATAAACTTGGTGGTGCAGAATTTTTAGAAAAGCGACAGGGGCATGCAGGAGACGCTTTGGGTGGCCCGAAAAATTTCTGGCCACTTTCGCCATTCAGCGACTGTGTGCCGAAGAATGGAGCGCCAGCAAACACTCTTGAACCTGCCCCGCCATCACCTGAAGCAAGAGGTTGTGACGCGGTGGAACTGAACCCTCTATATGCTTCAGAGGATGGAGGAGCAGCAAAAGGCCATTCAAGCCTAAACATCCACCTATGACATAGGCAAAGGAGGGGGTATGCACCTGACTCAAGCACAGTGGAGAATGATTTCCGTGTTGTGCAAGGTTCTCCAGCCCTTCGAACTTGCCACACGTGAAGTCAGTTCAGACACTGCCAGCTTGAGTCAGGTCATTCCCCTCATCAGGCTTTTGCAGAAGCAGCTGGAGAAAGTGAAGGAGGAGCTAAGACGGAGCGATTCTGCTCGGCATGTGGGACTTGTGGATGAAGCCCTTCATTCGCTTTGCCAGGATTCCAGGGTGGTCAATCTGTTGAAATCAGACCACTACATTTTGGCCACCGTGCTCGATCCTAGGTTTAAAGCCTATGTGGTGTCTCTCTTTCCGGCCGACACAAGCCTGCAGAGGTGCAAAGACCTGCTGGTGAACACACTGTCAGCTGAAGCGGAACGTGACACATCAACAGCTCCTTCTTCATTTTCTCCCGCAACTGGGGCTGCCAGGAAAAAACTTAGCTATCCTAAGCAACCCGCTGGCGGTGATGCAGGGCAGGCAGGACCAAGTTTGGACATCTGGTCCGGACTGAAGGACCTGGCAACAATTTCTGACATGTCTACTGTCACTACATATGATACTGTCACCATTAACAGAATGGTGGAGGATTACATCGGTGTCAGCATCCAAGTAGGCATGTCAGATAGTCCATACCTGTACTGGCTGGAAAAAGAGGCAATTTGGAGGCCCCTGTACAAACTGGCTCTATTTTACCTGAGTTGCCCCCCCTCCAGTGTGTACTCCGAAAGAGTGTTTAGTGCAGCCGGGAACCTTGTCAGCAAAAGGCGTAGGAGGTTGCTTCCACAAAATGTGGAGAAGATGATGTTCATCAAAATGAATTATCAACTCTTCCAGGGAGACCAGCCTCCAGAACGTACAGAGGGACCTGTGGTTGTGGATTCCAGCGGGGACGAGTTAATACTCTGTGAGAATGAGGATGTACACAACACTGAAGAGGGTGAGGAATCGGTGGATGAGGAGGATGAGGATGACATTTTGCCTCCGTAGAGCCAGTTTGTGCAGGGACAGATTAATTGCCAGCTTGTTTTGTGGGGGCCCAAACGAACCAATCATTTCAGCCACAGTTGTGTGGAAGACCCTGGCGCTGAAATGATTGCTTTGTTAAAGTGTGCATGTCCTGTTTATACAACATAAGAGTGGGTGGGAGGGCCCAAGGACAATTGCATCTTGCACCTCTTTTTTTTCTTTGCATTATGTACAGTTTGGGGCCTAGTTTTTCAAACTGCCATCCTGGCAATATGGCAAGACAGTTGTTGTCCGGATTTGGATAGAAATATTGCCAGAGCAAAGATGTGGAATGTTTGGTCTTCTGCCCAGGTATGACCGTGATGGGCTTTTTCATCCCACGGACAATAACTGTCTCCCCCGGAGCCTGAGTTAAACAAACCACATCACCATCAGAATCCTCCTCGCCAACTTCCTCCTCAGCGCCAGCTACACCAGTATCCTCATTCTGTTGTACTTCAACAGTGACATCTTCAATTTGCATATCAGCAAGTGGACTGTGGGTGCTCCTTTCAGCACTTGCAGGGGGCGTGCAAATGGTGGAAAGAGCCACCTCTTCCCGTCCAGTGCTGGGATGGTTAGGCATCGCAACCACCACCACACTTGGACTCTCCTTGGGGATTTGTGATATCTTCTTAGAACGCACAGTTTTTCGCTGTGCTTTTGCCAGCTTAACTCTTTTGATTTTTTTAGTGGGAGGAGGGCTTCCATCGTCATGTGAAGCTGAACCACTATTCATGAACATAGGGAAAGACCTTAGCCATTCCTTGCCACTCCGTGTCGTAAATGGCATATTGGCAAGTTTACGTTTCTCTTCAGATGATTTAAATGTTTTTTTCAAGGTCATTTTCCTGAACTTTGCCATTTGGGATTGTATGTGCCCTCTACTATGACATTGGGCATCGGCCTTGGCAGACGACGTTGATGGCATTTATCGTCTATGTCATGACTAGTGGCAGCAGCTTCAGCACTAGGAGGATGTGGTTCTTGATCTTTCTCTATTTTATTTTTATCGGAGAAAGTTTGCTCCTCCATTTATGTTATATCGATTTGATATATACGTGCGGCTAAGGCGCACACAAACACAGAAATTTATTTTTATTTTTGCTGGAGAGTAGTGCACTTTGTGGGTTATACCACTCTTTAAGAAATGAGCCAGCCGGCTCTTTACTTATGGGACACAGGCGCACGCTTGGCGCTGCTCCTTTGTTGATGCACGTGTGACTACTGCGCACACAATTCACAAACACAGAAAAAAATGTTTTATTTGGTTTGGAGTGTACTTTGGGGGTCACAGCACCCTCTAACGGTCAAGCCAGCTGGCCCTTTACTTATGACACAGGCGCACGCTTGGCACTACTTTGTTGATGCACGTGCGGCTACTGCGCACACAATTCACAAACACAGAAAATATTTTTTTATTTGGTTTGGAGTGTACTTTGGGGGTTACAGCACCCTTTAACGGTCAAGCCAGCCGGCCCTTTACTTATGACACAGGCGCACGTTTGGCACTACTTTGTTGATGCACGTGCGGCTACTGCGCACACAATTCACAAACACAGAAAATATTTTTTTATTTGGTTTGGAGTGTACTTTGGGGGTTACAGCACCCTTTAACGGTCAAGCCAGCCGGCCCTTTACTTATGACACAGGCACACGCTTGGCACTACTTTGTTGATGCACGTGCGGCTACTGCGCACACAATTCACAAACACAGAAAAAATATATTTATTTTTAGCACTTGGGGGGAGCACCCCTGATGGACAGAGCACCCCCTGGACAACACTTAAGCACCCCTTTAGGACTGGGACACTGCACAGGACTTTGGAGTGGACACAGCCCCTATGGACAACTGACTGCACAACACAGTCTAGCCAGCCCCTATGGACTTTGAAGTAGTGGACACAGCCCCTATTGACAACAGCAGCACAGCACAACACAGCCAGCCCCTATGGACTTTGAAGTAGTGGACACAGCCCCTATGGACAACAGCAGCACAGCGCAGCACAGCATAGCACAACACTACTCTGCACTACACTACACTACACTACACAGCCCAGCCAGCCCTAACTCCCACCCTCCCTCTTCACTGTCCACAGCCGAGTGAGAAAATGGCGCCGACGTGGGTACCTTATATAGGATCCAAAACCCGCGAGACCCGGAAGGCGGGATTATGACGTTTTGCCTCGATTTCAAATCCGAGTCAGGCGAGAAAAGTCGAGCCTGACTCGGATCGGCCTCGGATCAGGGGGGCTCGGGGGGGGTTCGGATTTCAGAACTCCGAACCCGCTCACCCCTAATTAGAATACACCACAAAACCTTCACTCCACGTTCATTAGACTATACAGCAAAACCTTCACCCCACGTTCAATAGAATATACAGCAAAACTTCATCCCACGTTCATTAGACTATACAGAAAAACTTTACCCCAAGTTCATTAGAATATACAGCAAAACCTTCACCCCAAGTTCATTAGAGTATACAACAAAACCTTCACCCCAAGTTCATTAGTCTATACAGCAAAACCTTCACCCCACGTTCATTAGACTATACAGCAAAACCTTCACCCCACATTCATTAGACTATACAGCAAAACCTTCACCCCAAGTTCATTAGAATATACAGCAAAACCTTCTCCCCAAGTTCATTAGACTTTACAGCAAAACCTTCACCCCAAGTTCATTAGAATATACAGCAAAACCTTCTCCCCAAGTTCATTAGACTATATAGCAAAACCTTCACCCCAATTTAATTAGACTATACAGAAAAACCTTCACCCAACGTTCATTAGACTATACAGCAAAACCTTCACCCCAAGTTCATTAGACTATACAGAAAAACCTTCAAAACCTTCACCCCAAGTTAATTAGACTATACAGGCTTCACCCCACGTTCAATAGAATATACAGCAAAACTTCATCCCACGTTCATTAGACTATACAGAAAAACTTCTCCCCAAGTTCATTAGACTATACAGCAAAACCTTCACCCCATGTTCATTAGAATATACAGCAAAACCTTCACCCCAAGCTCATTAGAATATACAACAAAACCTTCACCCCAAGTTCATTAGACTATACAGCAAAACCTTCACCCCACATTCATTAGACTACACAGCAAAACCTTCACCCCAAGTTAATTAGAATACACCACAAAACCTTCACCCCACGTTCATTAGAATATACAGCAAAACCTTCACCCCAAGTTCATTAGAATATACAGCAAAACCTTCACCCCAAGTTCATTAGAATTAGGGGTGTGCACCGGCCACTTTTCGTGTTTTGTGTTTTGGTTTTGGATCTGGATCTTTCTTCGTGTTTTGGATCTGGATTGGTTTTGCCAAAACCACCCTTCCGTGTTTTGGGTTCTGGGTTTTGTGTTTTGGATCTGTATTTTTTGAAAAAAAGCATAAAAACAGCTAAAATCACAAAATTTGTAGGTTTTTCTGCTCCTATGCTATTATTAACCTCAATAACCTTAATTTCCACTCATTTCCAGTCTATTCTGAACACCTCACATCTCACAATAGTGTTTTTATGTCCAAAAGGTTGCACCGAGGTAGCTGGATGACTATGCTAAGCGACACGAGTGGGCGGCACAAACACGTGACCCATCTAGGCGTGAAACTGCAGTGGCAGACAGGATGGCAGTTTGAAAAACTAGGCCCCAAACTGTACATAATGCAAAGAAAAAAAAGAGGTGCAAGATGGAATTGTCCTTGGGCCCTCCCACCCACCCTTATGTTGTATAAACAGGACATGCACACTTTAACAAACCAATCATTTCAGCGCCAGGGTCTGCCACACAACTGTGGCTGAAATGATTGGTTCGTTTGGGCCCCCACAAAACAAGCTGGCAATTAATCTGTCCCTGCACAAACTGGCTCTACGGAGGCAAGATGTCATCCTCATCCTCCTCATCCACCGATTCCTCACACTCTTCAGTGTGTACATCCTCATCCTCACAGTATTAATTCGTCCCCGCTGGAATCCACAACCACAGGTCCCTCTGTACGTTCTGGAGGCTGGTCTCCCTGGAAGAGTTGATAATTCATTTTATGAACATCATCTTCTCCACATTTTGTGGAAGCAACCTCCTACGCCTTTCGCTGACAAGGTTCCCGGCTACACTAAACACTCTTTCGGAGTACACACTGGAGGGGGGGCAACTCAGGTAAAATAGAGCCAGTTTGTACAGGGACCTCCAAATTGCTTCTTTTTCCTGCCAGTACAGGTAGGGACTGTCTGACATGCCTACTTGGATGCTGTCACCGATGTAATCCTTTAACAGACAGACGCACGCTTGTCGCTGCTGCTTTGAGGATGCAAGTCCGGCTACAGCCCACACAATTCACAAAGACAGAAAAAAAAAGAAGAATATTTTTATTGTTTGTGGAGCGCACTTTGAGGGTTACACCACCCTTTAACAGACAGACGCACGCTTGTCGCTGCTGCTTTGAGGATGCAAGTGCGGCTACAGCCCACACAATTCACAATGGACAGAAAAAAAAAGAACAATATTTTTATTGTTTGTGTAGCACACTTTGAGGGTGTCACCACCCTTTAACAGACAGACGCACGCTTGTCGCTGCTGCTTTGAGGACAGTATCATATGCAGTGACAGTAGACTTGTCAGAAATTGTTGGCACGTCCTTCAGTCCGGACCAGATGTCCAAACCAGCCCTTGACTTATGACACAGGCGCACGCTTGGCGCTGCTACTATGTTTATGCACGTGCGGCTACATCGCACACAAGTCACAAACACATTAAAAAAATAGTTTTTTATTTTTTGGAGCACTTTGAGAGTTACACCACCCTTTAACAGACAGACGCACGCTTGTCGCTGCTGCTTTGAGGATGCAAGTGCGGCTACAGCCCACACAATTCACAAAGACAGAAAAAAAAGAACAATATTTTTATTGTTTGTGTAGCACACTTTGAGGGTGTCACCACCCTTTAACAGACAGACGCACGCTTGTTGCTGCTGCTTTGAGGATGCAAGTGCGGCTACAGCCCACACAATTCACAAAGACAGAAAAAAAAGAACAATATTTTTATTGTTTGTGTAGCACACTTTGAGGGTGTCACCACCCTTTAACAGACAGACGCACGCTTGTCGCTGCTGCTTTAAGGATGCAGGTGCGGCTACAGCCCACACATTTCACAAAGACAGAAAAAAAAAGAACAATATTTTTATTGTTTGTGTAGCACACTTTGAGGGTGTCACCACCCTTTAACAGACAGATGCACGCTTGTCACTGCTGCTTTAAGGATGCAGGTGCGGCTACAGCCCACACATTTCACAAAGACCGAAAAAAAAAGAACAATATTTTTATTGTTTGTGTAGCACACTTTGAGGGTGTCACCACCCTTTAACAGACAGACGCACGCTTGTCGCTGCTGCTTTGAGGATGCAAGTGCGGCTACAGCCCACACAATTCACAAAGACAGAAAAAAAAAGAACAATATTTTTATTGTTTGTGTAGCACACTTTGAGGGTGTCACCACCCTTTAACAGACAGACGCACGCTTGTCGCTGCTGCTTTAAGGATGCAGGTGCGGCTACAGCCCACACATTTCACAAAGACAGAAAAAAGAAGAATATTTTTATTGTTTGTGTAGCACACTTTGAGGGTGTCACCACCCTTTAACAGACAGACGCACGCTTGTCGCTGCTGCTTTGAGGATGCAAGTGCGGCTACAGCCCACACAATTCACAAAGACAGAAAAAAAAGAACAATATTTTTATTGTTTGTGTAGCACACTTTGAGGGTGTCACCACCCTTTAACAGACAGACGCACGCTTGTCGCTGCTGCTTTAAGGATGCAGGTGCGGCTACAGCCCACACATTTCACAAAGACAGAAAAAAAAGAACAATATTTTAATTGTTTGTGTAGCACACTTTGAGGGTGTCACCACCCTTTAACAGACAGACGCACGCTTGTCGCTGCTGCTTTGAGGATGCAGGTGGAATCTAGACGGGATTTGGATCCGGGGACACACTACCTCCATCAGTTGTCTAAATCCCACTGCACTAATGGCGGATACCGGACGCACGTCTAACACTAACATAGCAGTCAAGGCCACAGTTATACGTTTTGCTTCAGGATGACTGCTGTCGTACTTCATCCTCATCGCTAGGGACTGTTGGAGGGTCAATTGTTTAGTAAAAGTAGTGATGTTCCTACTTCCTCTCTAGGATGATGAACAACTCCTAGCAGCAGCAACAGCACTAGGAGGAAGTGGTTCTTGATCTTTCCCTATTTTATTTTTATTGGAGAAAGTTTGGTCCTCCATTTATGTTATATTGATATATACGTGCGGCTAAAGCGCACACAAACACAGAAAATATTTTTTTATTTTTGCTGGAGAGTAGTGCACTTTGTTGGTTACACCACCCTTTAAGAAATGAGCCAGCCGGCTCTTTACTTATGGGACACAGGCGCACGCTTCGCGCTGCTCCTTTGTTGATGCACGTGCAGCCACAGTGCACACAATTCACAAACACAGAAAATATATATTTTTTTGGACTGGAGTGTACTTTGGGGGTTACAGCACCCTGTAACGGTCAAGCCAGCCGGCCCTTTACTTATGACACAGGCGCACGCTTGGCACTACTTTGTTGATGCACGTGCGGCTACTGCGCACACAATTCACAAACACAGAAAATAATTTTTTTTTTGGTTTGGACTGGAGTGTACTTTGGGGGTTACAGCACCCTTTAACGGTCAAGCCAGCTGGCCCTTTACTTATGACACAGGCGCACGCTTGGCACTACTTTGTTGATGCACGTGCGGCTACTGCGCACACAATTCACAAACACAGAAAATATTTTTTTTTTTGGTTTGGACTGGAGTGTACTTTGGGGGTTACAGCACCCTTTAATGGTCAAGCCAGCCGGCCCTTTACTTATGACACAGGCGCACGCTTGGCACTACTTTGTTGATGCACGTGCGGCTACTGCGCACACAATTCACAAACACAGAAAATAATTTTTTTTTTGGTTTGGACTGGAGTGTACTTTCGGGGGTTACTGCACCCTTAACGGTCAAGCCAGCCGGCCCTTTACTTATGACACAGGCGCACGCTTGGCACTACTTTGTTGATGCACGTGCGGCTACTGCGCACACAATTCACAAACACAGAAAATAATTTTTGTTTTGGTTTGGACTGGAGTGTAGTTTCGGGGGTTACAGCACCCTTAACCGTCAAGCCAGCCGGCCCTTTACTTATGACACAGGCGCACGCTTGGCACTACTTTGTTGATGCACGTGCGGCTACTGCGCACACAATTCACAAACACAGAAAATATATAATTTTTTTAGCACTTGGGGGGAGCACCCCTGATGGACAGAGCACCCCCTGGACAACACTACAGCACCCCTTTAGGACTGGGACACTGCACAGGACTTTGGAGTGGACACAGCCCCTATGGAGAACTGACTGCACAACACAGTCCAGCCAGCCCCTATGGACTTTGAAGTAGTGGACACAGCCCCTATTAACAACAGGAGCACAGCACAACACAGCCAGCCCCTATGGACTTTGAAGTAGTGGACAACAGCAGCACTACACTACACTACACTACACAGCCATAACTCCCATCCTCCCTCTTCACTGTCCACAGCCGAGTGAGAAAATGGCGCCGACGCGGGTACCTTATATAGGATCCAAAACCCGCGAGACTCGGAAGGCGGGATGATGACGTTTTGCCTCGATTTCAGATCCGAGTCAGGCGGGAAAAGTCGAGCCTGACTCGGATCGGACTCGGATCGGGGGGGGCTCGGGGGGGTTCGGATTTCAGAAATCCGAACCCGCTCACCCCTAATTAGAATACACCACAAAACCTTCACCCCAAGTTCATTAGACTATACAGCAAAACCTTCACCCCAAGTTCATTAGAATACACCACAAAACCTTCACCCCAAGTTCATTAGACTATACAGCAAAACCTTCACCCCAAGTTCATTAGAATATACAGCAAAACCTTCACCCCAAGTTCATTAGACTATACAGCAAAACCTTCACCCCAAGTTCATTAGAATACACAGCAAAACCTTCACCCCAAGTTCATTAGACTATACAAAACGTTCACCCCAAGTTCATTAGACTATACAGCAAAACCTTCACCCCAAGTTCATTAGACTATACAGCAAAACCTTCACCCCAAGTTCATTAGACTATACAGCAAAACCTTCACCCCAAGTTCATTAGACTATACAGCAAAACCTTCACCCCAAGTTCATTAGACTATATAACAAAACCTTCACTCCAAGTTCATTAGAATACACCACAAAACCTTCACCAAATAACTAGAAAGCTCGCCCACAGCCTACTAGCTCTCACTTTATTTTCTTTTATAACCAAATTTACTGTCATGTTACAATAATTAGAAGGCACTCATTAGCCCCATAGCTACAAGGCCATTACCTCCCTAGGGGCTGCCTAACCCTAACCCCCCCTTCCCGCACCCTAAACCTAACCTTCCCCCAGTAGTGCCTAACCCTGACCCCTCCGCCCCCCACCCTAACCCTTCCCAGTGGGTGCCTGACCCTAACCTTCCCCCCATAGTAACCCCCCTTCCCACACCCTAAACCTAACCCTCCCGGCGGGTGGCTAACCCTAACCGTCCCCCAGTAGTGCCTAACCCTAACTCCCCTTTCCACACCCTATCCCTTCCCTGGGGTGGTTCCTAACCCTAAAACACCCTGGGAGGCTCCTAAACCTAACCCTCCCCATCCCCAGCATAAACTATTACTTACCCGCAGCATCTTCGTTCGGGATGCCGGTGATCGGTAAGCAGGACGTCGCTATCCTGATGTATTCGGATAGCGGCATCTGCATTATGCCGGGCGTCTGGATTCCGGTGTCAGTATATCGACGCCCGGGATCCCGTCCGCCAGCATTTTCAATGTATCCCCACAGCAATACCCTAGCCTTGCTTACTGCAGAATCCAGCAAAACCATTAACACAAGTTACTTAGAATAAACAGCGAATGAATTACCCCACACTCATCACAGCAGCCAAACGTTCTCATGTCTGTATTTGCAAAAGATAGCAAGAAACTTTCCCCAACTTCCCATCCCCAGGTCTTTCAATGTCTTGCAGCAATAATGTCGGTTCTGCAGTTCACATGTACAGACAATAGTGCTTAAAGTAAAATTACATGTAGGTGCGCAATTTGGACTGAGTCACAGCAATCAATAAGCAATTGGCATCGTTCAGGTTACACATTGGGCATGATTCAGAGGTGGACGTAGTATCGATGTTTGCACTTCCATAAGAAGGATTGTATTTCATATGCATGGAGGTAATTAAACACCCGAGCCTGTGGGTGTCGGCCTCTGGACAAGAAGGGGCTAGTTGTTTCGTGAGGTAGTGTTGTGGGGTAGGGTTTGGTTTGCTTGGCCTAAAGGATAGGCAGGGGGTGGGGTTAGGTGTACTTAGCCTATAGGATTGGCAGGGGATGGGGCTAGGTTGGCTTAGCCTATAGGATTGGCAGGGGGTGGGGTTAGGTTTGCTTAGGCTATAGGGTTGGCAGGGGATGGGGCTAGGTTGTCTTAGCCTATAGGATTGGCAGGGGGTCGGGTTAGGTTTGCTTAGCCTATAGGATTGGCAGGGGGTGTGTTTTTCAGTGCTATTTCAGAGTTGCTGCTTGGCAGCCGTTTCATAGAAATTTCTCTGGTCGGCTGTTTCCCACCCTCCCTCCCTTATTCATTCAGTTGTTTGGTGTCGGCTTTTCTTGTAGTGGGAAAGAACGGTAGCAGTCGCCATCTGTCTTTGGAGCTTGAGGTGCTCTCCCTTCCAATACATGGCTCAATCTACCCTATCTTCTATTAGTTAGTTCAGTTATATATTAAATAGTTTAATTAGTTTAAAAATAAATAAAGCTGATCTCCTTTCACCTTATACAGGTCTCTGTGTCTTTATGTCATTATGATTATGGTTGATGGTTTACCCTGCACTGTTAGGAGGGGCACTCCTCAGGCGGCGGGGAGTTTAGGCGATTATTTGCCACTGCACATGCACAAAAAGTCCTGGAAGCCACTACTGCACATGTGTACCACTGAGTGTACGCAGAGACCGGTCGTGAATTGGCCGGTGGAGAGAGCGATGGGCGGTGGCTGGGAGGTGGCTTGAAGTGAACGCAAAAAAGGCCATCTCCTGGGTGTTATAGAAGTGTCACGGCACGTGCCAGCAATCACGGCTGAGACCTCAAACACTGATTCGCCGTCAACAGAGGACATGTTTAGAGAATAGTCAGAATGAGACACTGCGTCAGGCATAGGGTGGCATAAGTGTCGATGGTGATCGCAATGGTTTACCGATGGTGGAGCATCAGAGCCCATTGGTGAATTTGCACTGTCCACGGGCATTGAAAGTGGGCATCTGAGGGCTTGCACTGTCCGGCGCATAGGAGTGCACAAGGGGAAGGCTGAGACTGGCATTTGCATATTACCACTGCTGTTAACGCGAATGCATTATCGCCGGCCTCTGAATCAGGCCGATAAAGGCAATAATTGAAACTATAAGCATCTTATCAGTTACAGCAACTCAGGGTGAGATTTGTTTTGGGCACTGAAAGGGTTCACTGTAACGTTTTATCACCATGCTCTGATTATAGATGCATAAAACCTGTGCTTGCTTTGTTACCCAGCATATCTGATAACGTTATCTGACAAATTTTAACATTCAATTATAGTGTAAATAAGAATTATTCCAGCAGACAGATACTCCCATTGTTTAGCACAAAGCAGCAAAACTTTATGCACAAATCCGCTTCATCTCCGCAACTTATTCAACTGATTTTTATTCAATTTAATTAAGTATTTCCAGTAACAGAATGAACCGCCGCACGTGTGAGGGAGTCGCAGGACTGCAGCATTTTTCGCTTGATATCAAAATCAGAAATTTAATTTCTTCAACTGTTTATTGAAATTTCTGCTGTAACTTCGATATTTACTGTTTATATCCAAGACGTGCAAACTGAAATCCCTTTCCCTGCTTATATCGATTGAAATGGGATTGTAGTCAAAATGTCGACAGTGATGATGATGATATGAAATGTTGACATTGAAAAAGTCGACATGCACAGTATGTTAGCATGGTCACATCCGGAATGTCAGCATCTGAAATATCAGCAATCTGCACAGACTGGAGGGGGAGGGTTAGGGCTCGGCTACGGTTGGTGGGGATTAGGGTGAAGCACTAGAGGGATGGTTAGGCTATGGGAGGGGTAGGGTAGGTAGAGTGGCGTACCAAGGGGGGTGCATGTGGGGCACTTTGCCCTGGGCACCATCTGACAGGGCAGGCAGAGGGGGGTGCCGCCAGCCTGGGCAATGTCCAGCGCTGGGATAAAGTGTTGAACCCAGCGACGAAAGTCCTGCAATCCGGTGAAATGTATCCTCGGCGGGACACATCTAACTGGACTGTTGCCAGCTGCCTGTGACATTTGGCGCTGGCTGTGAGCTGGATGCAGATCATGGACCGATGGACATTGGAATTTGGCGCCAGACGTGAGCCAATTACGGCTTGCGGTTCGGCAGCCAAACAAGGCTCGCCACATCATGGCTGGCTCTGCCAGCTGCGTGTGACGTATGGAGGATGCAGACGTCATGAGGAAGAGCTCCAGCGGCCGTGGAAGAGGTGAGAAGATGCTGGGCTCAACACAGAAAGCTCCGGCAATGGGGCTGCTAGCCAGGACTGGCCAGCAGCAGAAGAATGCGGCTGAGGACCGGACAGGTAGGCTACCATTAATCCCTCCCTTAACCACCAGGTTGTCGAACACTAGGCCCGTGGGATAATTAAGCCTGTGGCACTAATATGGGGGAGGGGGCGCAGTTTATTCCCTTGCTCTGGGCGCCAAAACCCTTAGTTATGCCCCTGGGTAGGCCCTACCAGGAGGGTTAGGGTTAGGCTGTGGGAGGTAAGGAATAGGGTTAGACACTTGTGTGAGGATTAGGGTTAGGCTGTGGGAGGGAAGGGTTAGGGTTCGGCTGCGGATGGTGGGGTTAAGGTTAGGCTCTAGCGGGAGGGTTAGACTGTGGGAGGGGAGGGTTAGGGTTAGGCTGTAGGACGGGAGGGTTAAGGTTAGGCTCTAGCGAGAGGGTTAGGATTCAGGAGGTGGGCACCAGTGGGAGAGTTAGGGTTCGGCTATAGGAGGGGAGGGTTAGGCACCTGGGGGGGTTAAGGTTAGGCTGTGGGAGGTGAGATTAGGGTTAGGCACTAGTGGGAGAGGAGGGTTAGAGTTAGGCTGTGGGAGGGGAGGGATAGGAGCTAGGGGCATGGGATAGGCTGCGGGAGGGAAGGTTTGGGTTAGGCACTAGGGAGGGGGTTAGAGGTTAGGTAAGTGGGCATTTCAGCACTTGCACTGTCTGGAGCACAGGAGTAGAGCTGTAACTATACTTTTTGGTGCCCTGTGCTAGAAAGAGCATTGGCGCCCCACTAATTTTTCAAAGGGAAATAATGCACCCAAAAAAGAGCCATGGCTTCATGGGGAAGGGCCAGGGAAGAGATAGGAGAGGCCAGGAGATGCTGGGGATAAAATTAGAGGAAGATACAAGCAGGAATGATAATAAACAGAAATTTGACAGGCCCAAACAGCGCCCCCTGACGTGTGGTGCCCTGTGCGATGGCACCGGCCGCACTACCCTAGCTACGGCCCTGCACAGGAGTTGATACAATGAATGTCGTTGCGGACAATGCCAACATGGCAAGCATGTCGACATTATGAAAAAATATACCACACACCTAGAAACAATCATAAGGCCGCCCCAATGCTTACTATGTACTGTACATGTTTTAAAAAAAAGATATACATTATGTACTGAATACTGTGTAAATAAATATATATATATATATGTATATATATATATATATATATATATATATAGCATTTTATACACTGGCACTGTAATGCTTCCTAACTTGCCAAATATCTATATGTTGAACAGCAAGGCCAGTGACAGCACGTAGAGAAGATCAGTCTTTTTGCATGGACTGATAAACACAAGACACAATGAGAATGAAAGAGACAGAGAGAGGAAGAAAGAGAATGTGGAATACAGAAAACACCGTCCCTGTAGTGATGGATGGCTCGCGTAAACGTGTCAGGATAGTATTATGCAAATTATCAGCCAGCCGAGAGCTGCTCTGGTGATTATAGAGGATGAGAACAATACCGAGGTCCCCAGACACGAGCGTGCCTTGTTATTTTCCTTCCCTCCAACTACCCTTGGGGTGGATTCTTCCTGACCCTAGTCCTGCAGGAAAGGAATCTACAAGAAATAAGTTGATGCTACAAGAAAAAAAATATCAGCTCACAAATGCCTGTGACATTCCTGTAGTGCTGCACATATAAACTTCCCTGATATGCCTCTAGAACACACAGGCATGTCTGACATTCTACTAGAACACACAGACACCCCTGACATTCTACTAGAACACAGAAACATCCCTGACATTCTACTAGAACACAGAAACATCCCTGACATTCTATTAGAACACACAGACATTCCTGACATTCTACTAGAACAAACAGACATCCCTGACATTCTACTAAAACACACAGACACCCCTGACATTCTACTAGAACACACAGACATCCCTAACATTCTTCTAGAACACTCAGATACCACTAATGTTCTACTAGAACAAACAGATATCACTGACATTCTACTAGAACACACAAACACCCCTGACATTCTACTAGAACACACATACATCCCTGACATTCTACTAGAACAAACAGACATCCCTGACATTCTACTACAACACACAGACATCCCTGACATTCTACTAGAACACACAGACATCCCTGACATTCTTCTACAACACACAGACATCCCTGACATTCTACTAGAACAAACAGACATCCCTGACATTCTACTAAAACACACAGACATCCCTGACATTCTACTAGAACACACAGACATTCCTGACATTCTTCTAGAACACACAGACATCCCTGACATTCTACTAAAACACACAGACATCCCTGACATTCTACTAGAACAAACAGACATCCCTGACATTCTAATAAAACACACAGACACCCCTGACATTCTACTAGAACACACAGATACCACTAATGTTCAACTAGAACAAACAGATATCACTGACATTCTACTAGAACACACAGACATCCCTGACATTCTACTAGAACACACATACACCACTAACATTCTATTAGAACTAGAGATGACCCGTTCGGATTTAGTGGAATCCGAACCGCTCCGAACATCAGGGATCCGAGTCTACTCACTGTTCGGGTGTTCCCCACCTGACTTGGATCCCACTTCGAGGCCAAACAGCAGCCTCCTGATGTTGGATCCTCGTGAGAGAATCCGACGTCAGGGCCCACCCTCCACAGAAACAAAACACAACCGCAAGCCAATGAGAGTCAGACAGACTTTCATTGGCTGCTGCGTCCACGGAGAGAGCCGGCTGAAGTCATGAGGTCTTTCTTCTGGCTACCCCTGTTGCGGGTGATGGGAGAGATGTCATGATGTCTCTCCCATAGTGCAGAGAGGAGCGGACGGCTGCGGTCAAGGCAGGAGCGGGGACTCAAGTAAAAAAAAATTTCTTTGTGTGTAAGTGGGTGCTACTAGGGGCACAACTAATGGGGGCACAACTACTGGGGGCACTTCTAATGGGGGAATACTACTAGGGGCACTACAAATGGGGGCACAACTACTAGGGGCACTTCTAATGGGGGCATACTACTGGGGACACTACTACTGGGGGAATACTACTGGGGACACTACTACTGGGGGCATACTACTGGGGCACTACTAATGGGGGCACTACTAGTGGGGGCATACTACTGGGGGCATATTACTAGGGACACAACTACTGGGGGCAAACTACATGGGGCACTACTAATGGGGGGGACATACTACTGGGGTCACTTCTAATGGAGGCATACAACTGGGGATGCTACTACTGGGGGAATACTACTGGGGACACTACTACTGGGGGCATACTACTGGGGCACTGCTAATGGGGGCACTACTAGTGGGGGCATACTACTAGGGACACAACTACTGGGGGCAAACTACTTGGGGCACTACTAATGGGGGGGACATACTACTGGGGGCACTTTTAATGGGGACATACTACTGGGGGCATACTACTAGGGGCACAACTAATGGGGGCACAACTACTAGGGGTACTTCTAATGGGAGCATACTACTGGGCAGGTCCGTCAAGAGCCGCGGCAGGCCCAGGTAACAGAACATGGCCTAATCGCGGGAGGCGTGGCCATGCCCCCTTCGGGGAAAAAAAATATTTGCGCGCTGGCGATGGGGGCGCTCTGAGCCCCCTCAGCCTGATGCAAAGCCAGAGGGGGGGCGCAATCAGTGTGATCG
Organism: Taudactylus pleione; assembly: GCA_031769625.1. Lineage (NCBI taxonomy): Eukaryota > Metazoa > Chordata > Amphibia > Anura > Myobatrachidae > Taudactylus > Taudactylus pleione. The sequence goes on from JAUIMM010001622.1 coordinate 23,782, forward strand.
CTCCCCCCAACAGGCATAGGAGACTGCTGTGGCTGCTGCTCAGCATCCACGAGCAGTCTCCCACTGCAGCTCAGCACACGCTGTGTGCTGGGCTGCTGTGAGGGAGGGGGGGCGGCGTTGGACCCGGGCCCCCGCTGGGCCCCTCAGGAAGCCCAGGCCCGGTTAATCTGTACCTGCTCCCCCCCTCTCGGCGCCCCTGCTACTGGGGACATAGTACTGGGGGTATACTACTAGCGGCACTACTAATAGGGGTATACTACTAGGGCACTAATAATGGGGGCATACTACTAGGGCACTACTAATGGGGGCATATTACTGGGGGCACTACTAATGGGGCAAACTACTTGGGGCACTACTAATGGGGGCATACTACTAGGGTCACTACTAATGGGGGCATACTACTGGGGTATACTACTAGGGGCACTACTAATAGGGGCATACTACTGGGGTCACTACTAATGGGGCATACTACTAGGTACACAACTACTGGGGGCATACTACTAGGGGGACTACTACTGAGGGCACTGCATAGGGGGCACTACTACTGAGGGCATTGTGTAAGGGACACCACTGCTGGGGGCATTGTGTAAGGGACACTGCTACTATGGGCATTGTGTAAAAGGGTCATAACATAAATAAGAGACACTACTTTATGGTGTAATGTGAATCAGGCACTATGTGCAGTGTAATGTGAATAAGATTGTGCACTGTGACTCTGCTGGCCGTACCCCATTGGGTGGGTGGGAGGGCCCAAGGACCAATCCATTGTCATACCTCCCAACTGTCCCGCATTTAGCGGGACAGTCCCGTTTTTCTGGGACTGTCCCACTGTCCCGCCCCCGGGCTGCAGTGTCCCGCGGTGGGGGGGAAGTTGGGGGGAAGCATACACGCTGCTCTGCTATGCAGAGCAGCGTCTATGCAGAGCTAGAATAGATGCTGTGCGCATGCGCACAGCATCTATTCAGAGTACGGGAGGAAGCCCGATGGCTGCCCAGCATCTCGGAGATGCTGGGCACACCCCATTAGTGATGTAAACGAGGGCGTGTCATCAGACCACGCCCCCTTTTCGGACACATGCGCCTCAGCCGTGCGCAAGTCCCGACTCACTCCCAACAAATGTTGGGAGGTATGCATCTTGCACTACCTTTCATTTCTGCCACTGCTGTGTGGCAATGTGTCATAGATGTGCTTTATACTGTGGTGTCTGTGTCGCTGTGCCGCTGTTTTGTCGCTTAGTAACCAGTCAGCTCACTGCAACCTTTGGCCAATAATGGTGAAAACAATACTATAAGCTGTGAGGTGGTCTAAATTGACTATAAATTACTGGAAATTAATGTTATTGAGGTTACTAATACTCTAGGAAGAATAAAAAGCCCAATTTATGTGATTTGAGCTTTTTTTGTAAATTTTTGTAAAAAATCCAAATCCAAAGCCCGTCACTGCAGTTTGGCAAATCCAAATCCAAAGCGGACAACGAATTAGAATCAAATCTAAATCCGGCAAAAATGGTCCGGCGCACAAGAACACACAGACACCACTGACATTCTTCTAGAACACACAAACATCCCTAATATTCTACTAGAACACACAGACATTCCTAATATTCTACTAGAACACACAGACATTCCTAATATTCTACTAGAACACACAGACATTCCTAATACTCTACTAGAACACACAGATACCACTAATGTTCTACTAGAACACACAGATACCACTAATGTTCTACTAGAACACACAAACATCCCTAATATTCTACTAGAACACACAGACATTCCTAATATTCTACTAGAACACACAGATACCACTAATGTTCTACTAGAACACACAGATACCACTAATGTTCTACTAGAACACACAGATACCACTAATGTTCTACTAGAACACACAGATACCACTAATGTTCTACTAGAACACACAGATACCACTAATGTTCTTTCACTGACATTCTACTAGAATACACATACACCACTGACATTCTATTAGAACACACATACACCCCTGACATTCTACTAGAACACACATATACCACTGACATTCTATTAGAACACACATACATCCCTGACATTCTACTAGAACACACATACACCCCTGACATTCTACTAGAACACACATACACCACTGACATTCTACTAGAACACACATACACCACCAGGGCCATAGCTAGGGTGGTGCGGCCGGTGCCATCGCACAGGGCACCACAGGTCAGGGGGCGCTGTTTGGGCCTGTCAAATTTCTGTTTATTATCATTCTTGCTTGTAGCTTCCTCTTATTTCATCTCCAGCATCTCCTGGCCTCTCTTATCTCTTCCCTGGCCCTTCCCCATGAAGCCATGGCCCTTTTTTTGGTGTATTATGTCCCTTTGAAAAATGAGGGGGGCGCCAATGCTCTTTCTGGCACAGGGTACCAAAAAGTCTAGTTACGGTTCTGTACACCACTGACATTCTACTAGAACACACATACACCACTGACATTCTACTACTGTAGAACACACATACACCACTGACATTCTACTACTGTAGAACACACATACACCACTAGCATTTTACTAGAACACAGACACGGCTGACATTCTATTATAACAAACAGACATCTCTGACATTCTACTAGAACTAGGGATGTGCGCCGGACCATTTTTGCCGGATTTGGATTTGGTTCTAATTCGTCGTCCGGCTTTGGACTTGGATTTGCCAAACTGCGGTGACTGGCTTTGGATTTGGATTTGGATTTGGATTTTTTTACAAAAATTGACAAAAAAAAGCTAAAATCACATAAATTGGTCTTTTTTTTCTTCCTAGAGTATTATTAACCTCAATAACATTAATTTCCAGTCAATTTAGACCATATCACAGCTTATAATATTGTTTTCAACATTATTGGCCAAAGGTTGCAGTGAGCTGACTGGTTACTAAGCGACAAAGCAGCGGCACAATGACACAGACACCACAGTATAAAGCACATCTATGACACATTGCCACACAGCAGTGGCAGAAATGAAAAGTAGTGCACCCACCCAGTGGGGTACGGCCAGCAGAGTCACAGTACTTGTTTACAAAGTGGGCTACGGCCCTAGGAGTCACAGTGCACAATCTTATTCGCATTACACCGCACATAGGGCCTGATTCACATTACACCATAAAGAAGTGTCTCTTATTTATGTTACGACACACAGTAGTGCCCCTTTTACACAATGCCCACAGTAGTGAACCTTTTACACAATGCCCACAGTAGCGGTGTCCCTTACACAATGTCCCCCAGCAGTGGTGCCCCCTATGCAGTCCCCTTAGTAGTAGGGTCCACTATGCAGTGCCCCCAGTAGAATGCCCCCCAGTAGTATGCCCCCCATTAGCAGGCCCCCCAGTAGTATGCCCCCCATTAGCATGCCACCCAGTAGTATGCCCCCCATTAGCAGGCCCCCCCAGTAGTATGCCCCCCATTAGCATGCCACCCAGTAGTATGCCCCCCCAGTAGTATGGCCCCCCCAGTAGTAGGCTGCCCCAGTAGCAGGCCCACCCCAGTAGTAGGCTGTCCCAGTAGTAGCCCCCCTGTAGTATGGCCCCCCCCTGTAGTATGGCCCCCCCTGTAGTAGGCTGCCCCAGTAGCAGGCCCCCCCCAGTAGTAGTAAGCCCCCCCAGTAGTATGGCCCCCCCAGTAGCAGGCCCCTCAGTAGTATGGCCCCCCCAGTAGCAGACCCCCCCCAGTAGTATAGCCCCCCCAGTAGCAGGCCCCTCTGTAGTATGGCCCCCCCAGTAGTATAGCCCCCCCCAGTAGCAGACCCCCCCCAGTAGTATGGCCCCCCCGCACCCCCAGTAGCAGACCCCACCCCCCAGTAGCGCCCCTGGCCCTTGCACAAATAAAAAAATAAAAACTTACCTGTATCCCCGCTCCCGCGCCGTCCGCTCTGTCACACGCTGAGAAGGGAGCCGGAAGACGGAGCTCATGTGTGAGCTCCAGCCGGCTCCCTCCGTGCAGCAGCCAATGAGAGTCTGTGTGACTCTCATTGGCTGCTGTAACAAACACACAGCTGCCGCTGGCGGCTGTGTGTCTGTGTCTGTGTAGGGCAGAGCGCTATCACTGCGCTCTGCCCTACACAATAGGAGACCTGATGTCGGATTCTCTAGTGAAAATCCGACATCAGGCGGCCGCCGTTCGGCCCCGAACGGGGATCCGAGTCAGGCGGTGAACACCCGAACAGGGTTCGGGTGGACTCGGATCCCCAATGTTCGGAGCGGTTCGGATTCCACAGAATCCGAACCGCTCATCTCTAACTAGAACACACTGACACCACTGACATTCTACTACTGTAGAACACACATACACCACTAGCATTTTACTAGAACACAGACACGGCTGACATTCTATTATAACAAACAGACATCTCTGACATTCTACTAGAACACACATACACCACTGACATTCTACTAGAACACACTGACACCACTGACATTCTACTAGAACACACATACACCACTGACATTCTACTAGAACACATGCACAGTACGGGTGAGTCACAGATTCCCGATCTGAGCAGGCACAGATTCTGATACATGATCCCTGTCACTGCATCCACAGCTGAAACACCCCTTGAAATCTTTCTGCAGACCAACTTTGAAGACTATGTCTAGCAGGGCTGCCATCAGGGGGGGAATTCTGGGACTGGAATCCTGTTCCTGTCAGAAGGGGGCCCATCTGCAGTGGCACTGTGTGGCTGCAATCAATCTCCCCTACTGTTTGTAATCTCTGTATGCTAAGGTTTGCCAGAATCAAAGATTGTGGATTGATTATGTTGCCTGCTACAGTCTGAATGTATCAAGTGCTGAGCTTTATTGCACTCTGCTAAGGCCCCTGGGGAGGCTGCTGTAAGATGAGACAGTGAGTGAAATGCTAATAATGCACCCTGTTTAATGTCAAAGTGTATCATGCAAACACAGAGGGCTGCCTAACTCCGTATTTCATGTATGCAAGTGTTGGAAAAGTGATATAACACAGCGCTTTCGAAGAGTTGAGAGTGTGACAGTGTGTGTATGAAGCCAGCCCCTCAGCCCAAGAACCTGTGTAATTTAAGAGTGTCCCAGTTTTATGGGATTGTGTGACAGTGTGTGGCCCTGACGAAGTTCAAACCTAGGCAAAAACCTAATCCTGCACCACCATGCCAAATTTGGTGGAGCTAGGTACAAAACTCTGGCCATGCATAAAGGACAAACAGACAGACGCACACTTCCTGGCTTATTATATAGATATACATTATATATCATCATGTATGTCACAAACTCCCATATCATTACAGCACATCAGTCGCACCCCCACTGCCCTCGATGTGACCCAGTGCACCAGTCTGTCTTTTCATTAGTATTGTGGGACTCTTTGCTGTTAATTCTCTTTGACTTTGCTCCGTGGGCGCAGTGTCTGCTTGAGCACCCCCAATATTTGTGCTGCCACTCTCCATGTCTAGGCATGCCATGTTCAAGTCATCATTTTTAAAATTTGGCTCTGTTGGTCTTTGGTATTGTTGAGTGACCACCTGTAGCCCCATCAGAAGCTGCGGGGAACTAAAGCAGGGAATGTTTTTTTTATTCTGATCAGAGCTAAGTATTTACCTAAAAACAGTTTCTGCTTATGTACTTATTACGGCCCTAAAATTGCTGTGGCCATAACCCCCTCCGGCGTCAAGCAGTCTGTCTGCCTCTTTAATAACCATTAAGTAGGGAGGGGATAAGACATAGCAGCCTACTATGCTCTGCCCTGGCATATATCAGGGCTGTGCATCCACCTGCAACCGACCAAACTGTTATGTGACTCCTTTGTACCCCTTTTAAATGTACGCAGTGATGAGAGATGCACATTACAGGCAAGGACCCCAGAGAACGGGATGTGGACCAGATATTACAACCGCAGGATCTGCATGATTCATAGCCCCTTCTGTGGTTCCTGCTGAACTCTTCGCCATTCTCCCCGAGCTGCTGCGATAACTCACATATTGTTTAATTAGCTCTCAAAAGAGGGGATTGTCTTTGAAGGAATATTTACAGTATATTTATGTTCATACTTGTCATGCATCATGTTAGCAACATGTAAATACAGATTGTACAAGCTGCAGAGAATTACTGCTTTTCAGCTCATTGTGGGAGCTTAAATTCCAAGGGAATATCTGTTGGATTTTAAGAATTGGATGTTAGATGACTATTTGCCCATCTGGACGGGAGAGATGTGACATCATGGTGTTCACAGTAATACGACAAGAGTATTTGTTTCACAATCCTGTAGGTTTGGGGCAATGATCGTCATTGGTTTATAAACTTGCACCAATCCTATGCTGGGTGCAGAAGATATGTCTGATACAGGATTACCCTCCCCGTACGCATGACTCAGGTGCGCACAAAGCTTTTGATACAGGGTCATGACTCTCCCATGACATTCATCCGACACTGCCACAAGTCAGGGTGGTTCCGTGTAATTTCGTTGTTACTGCCACCTAAAAAAAACCCCTATGTCATGGAAAGACAGAGCAGGCCAAGTTCCGTCCAACTCAGGATAAGACGGACATACACAAAGACGCGCAAATCCTCATCTGCGCATGTGCTGTATGCGAAAGCTCGCCATTTGCATCCGTAAACGATTCTGTACCCACTGTTCCCTCCGTGTGATACTTGTTCTCAGGTCACTGATCATTCCTTGTGATTCTTTAATCCAGTGATAGGTAGCAGTCACCACATTGGGTGGCCCTCTATCCTTCATAGGACACACATTTCTCTTAATCTAGTAATACTGTAAATTAATTTAATACATGTAATCGGAGAAAAAGACAGTTACCTGTAATAACATATCGGCAGGGGAGCGCAAGTGAAACCACAAAGGGCCACATGAGACCCGGGGGCCGCCTGTTGCCCATCACTGCTCTAATCAGTGTCCATTCTGTGCGATGCTCTGATCACTACCTATGCTTTGTACACATCGTTTCCACTCTTATTCATCACTGGTATATATCAAAGGGGTTACTATCAGCATTAGATGTCGCTATCAAAGACACTCCATGTGTATGCATATAGATGTCCGCTTACTAAGTACTGTTTAAGATACCATATCTCAGGATGGCGTATCTCAGGATGGCGTATCTCAGGATGTCATATCTCAGGATGGTGTATCTTCGGATGACATATCTCCAGATGACATATCTCTGGATAACGTATTTCTGGGTGGCGCATCTCAGAATATCTCAGGATGGCGTATCTTAGGATGGCGTGTCTCAGGATGGCGTATCTCAGGATGTCATATCTCAGGATGGTGTATCTCAGGATGTCATATCTCAGGATGGCGTATCTCAGGATGTCATATCTCAGGATGGCGTATCTCAGGATGTCATATCTCAGGATGGCGTATCTCAGGATGTCATATCTCAGGATGGTGTATCTCAGGATGTCATATCTCCGGATGACGTATCTCAGGATGGCGTATCTCAGGATGTCGTATCTCAGGATGGCGTATCTCAGGATGTCATATCTCAGGATGGCGTATCTCAGGATGTCATATCTCAGGATGTCATATCTCAGGATGTCATATCTCAGGATAACGTATTTCTGGGTGGCGCATCTCAGGATATCTCAGGATGGCATATTTTAGGATGGCGTGTCTCAGGATGGTGTATCTCAGGATGGTGTATCTCAGGATGACGTAATTTAGGATGATGTATCTCAGGATGGCGTATCTCAGGATGGCGTATCTCAGGATGGTGCTTCTCAGGATGGCGTATCTCAGGATGATATATCTCAGGATGGCGTATCTCAGGATGGCGTATTTTAGGATGGCGTATCTCCAAATGACGTGTCTCCAGATTACATATCTCCGGATTATGTATTTCCGGATGATATATCTCAGGATGGCGTATCTCAGGATGGCGTATTTTAGGATGGCGTATCTCCAAATGACGTGTCTCCAGATTACATATCTCCGGATTATGTATTTCCAGATGGCGTATTTCAGGATTTCTCAGGATGGCATGTCTCAGGATGGCATGTCTCAGGATGTCGTATCTCAGGATGGCGTATCTCAGGATGACGTATCTCAGGATGGCATGTCTCAGGATGGCGTAACTCAGGATGGCGTATCTCAGGATGATGTATTTTAGGATGGCGTATCTTCGAATAACGTATCTCCGGATAACATATCACTGGATGATGTATTTCTGGATGGCGTTTCTCTGGATATCTCAGGATGGCATGTCTCAGGATGGCATAGCTCAGGATGGCGTTTCTCAGGATGGCATTTCTCATGGATGATATATCTCATGGATGATGTATCTCAGAATGGCGTATCTCAGGATGACGTATCTCAGGATGGCGTATCCCAGGATAACGTATTTTAGGATGATATATCTCAGGATGGCGTATCTCTGGATGGCGTATCTCAGGGTGATGTATCTCATGGATGATGTACCTCAGAATGGCATATCTCATGGATAATGTATCTCATGGATGATGTATCTCAGGGATGGTGTATCTCTGGGATGGTGAATCTCAGGATGGCGTATTTCAGTATGGCATATTTCAGTATGGTGTATCTCACGGATGGCGTATCTCAGGATAACGTATCTCAGGATGGCGTATCTCAGGATGGCGTATTTTAGGTAAGGATGAGCGGTTCGGATTCTGTGGAATCCGAACTGCTCCGAATAGCGGGGATCCGAGTCCACCCGAGCCGCGACTCGGGTGTTTCCACCTGACTTGGATCCCTCTGCAAGGCTGGACGTCATCGGATTCTCGCGAAAGTTTGCCTCTACATAAGGTGTATAGAAGCACTGTGACTCCTTGGGCCGTAGTCCTCTGTGTATACAAGCACCGTAACTCCTTGGGAATAGAGTGAAAAACAGCACGTAACTGATCATCTTGGTGAGACCATGCTGCACTGCAGGTGGGGCAGATGTAAAATATGCAGAGAGATTTAGATTTGGGAGGGAGGTGTCCAAACTGACATCTAAGTTGAAGTGTAAAAATAAAGCTGTGCAGTATTTGTGGGCTACATGCAAAAGCAGCCAGTATTTACCCCACATGTAAAATAAAATGTATGTATTTGTACCCCTTGCATTGCAATATGTTTTGTCCTGGTTCACAGTTACAGTACGTGCTCTTTCTTACTCTGGGCCTGATTCAGAGCCAGACGCTATGTGCGGACGGTCGTTCCAAAAAATGGGCCGGCTATTTAAATTGAGCACTCGCTCTTTGCGGTTTGTTGACACCTCTATGTCTGAGCGAGCGAACGAAAAATGCGCTTGCTATTTTGTAGAGACGCCCGTTTGCCGTTCGCATTCACACGTCATCTCCGGTATTTATTAGATTAATCGGGTACATCAAAAGGCATCTGAACTGCTCGCAGGACTTGAGGTAGGAATTATTTCCCGTAATCACTGCAAGCAGTTCAGGCTAAAAGACAATCAAGTGACGTGGTCGATGACGCTCCTTTACTAATTATGCACTCCCATTAAACGCCCTTTTTAGCCTTAGGCACGCCTGCGTTCGGATCTCCACTCCCCCGTTTTCAAGCACCTTCCCCTGTTACCACCCACAAACGGTACATTCTGTCAATCAAATTAGCAGCCCCTCGCTGTTTTGCGAGCGCACGATTCCCGACCGCAATGACTGGTTTGCGCATGCGCATTACGACCCATAAGCATGCGCAGTTGTGCAAACATTGCTCAAAGCGAACGAGCGGCCGCTTACGAGCGGCTCTGAATCAGGCCCTCTATTCCCAAAGCTGAATCAGGCCCTTGGCCCTCTGTGTATACAAGCACCATGACTCCTTGGGCCGTAGCCCTCTGTGTATACAAGCACCATGACTCCTTGGGCCGTAGCCCTCTGTGTATACAAGCACCGTGACTCCTAGGGCCTTAGCCCTCTGTGTGTCAATAACACACAAGTACTGTGACTCAGTAGTGAGTGGCAGTGTGTGGCAATGTGTCATAGATGTATTTTCAACTGCGGTGTCTGTGCCACTGCTCTGTCGCTTAGTAACCAGCCAGCTCACTGCAGCCTTTGGCTGTGAGTTGGTCTAAATTGACTGTAAATGACTGGAAATTAATGTTATTGAGTTTTATAATACTCTAGGAGCAAAACAAAGTTCAAATTATGTGATTTTAGCTTTTTTTGTACATTTTTGTAAAAAAAATCGAACTCCAAAATCAGTCACGGCGGTTTGGCAAATCCAAATCCAGAGAACGAATCAGAGCCAAATCCAAATCCAGCAAAAATGGTCAGCGCACATCCCTAATTAGGATGGCGTATTTCAAAGAGGGCCGAAGAGAGCGCCGCCGGGCCCAAGTAAAGAGGGGGCATGGCCTAATTGTGGGAGGTGTGGCCATGCTCCCTTGAGAAAAAAAAAAACACTTTTGCAGCGGCACTGCGCGCTGGGGAGGGGGCGCTGTGAGCCCCTCAGCCCGGCGCAAAGCCAGGGGGGGAGCGTGATCAGTGTGGTTGCTCCCCCCCTCATTCATTGGAGATTGCTGTGGCCACGAGCAATCTCCAACTGCATCCCAGCACACTCTGGGCCTCATTCAGAGGCGGTCGGAGGATGCAAGCGGTCGCTCAGAAACTGGGCAGCCACTTGTATCCTGACCGCCCGCCTCTGTTGTGGTCGTAGGCTGTGGGTTAACACCCACAGCTCTAACGACCGCTCGGGTGATGGTCGCGATGTCAGAGACCATCGCAACCATCGGGGCTTATGACGAGACCCTAGGGTAGGGTCTCACTTGTCGTAAGCCCCGGAGAGCTGCTGGCTCTGTCAGAGCTGGAAGCTCTCCACTGACATCACTAGTGATGTCAGTGGGGCCTCCCCCAAACGGCAGGTGTTCCCATGGGAACGCCTCCGTTTGGGCTGCCACCCCCCCAGGCCGTCTTCCAAACGGGGCGAGCTGTCAATCAACATCGACAGCTTGCCCCCTCTGGAAAGAGACCCGCTACGACCGGCGCTGTCGGTCGTAGCGGGTCTCACGCATGCGCACGAGGGAGCCGGCTCCCTCGTGCGCATGCGCACTGGAAAAACATCGAGGCGGCCGTGCGGTCGTAGACCGTACGGCCGCCTCTGAATAAGGTCCTCTGTGTGCTGGGCTGCAGCGAGGGAAAGAGGAGGGAAGGGGGGCAGCGCCGGACTTGGGCCCCCGCCGGGCCCCTCTGGAATCCTGGGCCCAGGTAAATTGTACCCACCCCCCCTCCTCTCATCGGCGGCCCTGATTTCAGGATGGCGTATCTCAGGATGGCGTGTCTCAGGTTGGCGTATCTCAGAATGGCGTATCTGAGGATGGCATATCTCAGGATGACGTGTCTCAGGAGGAAGCTAGTTCACTCATGGGTAGAACAAGAGCAAATAGCCTCAGGAAACAGTAATTACTGACCGGAGTCAGTATCGTCGGGACAGTGAGCAACGCTTGGCTGCCTTGGCGATATTATTTCATAATTGCAGTTAATAACAAAGTTTTTTCCACCATGACAAGTGAAAAACCACCTATTACCAATTACAGTGACGATTGGAGCGGTAGAGTAACTAACCAGTGATAGTGAACACATGCGTGTGCGTGACACGGCTAGCCTGGGCTTGGGCTTTCAGTTCTACTTGTTGAAATAAAAACTGTAAGTGAAGAAAAGTTTAGAAATAGAATAAAAATACAAAAAAAACCTGTTTTATTTAAATAACAAATATTTTTTTTTCATCCATTATACTGTATTCTGCTATCTCCAACAGAAAATGGATCCTTGCTCAATAAGATTGCGCTTGTAAACTTGCGTTTGCTCGGCTTTGCATTGTAACATTTATCTAGGCGCAAATTTGTTCCTTTTAGCTGAACTTCCTCCTAACCCTATATGTATGATGTCATTTACTACAGTCTGAGCCTGATATTGCAACTGCGTACGCATATCGGCAGATGGTGCGCATGAACCGCAGTGCACGTGCGCAGGTCAGCATTGCAATCGCTCTGCGATCACATACGTACACAGATACAAAACTATCGCAGAGTGAGTGATGGGAAGTCAGCGTTTAGGGGTGCTGACGTGGGTGTGGTTGGAGAAGCGCAGGCGTGCCTCTCCGTTTGAACGCCGTTGCATAGGCGTGCGTAAATTAGCCACTGCGACGGCATACGGAGCGTGGGATGAGACGTGCAATTTCTGAGACAGGTCAGAGCTGCTGTAATACTGCGTGAGGGCCGATGTTACCGATGTATAGGCAGGATTGCGAGGTCTTACGGATGCGAGAAAGCGGTAGCGGACATCTCTATGCTGGCTGTACGGTTGCAAACATTACCATAGTTTTGCAGCTTCATTGCGTGCGATTATGCAGCCGGTTGTCTTTTCAACTACAGTATATATATATTTATTTTTACCAAACTGCTGATTGTTATTGTTACGGCAAATGTAATGTTTACAATGTAACGGTAAAACCTTTCGAGTCCAATTGAGAGAAAAGTTGTCATTATTATTTTTATCATTTCGTTTGCCATTTAATAAACAGAGAGGGAGCCACTTCAGACGAGATAATACAAACCAAATACCAGCGGGGTAATGACAGCGTTGATAGCCTTGTGGGGCAATCAAGACAGATTTATTTGGAAATTGCATTTCATTTTGTTCGCATTACTTAGTATAAAATTTATCTCCAAGGCAAACTCTCCTAAAAATATTTGAGATGCAGTTATTAGTGGTAATAGAACCCGCACCTATGTACAATGCATTGAGACATCTCCTGAGAGTGTCTTAATGAGATCTTTTATTCCATATCCTATGTTGTTTGAGCCCCACAGGGTTATACAATTGTGTTTTTATCTTTCCTTCTCCTAATATTGACTTCTCGTTTAAGGCCCAGACACAGAGCGAGATATTATGTATCAGGAAGGGGAAGTGGAATTTGGGCTAATTAGCCAAGATCTCACTTCTAACACCTGTGTTCCAGCGGCTGACCTGATTTTTCCCCTCGCAAAACACAAATTCAATCACATTAACTTCTGACACGTCTATTTTTAGAGCGCAAACATTACGATATTATTTTAAACCTACGAATGGCTTTTGTGGGTTGCTTTTCTGTCTTTTTTTTTATTTTTATTCTCGAAGTATCAAAAAAATGCCATTCCTAGCCCAGTATTTCAGCTGTGCACAGGAATGCAAAGATCTCAGGCGACAGAGCTATTTGCAATATTGGGCCAAGGATTCGATTGCCATTGAAGAAATATTTTAATAATGCATCGTACAGAAATAATAATTAAAATTAAGTTGAATATAAAAATAATGTGTTTTATTTAATAATGTAAAGGAGCTCAGTATTTTGTTTTTATTTATTTATTTTTTATTTTTTTTTGCTGTTTGTGGCTCAAAAATAAAATTGTAATATTTTGAAGCCTGTCACATGTGTTATAATCCCCTATGTGCCTTATTATTTCACAAGCTTATTTAAGACACCTCTAAATGACCCTGCAGCATACAGTAGGTAACTCATCCCCCAGTCATTCCCTTCTGGAATTAAATCCCTGTACAATCAGAGAATTGTATTCATGCACAATCAGTCTCCTGCCCCAGTGGAGCTTGCAATCTAATTTCCAGCACAAACCAGGGTCAGTTTAGTTACAATCCCAATGTGTTTAGATGGTGGTGTGGGGGGGACCTAGGCAAGCATATGTAGAACATACCAGACCTGATTCAGGGCTGCCCTTGTTCACGTTGTTGAGCTACCTTTTGCAACTGCGCATGCACAAAAATTTTGTAAAAACTTGCACGGCACATGCATTATTATTACACAAAGTAACGCACAAAGACCTTGTCGCAATCGGGTCAGTCAGTATCAGAAGTTCGACAGTATCAAGGCAGTGCTACCAGTGGTGACGCACCAATTGGTATTACAGTGTGCGCAGTGGGCGTCTCAGTCCTTGCATATATGGTCGCACAGATGTACGCAAGGGAAGCCGTTTGCAGCGGCATTTGCATAAAGTCACAGACGGGCGACCGCCAATAGGCATTCCTGCGTGCGTTTCTGTCTGCGACTCTGAATCGTGCCTGCCACCTCCACAGAAACATCACCTTGCATGTAGAAATGCTGCCAGGCGGCAATGGTAACCACTGTGCCACAGGGTTGCCCAGGCACCATTCTCCATCATCAGTGGTGTCCCTCCCCACGGTGTCACCCAGTGCGGGGAGGGACATTGTGAGCGCGGAATGGCCTCGTGTGAAGGGGCATGACCTTGCGTCCCTTTTTTTTATATTATTGGGAGGGGGTGCAGGGGGTGCTGACTGCATTGTATTGCAGTGCCGGCTCCCTCACAGTGTCAGGAGCCGGGTGCTGCACTTAATACTACAGTGCAGCACCCAGGCTCCTGTCACTGTGGGGGAGTGTCAGTCTGCACCTTGGTGTCACCCCTCGGTAGGTGATACCCGGGTGCAATCCGCACCCCCCTTGTGATGCCACTGTCCATCATAAAAAAGGAGTCTTTTTATCCAGCAGTGAAAAGCGTGGAGAAGTTGCCCATAGCATCCAATCTGCTTTGAAGTAGCATTTATCAAGTACAGTCTATAAAGTAATAGGTAGGAGCTGATTGGTTGTTATGGGCAACTTCTGCACTGGTTCACCTCTCCACGCTTTTCACTGCTTCATACATAGAGCCCAGAGTCATAACAACCTTTTGCAGCATATCACAGGGCAATGCTATACATGATGAAATTATTATCAGTACTCCGCAGTTACAGTATTTTGCTCATTGCCCTGAACATTATCCATGCTGTGCTAATAAGGTCCACTGCAAATTCTGCATATACTGTACATGTCTGTTTGGCTTGCTGATCTTATATTAAAAGATCCCGAACTGCTGTATTTTATAATAAAATAATATAACAGCTGGTTTTAGTGCTAGATAGACGTCTGTGCATCTAAACATGGCCTGTCCACCGTACATGGGAATTCATGTCTTTATACCTCCCTAGCGATCAACACAGGTTCTCCCTGACTGTGGAGTCTATTCACTAAGCAGTGTTAGGAGAGAGTGAAAAGTGATAAGAAAGTGATAAGGTGCCAGCCAATCAGCTCCCAACTGTCATTTTTCAAACACAGCCTGTGAGATGACAGTTGGGAGCTGATTGGCTGGCACCTTATCACTTTCTTATCACTTTTCACTCTGTCTCCTAACACTGCTTAGTAAATAGACCCCTGTATCTTCCTGTATTGTTATCATATCAATCAGTTACTGCAGGACATGTCAGTGCTCAACAAACTAAAGATAGTTATAATAATAATTTTCTGTACAGCATCAGCTTCAGAAGTGATGGTCGCGAATACGGGTTCTTTCCATTAGAATAGGTGCGATGATGTTATAAAGCCTGATTCAGCCTTGTACGCTACTTGCATGAACATCGGCCATCTGTGCAACACTCAGGTTACTCAGGACGGCCGTGAAATTCACGCTTCTGGAGACCAGTGAATTTGCGTCAGAAACGCAGACACAAGCCTCAGCATGCCTCGAAAACGCCTCTCCTCTTCTTCCCCTGTATTGTTTGTAAACCTATAAAACCACATTTAGTGACTCCACTAAACCCTTTGATAACAAGGCCCCCCGTGCATATCCCCATGTCCCGGATCCAATTTTCTGCCGCCTGCCATAGTAATGAGTTATTCGCACTGTTCCCGTTCTCTAACTCCACACTTCCTGAGTGGTGAGAAGCTTCTTCTGTACGCAGCCCGACCCGTAGGATGCGTCACCACTTCATGCAGCCAGGGATTCCGCAGACGGTTTGCCCAATTGTCAGCGGCACCATTTACTGGCACGTTTAGTTGGTGTCACGTGGATGTCTCTTCTAAGAGGCATTTGGGAAATGCAGATTAATGATGTGCGTTGCAATGAAATCCTTATTAAAAAAAAGGAAAGGACACTAACCAATTGTATTAGAGACACTTTGTGAATATGTAAATGATAAAATGTCCTTGTAGCAGGGCAGGAGTTTGTGTTGTCGGTAATTGTAGGAGCCTCATGTCGTAGTCGTCGTCCCCACCATATGTCTGACTGGGAAATGAAACGTTTTTATGATATATTCCATGAAAACTCTTCTTTATAATAAAAAGAAATAAATTCTTAAATGGGACTAAATAGCGCAAATTGCAGGCGCCCTCTCATCGTGAACCACTGTTCAGCCGCCGATACGGTGCGATTTCCTAACGTTAAGATGTGTTGTACAATTTCACTTGAGATTCTTCCCTTGAAATTCTCTATACGATTTGGCCAAATGGTGTACGATTGTACATACGATCATACGATACCGATGCGTCGTTTCTCACAATGGAGCAAAACAGCATACGATGAGTGTCACATCGTACACGATAGGTCGAAATCTTACCGTCTTTCCATAAGAACTACGAGGCAGATTTACGATGGTGGGGACGCGCATCGTCATGGTAATCGTACAAATACCGCACACGATGTACACGATTGGTCGTTACGATTGATCTAAATCGGCCATATCGTGCAAAAAATTGCACCGTGTATGGGCCGCTTTAGAGAGAGTGCTCTACGCGCTCAATGGTCCGGGCATTAGAACCCAGACAGTGGGGGGCGCGATCTCCAACCTGCCAAGTGCACTACTGCGCATGCACAGTTCTTTGCACATTCTTCGACTCTCAACGTCAGTAGGAACACTCAGGGGCACGTCCTTTACATTGGGTTTAGGCCTTAAGTACTTTCCATTATTCTGTTATTTATTTGGTTTAGAAAACCCCTAATGCCCTTTATGGAATTGCTATACCCCTAGTTTGCACCTGCCTTAAAATAGCCATGTCTGTAATGTGGACTCTCATACAATCAATCATTGACCGTTATACATTTTGTGATAACCGTTGTTTCTCAGAACGCGCCATGCTTTGCTGGGACATAGAAGTCAAACACCTTGCTTGCTTGTTGTATGAATCCTGTTCTAGGGTGTTGGGCGTTAGGATTATGCGGGCAACAGGGTATTATGATATGAGTAAGATTTTAGCTCTGAAAGTTGGTCAGCCCTAGGATAGCAATAACCCCTTCCCATAACCTGCCAGCAACCTTCTATGTTCCCCTGAGTGTCCTTACTAACTATGAGTCCTTGGACCATCCATATACATACTGATACTAGATACAGAAATCCCAAATACTACTGTGTCACCACCACTGTGTATCCCCCAAGATTTGGTGCCCATGGCACGTGCCTCACCTGCTCCACCCTAAGTACGCCACTGGCTATAATCATATATTTTTTTGTATTTGTGTTACATAAGACAACAATCATATATACAGGGAACAAAAATAGCACATGGAATATATCCCGATGTTTATGTGGTGACTTTTTACATTAACTCTGATAATAAATATGAATGGCTGCAGTTATACCGTAATTGTTTTACAATTATAGTGTCGAGAGTAACAGCATAAACCTAAATCTCAGAAACAATAATGGGCATGAGGAGAGCCAACATGAGACCTTTTATACCCCCCCCCCCTGACTGCTGATGAACCCACAAAATGGTGTAATGCGAATTCCCCACCATGAGAATGTGTATCAGGGTGAGCTGTGTTACCTTGTGATCTTGCAATTAAAAAAAAAAAAAAATGTGAGGGTCAGAAGTGGAAGGGTGAAAAATATTTTATATTTAATTGTTGGGACTAATAAAATTACATTTTGGCACCTAACAAAATGCTGAAATTCACCAGATTATAATTTATTATGGCGAGGACATTTTTTTTAATATTTCAAATCGAGCATGGAGTTTCCAGGGGTTGGGTAAGGGATGCCGACACTCTAGATTCCGGTGGTCACAATCCCAACGCCCGCATCCCAACAGATATAGGATACCGACACCTGTCGGTCAGTATCCTAATCCCTCCGCACTCCCTACCTCTAACCCTACCTCCCCGCTGCCTAAACCTAACCCTCCCCCCAATGCCTAATCCTAACCATCCTCCCTTAGTGCCTAACCCGAATCCTCCCCCTAGTGCCTAACCCTCCCCCTAGTGCCTATACCCTAACCCTCCCCCTAGTTCCTAACCCTCCCCCTAGTGCCTAACCCGAAGCCTCCCCCTAGTTCCTAACCGTAACCCCCCCTCCCCCTAGTGCCTAACCCTAACCCTCCCCCTAGTGCCTAACCCTCCCCCTAGTGCCTAACCTGAACCCTCCCCCTAGTGCCTAACCCTAATCCTCCCCCCTAGTGCCTAACCCCTAAACCTCCCCCTAGTGCCTAACCCTAACCCTCCCCCTAGTGCCTAACCTGAACTCTAATCCTTACCCTCCCCCTTACACCAGTACTTACTGTTGGGATGCTGACTATCGGGATTATAACAACATCCCGAGCCCAGGACCATTTTAGGCCTTAAGTACTGTCCATTATTCTGTTATTTATTTGGTTTAGAAAACCCCTAATGCCCTTTATGGAATTGCTATACCCCTAGTTTGCACCTGCCTTAAAATAGCCATGTCTGTAATGTGGACTCTCATACAATCAATCATTGACCGTTATACATTTTGTGATAACCGTTGTTTCTCAGAACGCGCCATGCTTTGCTGGGCCATAGAAGTCAAACACCTTGCTTGCTTGTTGTATGAATCCTGTTCTAGGGTGTTGGGCGTTAGGATTATGCGGGCAACAGGGTATTATGATATGAGCAAGATTTTAGCTCTGAAAGTTGGTCAGCCCTAGGATAGCAATAACCCCTTCCCATAACCTGCCAGCAACCTTCTATGTTAACATACTGTGAGCCGAACACAAGTGACAAAACTAATCCATCACTCAACCAGCAACACAAAGAAAAATAGAGAGGTTAACCAAAATTGATGACATCCCCGCTCGAATTTTACACTGATTCGGCAAGCTCCGCAATTGAAACAGACAAAGATTTATCGGCCAGGCTACGACACAGGGTCCTTTTGATTGCTGGGAAAAAAAAATAATGTTTTTTTTTTTCTTCTTTAAAGCTTTTCTGCATATTTATTTGGAGCTCATCACAGGCTTGTAACATTAGAATGCTGATTCGATTTAACATTCCAAAAAGAGAAGACATTATGCAGCGATTTGCATGATGTGAGAGGAATCACTGTAACGTTTTGCAATGCTGCCCGCCACGATGATTGGTAAGGCTCACCTGCTGAAGTGAGCCATGAATTCATATATATATATATATATATATATATATATATATATATATATACTATAGTATAGTATATACACACACGCAGTCTCCTGCCTTCCTTTTCTGTCCTGTATAAAGAAATTATCTTACATTTTCAGGATGAGAAATTGTGTTGTGTCATGCCTCCAAGGGGTATAGTGCTCTCAAGCCTTTATGAATTTGTTTGATATTAGGGCCGCGTATTACTGGATTCAACACAATTTTTTTCTTCCCTGTGAAATTATTACTGAAAGCTTTTATCAGTTCTTTTTGACAGATAATTGATTATTACCCTTGACGTTTGATGGATAACTTTCATAAAAATAAGAATCCCAGTCTTCATACTGGTCTGTAAAGTTTTGTCTTTTTTATGTCTTTGCATTTATTTATTTTGTTTATTATTTTGGAATAAATGTAACTTTGCCAAGTTCCTGAAATAAAAAAGAAACCTTTATATATATATATAGAGAGAGAGAGAGAGAGAGAGACAGAGAGAGACAGAGAGAGAGAGAGAGAGAGAGAGAGAGAGAGAACAATTCTGGGGGCTGTATTGTATAATTTAATATTGCTAGGGACATTACATTAACAACAAGTGATGGATCTATGAAGTTTGATTTTGTCAAAAAATGTTGTCGGATACAAATCAAAAAGAGCCAGTGAAGCCATTATGTGTTACTATACAGAGGCTGCCTAGGACTAAGGTGAATAATAAACATGAAATAAATCAGTGGACTGTTAACAAGTAAATCAACATATCCTCCAATCTCTCTGTCCTCTGCAGTAAGTTGTCTTGTTAGCAGGCAGAGAGTGGATGACAGCTCGGCAGACTTGCTTTTGAGAAATGCTCAGCTTGGATTGGTTGATTCATACAAAATGACAGCGCTGCGGATTTCACAGCAACTCAGACATAGCTGGGGATGGTTACTGTTGATGCTCCCATCAGTGGTTAACATCGATGGCATGGGGAAAAAAAAATCACCCATCAATGGCTGTGGGCAATGTGAGGCATTGGGCCAGTCAGAGAAGGAGGCGGGGCCTAACAAGCCATTGGGAGCATGGCTAAATGCCATTCCCTGGCACTGATGAGAAAAAAAACATCACATGACAGCCATCTAAGGTGGATAACGATCAGACAAACCAATGATGGACTATGGACCATCTCTAGTCTTAGCTTTTGACCTTTATCAAATCTCACTAGGACACTGTCATAAAAATGAGGGAGGTGCTTTAGCTGTCTATAATGAAGTCTGTCAGCTGTCTATAATAGAGTCTATAGGCATCACAATAGAGAGCTGGTCCGGTGAAGGGGGGCATGGCCTACTTGCAGCAGGCCCCCTTAAGGAAAAAAAACTTTTTGCACACTGAGGGGGAGGGGGGGCGCTGTGAGACCCACAGGCTGGCGCAAATCCAGGGGGCATGATCCGTGTGATCGCTGACCTCCCCCACAGGCAGAGAAGACTGTTGCTGCTTTTACAGCAGTGAGTGGTCTCCCACTGTAGCCCAGCACACAGCAGTATGTACTGGTTTGCTAACAGGTAAGAGGCAGGGGGTGGGGGTGTTGGGCCCGGGCCTCCACCGGGCCTCTCCAGCAAGCCCAGTCCGAGGTCATTAGTAGTCTAATAAAATATGAAGTTGCTCATAGCTTGCTGCCATACTGAGATGTACAAACCTTTCGGTGTCTTTCAGAATTCAAAAAGATTTTGCCCCTTTCGTGGTTCTCCAAACAGCTTACGCACCAAAAGCAGCTTGCGCACCAAAAGCAGCTTACGCACCAAAAACAGCTTATGCACCAAAAGCAGCTTATGCACCAAAAACAGCTTACGCACCAAAAACAGCTTA
The DNA here is from genome assembly GCA_031769625.1 of Taudactylus pleione. Taxonomy (NCBI): domain Eukaryota; kingdom Metazoa; phylum Chordata; class Amphibia; order Anura; family Myobatrachidae; genus Taudactylus; species Taudactylus pleione. The sequence goes on from JAUIMM010001622.1 coordinate 44,759, forward strand.
CGCACCAAAAGCAGCTTATGCACCAAAAGCAGCTTACGCACCAAAAGCAGCTTACGCACCAAAAACAGCTTACACACCAAAAGCAGCTTACGCACCAAAAACAGCTTACACACCAAAAGCAGCTTACGCACCAAAATCAGCTTACGCACCAACAGCAGCTTACGCACCAAAAACAGCTTGCGCACCAAAAGCAGCTTACGCACCAAAAGCAGCTTATGCACCAAAAACAGCTTACGCACCAAAAGCAGCTTATGCACCAAAAGCAGCTTACGCACCAAAAGCAGCTTACGCACCAAAAACAGCTTACACACCAAAAGCAGCTTACGCACCAAAATCAGCTTACGCACCAACAGCAGCTTACGCACCAAAAACAGCTTACGCACCAAAAACAGCTTACGCACCAAAAGCAGCTTACGCACCAAAAACAGTTTACGCACCAAAAGCAGCTTACGCACCAAAAGCAGCTTACGCACCAAAAACAGTTTACGCACCAAAAGCAGCTTACGCACCAAAAACAGCTTACGCACCAAAAGCAGCTTACGCACCAAAAACAGCTTACGCACCAAAAACAGCTTACACACCAAAAACAGCTTACACACCAAAAAAATGTTCTGAGAATTGGTAAAAAAATATATATTTTACAATTTGAAAGTTTCACAGATTTGTCCATCTTAAAAGCATAATTTTTAATACAGAATTCTACTGAAAGGGCAACACAAAATACTGATTTACTGTACATTGCACCCTCCTGTTTATAACCTGAAACACATCTTTTTGTAGGACATCACCCCGTTTGATCAGGCAATAAGAGATTTGTGGACTGATCTGCCGGAAATAGAACTTATTTGGCACAAGATCACACATCCTGTTTGCTGAGCTGCCTGAGACGTACTCAGCCATTACTATCATACGTCTGGCGGACGTTTCTCCGTCATGCCAGTACCGCTGGATCACTAATACCTCTTTTCCACCAAAAACCCAGGTTCGACCTGGGTTTTTGGACATGGTTCCAACCCTGGTCAGACCCAGGTCAGACCCATTTACACTGCACCTTTGATCCTGGTTACTCTCAGGTCAGCCCTGTTCACACTGAACTCAGGTCTGCCCTGCTAAACCTGTGAGGTCATAAAAAGTGGGAGGTGAATGCTCGACAACCACCAATCCGCTCATTTTAGGCATGATCCAGGTCAGATAACCTGGGTTGCACCGTTTACACTGCACCATTACCTGGGTCCATCCTGGGTCCAACCCTGGTAGCTACCTGGGTTGGATTGCAGGGTCACTTGACCCAAGTTATTTTTCAGGGACCCTTTTACACTGAGCTGCGACCCGTGTAGACCCAGCAAAAACCCAGGTTTTTGCTCTGGTGTAAAAGGGGTATAACATTGCATTTTGGTGGAAAATTTGCACTGATCCACAGAAAACCAATCAACAATTAGCCTTTATCTATTTAGTACGAAAGATGTAATATCCCGCACAGGATGATAATATTATATAACCGGAGTGCATGTGTAACCAGCAATATACCGTAGTCCCATCAATTTAGCATAAATTTCTTAGAAAATATATGTTAGGCTTGTGGTGCTCCCTGGAATCGAATATCTAGTACTCAAAATTAATAATAATTGGCTCCGCCAATTATCAGCAAGAGATTTCTTCGTAGGGCACTCTTTTACGTGTACGTAAGTGGATAATTAGTTCATATTAAAATATAACTTTTATTATTTTTCCTAAAACAGTTGGGGAAACATAAGCTCTGATGTAAAACGTTCTGACAGAGGCCCCTTAGACAATCATATTACAATCATATAACATAGGCAGAAACATGCCACATAATATATATATCTAAATATGAATAAGGATTGTGTGGTGACTACGCTTAATTGATTCAATACACCACCTAATGAGTATGTTTAGCAGGTTTGGCATATAAAATAATTAATCGATAGCGTCCATCTAATGCTGTCAAAATGATATGCTCAAAAATAGGACTGTTGTTTAGTTAGTATTGTATCTACATAATTCCCTACACATCAAAGAAAAATTCATTGGGTTAATATACATAAATTGCACTTCAAATATACTCTATTATGTAGTAGGCTATTAACCAAATATTGCGGGATGAATTATGCAAGTAAACCGCATCCAGAAGCTCACCCCTCACAGTCCTTTCAGCAAAAATGTGATAGATAAAAAAAAATTACAAAATAACGATCCACTTATGGTAGTATGAATACTGAAAAGAATCTTAATACAATGGGCCTGATTCAGAGCCGCTCGTAAGCGGCCGCTCGTTCGTTCCGAGCGATGTTTGTCCAACTGCGCATGCGTATGGATCGTAATACGCATGCGCGAACCAGTCAGTGCGGACGAAAATCGTTTGTTCGCTAAATAGCGAATGCCTGCTATTTTGAGTGACAGGAGGAGGCGTATGTGGGTGGTAATAGGGGAAGGTGCTTGAAAATGGGGAGTGGAGATCAGAACGCAGGCGTGCTTAAAGGTCAAAACGGGCGTTTTATGGGTGTGCATAATTAATACAGTAGCGTCATTGACCACGTCACTGGGTTATTTTATAGCCAGAACTGCTTGCAAGATTGCGGTAGGAAAAACCAACCAGAAGAATAGCGAGCAGTTCATACGCTGGTCGATGTACTCAATTAATCTAATAAATAGCGGACATGACGCAGGATGCGAGCGGCCAGGGGGCGTAGTTATCCAAAAAACGACCGCAAGTTTTGTTCGCTCGTTCAGACCTAGAGGCGTGTACAGACCGCAAAGAGCGAACGGTTCATTTGAATAGCCACCCCTATTTTCTGAACGAACGACCGCAAATAGCGTCCGCCTCTGAATGAGGTCCTATGTTGCAATCCACTGAATATCAGAATGAGTATATCCCCCATCACAGGTCTGAAAACACAATATTTTGAGTCAGCCGTGGGGTAAATTCAAAAGAATATACTCTGATTAAGGCCCCGATTCAGCAAGGAACGCATAGGAGAGAACGCACGCACTTGGCCGATGGTTTTGCTCTGCGCATGCGTATGCATCTCACTGTGCGTGCGCGAACTAGCCAGTGCGATTGGGTTATGGTACGTAGCCTACAGCCGCAGTGTGCACGCAGACCCTTTCCGATATTGATTGACAAGAAGGGTCGTTTGTGGGTGGTGACATGGGGTGGTCAGGCGTTATAACGCCGTTATAGGGGCGTGCATAATTAAGGCAGTGTGGCGGCATACGCAGCCACACCGTAAGCTGTACACAGGAAGCGGACAAAATCCTGCGGCAGGTCAGTTCAACCACTATAGTGTACGTATGGGTCCGATGGTTCTCGATGTTACCGATGTTTACGCTATCTTGCGTACTGATCAGGCTGTGAGTAAAGGGAGATGGGCGGCTTAATATGGGGCTGGGCGTCTGCACCCTGTGCTGCGGTCTCCATGCGTATGCATTGATTAGCATATTCTCGCAGCGGACGGGTGTGTAGTCTGCTAGCGTGCGTTCCTTGCTAATCAGGCACTCAGTCACATATGGAAATGTCCTAATATCCCTTAAGATTTTAAGCAGGTAATATTAATATAAACAGGAAATGTCATGTACTCAGTGGCCGCGTAATAAACCATAAACGGGTAATAAACCATAAAAGTGCTTAAATTTCACTAAGAGATTGTGAACATATATCAGTGAACATAAAAACATAAAAACAGATATACATACATATCTAAATTCTTTACATTGGAAAGCCTCAGTGTATCATGAATAGAGTAATACTGCTTTTATACCTACATTCCGGCTATGACCCGGAGGTTGGGACAGGGTTCCAATCTGGATCAGACCCCGCCGCCGACCCAGGATATTCCTGAGTTGGCGCCGTTCACACCAGAGCCAGGTCTGCAGTGACCCAGCTTTTCAGGCGTTGAAGGGGATGCTTGGAGATGACGTCATCTCCAAGCGCCACTGAAGCCGGCCAATCGGCAGGCATGCGTCATGATCCAGATCACCATACTCGGATTGTGCCATTTACACTGCAGGGTTTCACGGGTTATTCCCATGTTAAACCCTGCAAGTTACATGGGTTGGATTGCCGGGTCACTCGGCACGGGAATCCAACCCTGTCCTCTTTTACACCAAGAAACTACCCTGGTTAACCGACGGAATAACCCGGGTTTTAGCTTTGGTGTAAAAAAGGGGTATTAGTGAAGTGCGGAGCCTAAGACCCAATCACTTCTACTGTCTAACGCAGAGGTGACCAAACGGTCAGAGGCAATATCTGTAGGTATGTCAAAGAGCCGAGATCATTCACACGCCGAAAGTGCATGTGCAAAAAGGGTGTGGCCAACTAGGTCACGCCCCTGGTATGATGTTTGTAGGAGCATGCAAAAGCGCATGCACACTGTCACCATGGAGGTAACTGTTAAAGGGAAAGAAAAAGCCAGAACAATATAAAAAAGCATTGAAAAAAACAGATCCACATAAAATACACTGATACAAGCCAGAGCCACATAAAATACACATAAAAGCCAGAAACACATAAAATACATTGACAAAGCCAGAAACACAAATAATACACTGAAAAGGCAACATCCACAAAAAATACACTGGAAAAGCCACATCCACAAAAAATGCATTTAAAAAATAATACAATCCAACCCCCCCTGGTGTCACTCCAAGTCCCTCCATGTGTCACTCCAGCCCTCCATGTGTTACTCCTGTCCCCCTCACGTGTAACTTTAGTAGCCTCTCATGTGTCACTTCAGCCCCCCATTTGTCAATTCAGCAGCCCATCATGTGTCACAACAGCCGCCCCTCCATGTGTCTCTCCAGCAACCCCCATGTGAAACTTTAGCAGTCCCTCATGTGTCACACAATCCCCTGATATGTTACTCCAGCAGACCCTCATCTGTCACAACAGCAGCCCTTCAAGTGCCACTCCAGCCCCCCCCTCTCTCCCCGGGCCACTCCAGTCCAGTTACATTCCCCCACACTCCCTCCCACTCCACGGGCCACTCCAGCCCCCCCACATGTCACAAATAAAATGGAAAAACAAATAAAACCCCCCACAGCTCTTTCCCTGTTGCGAATGTCTGTGTCACGTGGGTACGCTCCGGCATCTGCGACTGCGTCCTCCTCGTGGCTGTAGGTTCAGTCACAAGTTGAGCTCCGCCTCCTGTTTGCAGCATGACATCACCACATCGCCCATACATGCCTCCGGAGCGGAGCAGACTGCTGCAACAGAGGACGAGCCTCCCCTGAGCAGCATGCGCGCCTATCAGAGGAGGCTGTCAGTTTTAGGCAGGGGAGTCGCATCAGAACAACAGAAGAGCCGCAGGTTGGCCACCGCTGCCGTATAATCATTAATGGAGTGGGTTGCTCTAGGCAAAAACAGGCGGCCATGTGACTGATGGACGCAGAGGCGGTGGAATGCTATTGGTTAAGGCAGCTCACATCCAATCATCTCAAGCCTTTTCCATGCTAGTAACTGCCAAATACAACATAGTTGTAATTTTTTTTAATAACTATCAGTTATTCTATTTAATACTTTCAGCAAAGGATGCATGAGATTCTGTCAAAGCTAACATACATGAGGCTAAGCATGATCTCTTGGGAAACAATTGTTATTCCCTGTGTTCCCCATACCTCTTAGATTGTAAGCTCTTTGGGACAGGATCACTGTTACTGTTATATTTTATATCACTGTGGGTGGGGGTATGTCGTTTATTTACCGACCTTAGAAGCCCGACCCGGGACTAAAGATAAGCGTCGAAATCCCGATGCCTATCTTTAGCCCGATGCTGAAATCCCGACAGCCGTGATCCCGAACAAAGGTAACCGGGGCCCTGTAAGGGGTTATCCACGGGGGGAAAGGGATAGTTTTAGGAACCCCAAGGGTAGATTAGGGTTAGGCTCCCCCCGGGGAGGGTTAGGCTATGAAGAGGGGGGATTAGGGTTAGATACCCCCGGGGGAGGTTAGGATTAGGCACCCCTGGGGAGGGTAAGGTTTAGGATCTGGGAAGGGGGCGTTAGGGTTAGGCACCCCCGGGGGGAGGTTAGGGTTAGGCACCACTAATGGAGGGATATTGATAGGTGGGGGAGAGGGGTAGAGTTAGGCTACTTACCGCCCCTGTTGGCATCTTCAGTGTTCAGGCTTCCGACGTTGGGATTTCATACCCAACCCTTGGGCGGGATTTACTAAAGGGTTAAATGCGGTCAAAACTCGGAAAACCCCAGCCATTTATTAAACTTCCCATCTTCTGATATGTGACCCCTTCCTACCAGCGCAAGGTAAACCACAAACTGTAATCATAATGAAATAATTAAATAACGACACAGAAACTTGTATAAGAGGAAAGCAAGGTCAGCTTTATTTCAGTTTTACACTGAAGTAGAAAAGGACAAAGTATGGTGGCACAGAAAGAACGGCCCCACTAAGCATTATCACCATCGGCAAACTTACACCGCTCTTCCAGCGGTGTAGGCGAGCTACCAGCACATTACCACACTCAAGGTATTCACCTCCCACCCCAATGACACAACATGAGGCCCACCTGGACCAGTGGTGCCGCTGACCCCAGTAGGGTAGAATCATCCTAAGCTGTGTATTGGAAGGGAGAACACCTCAAGCTCCAAAGACAGATGGCGACTGCTACCGTTCTTTCCCGCCACAAGAGAAGCCGACACCAAACAACTCAAAAACAAGGGAGAGAAGGCGGGAAAACCAAAAACTCATGAAAAAAAAACTCCTTAAAATGGCCCTGAACTACCACCCCTGCCTCAACCTCATAGGGGAATTAATCATAATCCCACCCCCACACCCCTCTAACTCATACAACAAATAACCCTTTCCTGTCTGGAGGCAGCCACTTACGGACTTGGGTGTTTAATTACCTACATTCATATAAAATGCCTTTTGTCTCACAAACCAAATAAAGAGATGATGTTGTGATGAAACAGACCAATATTTATTTAGATCTCCCCCTCCACCTCCCCCCAAAAAAATAAAATGGTAAGTGAGCACAGTGAGATTTGAACCTTGTTGTGCGATGAGTATCAGCCCAGCATCAATGATGGCAGCCAACGGGAGGTGGGGGTCTTGACGGCGACGCTGTCTCACAACGCAAAAATGACTTCCACAGCTTTCTGTTCCGGTTTCATTAGGTGGGAACACAGCCGGTGCAGGAAAACAAAGTGGATGACTGTAACGAGGAGACAGATGTGGAATGGTTGCTGTAATGGCGTGGTACACATGTCAGTCAATGGCGGCAGTTTTACCAAATGACTTTAATCACAAGATTCCCACTTTGAACTACGTCTTCCTTTGTTCCGTTAGTTAGGCAACAGCTTTGCTCTTTCACAGATAGGGAGATTATTTAATGGGGCCATATGCCGGTGTGTCTAAAAACAAGGGCTTTGATTTCAGCTATATGGTCTCCTCCCCAACGTCATTACACCACCCTGGGGAGAACGGCATTTAGGACTGGAAATAGCCATTGTTAAAATAATGGTAATTGTAATGGATTCCACTGTAATTGGTGTGCAGGCGAAAGCAGGTTTCCCATATGACATTAGGCAGTAATTGAGGGGGCTTGTGGCTCCGGCAGTTACGCCGTTGTTATGCGGCATTATGGCCTATAAGACATATGGGACAACAATGTCCTGGAAAACACAGTGATTAAGAAACACATTAATTGGCAATTCATTAAGCTGAACTCCATTTTATAATCTTTTCTTGATAACCACGTGTCTCTCCATAGCAATGTGAGAAGGCTTAGGGGCCAATATATCATTTTTGGCATAAAGGACGCAACGATCTCTGCACCATCTATCTATCTATCTATCTATCTATCTATCTATCTATCTATCTATCTATCTATCAATCTATCTATCTCATATCTATCTATCTATTTATCTATCTACCTATCTATCTCATATTTATCTATCTATCTCATATCTATCTATCTATCTATCTATCTATCTCATATCTATCTATCTATCTATCTATCTATCTATCTATCTCATATCTATTTATTTATCTATCTATCTCATATCTATCTCATATCTATCTATCTCATATCTATCTATCTATCTATCTATCTATCTATATATCTCATATCTATTTATTTATCTATCTATCTCATATCTATCTCATATCTATCTATCTATCTATCTATCTATCTATCTATCTATCTATCTATCTATCTATCTATCTATCTGTCTGTCTGTCTGTCTGTCTGTCTATCTATCTATGTATCTATCTATCTCATATCTATCTATCATATATATATATATATATATATATACGTAACTATCTCATATCTATCTATCTATCTCATATCTATCTATCTATCTATCTATCTATCTATCTATCTATCTATCTATCTATCTATCTATCTATCTATTAGTCTGTCTGTCTGTCTATCTATCTCATATCTATCCAGTGGCATAAGTTCATACCAGACGCCCGGAGGCAAGTTATAATTTGGTGCCCCCCCCCTGTCAATGTACAATTGACACTTTGCAATTTGCATGCAGACAGGCTATAGATAGACGAAGACAGCAGCTGATGGCCTGACATGGAGCTGTCCACTAGCGTATGGTGGCTTCTCAGGTGCCGGGAAGGGGTGCCATGTATTGGGCGGCCATGACATTACATTCTGAGTACACAGTTACAGCCCTAAGTGGGGTGAATATGTTGTGGACAATGGAGGAGGTGCCCCTTCAGAGCTGGAGCCCAGCGGCAGGCGCCTCCGTTGTCTCCCATAGTTCTGCCCGAGTATCTATCTCATATCTATTTATCTATCTATCTATCTATCTATCTATCTATCTATCTATCTATCTATCTATCACATATCTATCTATCTATCTATCTATTTTGTTTATCCATTACCAGTAAGATAGGATTAGTTCTACCGTAGTCACTTCACACAGTAGCCGTATTTGCCATATATATATATATATATATATATATATATTATATATATATATTTATCTGAGACATACAGGGCAGCAGGAAAATGTTTGCTTGGGGAAGAGGGTGCTGGTGTATTTTCAACTCTACCCAGGGGAACGTACGGTAAATCATTTTGTTATAGATGTGTTTACTTCCATTTTTCTTCCACTGCCAATTTACATAGAAAATAATTTATTAATAGGTGCTAGCAAATAAACTAACTTGGGCTATGAAGTTGCCATTCACCAGATCTGGCATCAGCTGTAAGTGCAGTCTCCTATCTCTGAGATATCTCGGTGTGATAAATCCCTGCTCCTACATACTAAACCTTACTCATTGTCATAAAACTCTAGCGTAAAATCATCGTAGATCTTTATTTATTAGCATTGGCTCATATAAGCCTGAAGAAGGGATTAGTGATGTCAAGTATATAAAATGATTAAAGTATTATCTAAATGCCAATCACTCCTCGCACATTTTATGATAATGATGTAAAGAATTGGGATGTGACATATACTGTACATATAGAGCTGTGGGATACAACAGATGTTATTATTATTAGTGTTATTATTACTTCTAGTACTTTCAAGGTAATAGTTATTAAGGGGTCTATACATTATGTTAATTATCGGGGTCCGGGCAGACCCCAATAAATAACACTCCTACTCGCTGCAAGCGCCGGAGCAATTCATCACTGCTCCGGAGCGAAGACAGCTGGTCCGAAAATCATCTGTCTCCCCAAATGTCGGCACTGCTAGTGCACCTACGCGAACTAGAGTTCACGTAGGTGCGCAAAGCCCGGCGTCTGGCGGAAGGAGCCGGACTAGGGCGAAATGATACCTCTTCACAACCCGGGACTCGGTGTCCGGGAGCAAACACCACCTGAAGATGGCGAATGCTCCCGCAGTGACGCTCCAAAAATATTATATTTTCGGAACTCGATGAATTTAGGTCCCCATAGTAGTGTAATTTTCACCTGTTTTTTTTTTAAATTAAGTGATAATGAATACACCCCAAAATCAATACAGGTTTTTTTTGTGATAATACTGTAGTAACCTAACACATTTCACAAATTAATATATTAACATAATGGGAAGATATATCAAATCTTCTAAAGAGGTTCACGTAAAGAAGTTTCCCATAGCGACCATTCAGCTTCTAGCTATCATCTTTTCATTTTTTAGACCAGTGGTCAGGGAACTGGGGTAAGTTACCCCACATGGGGTAAAAATTTAATTCCTGGGGGTAATGGACGGACAGCCGGGCATGCATATGAATAATTCTATAATGATTCATATGCATGCCCGGCTGTGCCGCAGGGAGGCTCTAAGCCGGACGCCCGCTGAGATGTTATTACCAGCGGGCGCCCGGCTCCTTCCCTGCAGCTCCGCTTTAGCCAGAGGCTGGAGTTCTCTTCTGAACTCCAGCTTCCGGCTCTCTCCATGCAAGACGTCTCTCCCATAGTTCCGAGGAGCAGCCGGGCGGACAGGACGACGGCGGATGCAGGAGCGGGGATTAAGGTAAGTGGTTTTTATTGTACAAGCGGTACTACAGGGGCATTATATGGGGGCACTACTACAGTGGCATAACTATGGGGGCATTACTACAGGGGCATTATATGGGGGTACTACTACAGGGCATACTTGCCTACCCTCCCGATTTGGTCGGGAGCCTCCCGAAAATCGGGTGCCGCTCCCGACCTCCCGGGAAGGCAGGCAATTCTCCCGGCTGCCGCTCACCCCTCCTATCCCCCCTGCTATAACCCCTGTAACCCCCGCAGCAGGGGGGCCAGTGACGCGATTCGCATCATTTTGGCCCCGCCCCCTGCTGCACAATGCCTATTTTATCGGCATTGTGTAGCGGGGGCGGGGCCAAACTGACGCGATCGCGTGACTCCGCCCCCGCCACGCCCACAAGTGACGTCACCCGACCGCCCACTCCCCCTTGTCTCGGCCACGCCCACCCCAACCTGCTGATTCTGGCTGCTCCATCCCGGAAGGAGCAGCCAGAATGTCGGCAGGTATGCTACAGGGGCATAACTATGGGGGCACTACTACAGGGCCATTATATGGGGGCACTACTACAGGGGCATAACTATGGGGGCACTACTACAGGGGCATTATATGGGGGCACTACTACAGGGGCATAACTATGGGGGCACTACTACAGGGCCATTATAAGGGGGCACTACTACAGGGGCATAACTATGGGGGCACTACTACAGGGGCATTATATGGGGGCACTACTACAGGGGCATAACTATGGGGGCACTACTACAGGGTCATTACTTGGGGGGCACTACGCACGGCATCTGTTCACCAGTGTAGGGAGAGCCTGGGGGCTGCCCAGCATCTCGGAGAGTGCTGGGCACGCCCCCTATAGTGACATAAACGGGGGTTGCCGTGAGGCTCCTCTACCCTTCCAACAAAGCCATGCCCCCTTTTTGGGCGCGCGTTCCTTTCTCCTCGCGAATTATCTATCTTCGTGGACCATACAAGTTGGGAGGTATGTATCACTGTGATACAAATGAAAAATTTACTGGTATTTACCAATACTTACCCCTCCAGCGAAGTCCCGCGAAGTCAGGCAGTGCCTGGAAGCCGGAAAGGCACCGCCGGGTCTCCATTGCCGTCAATGGGTGCCGCATCGCTCTCGCCATATAAAAGATGGCGAGAGCGATGCTTGTCAAACAGCGGTAATCTTAGATTACCGCTGATTGTTAAATCCAGAAATGGTGGCATAACCGCTTTAGCGAGCGCTAAAGGGGTAATGCTTCGTTGATAAATGGGGGCCTCTGTGTGTTAATATACCACTGGAGCCTGGACTAGTATTGCATAGGAGATGCTCAAAAAGGACTGTGCTACTATCTTAGAGAGTGATAAAGTGGAGAGTGATAAACTACCAGCCAATCAGCTCCAAACTCATTTTTTAAATACAGCCTGTAACATGGCAGTTAGGAGCTGATTGGCTGGTACTTTACCTCTCTCTCCATTTTTTCACTCTTCAAGGATTAGCACATCTCCTAATATGAAGGACGCATACTGTATGTTGTACAACTATTTTTACACCTGCAGACTTATGCACCATGAGCTTGTACCAATTATGTGTATGTCAATTTATTTTCAATCAGATGAATTATTCCATGTATAAACAGCATTGCTATATGCCGTTGCTAATATGCCGTTTATCAAACTAGCAGGGTTAAGAAAATAAAAATGAAGTTACAAAGAATAGACTTTGCTAAACAGTATGAAACCGAGCACTGACATATACAGGATATATCAACACAGCGGTCCCAGGGGAGACGAGACCCTATTCAAGGCTGGATCGCGACATCTGTAGAAGATCGCACTTATCATCATCTGTCTTCCAGCTCATTGGCTGTTGCCTAGCAACTGGTCAATCACACAAGCTATTTATCATGACAAATTAGTGCTTTTGTTACCATAACAACCAGCTGGGGTACTTATACTTACTTCATTAAAGTGATTTAAATCAGAATTGACTTAAGAGAAACAAGTACTGCGTGTAAGATCCATAGACAGTTATGTAATGGAAAATGGATATCTGCCCTCACAACTAAATAATACCATGTAAGTTTTGAGAGGATTGACCGCAATTATTACTTTAATAAATAGGCCCCAAGAGAATAGGGAATAACATTGGTGCGCACATTTTGAAGATGTGCACCTTTTTTATAGAGATAAAGCTATCTCACGATGGGTCAATTGCTTAAGGGGATCCTTACCGTTTTAGATTTCCTCTGTCCGGGCAAATTTGACAGAAGCTCAATCGACACTTCGGCTACATTAGGGTTATAGAGGTCTAGTTACTAAGCAGTGTTAGGAGACAGAGTGAAAAGTGATAAGGTACCAGCCAATCAGCTCCCAACTGTCATTTTTCAAACACAGCCTGTGAGATGGCAGTTGGGAGCTGATTGGCTGGTACCTTATCACTTTTCACTCTGTCTCCCAACACTGCTTAGTAAATAGACCCCATATATTGAAAGAAGTCGTGTTGCTGGAACAGTACCTGCACTCGTTTTGGTGCTTCACACCAATATTGGGCAAATTGCCAAACCTTTAGCACAGTGGTCAGCACTACTGCCTCACAGCACAAGATCCATGTGTTTGACTGTGAAAAGGGCACTTTCTGTGTGGAGTTTGTATGTTCTATCATTTTATGCATAGATATTGTATGGGCGTTCCAGTTCCTTCCCATACTCCAAAGACAATGTGTGTGTGTGTGTCTGTCTGTGTGGTTGGGAATATGGATTGTAAGCGCCACTGGAGCAAGGTCTGTGTCTACCTATTGCACAGTACTCTCTGGGGTATATTATTTACTATTGTGCGGGTTTTTTAAATTGGAGATGTTGCCCATAGCAACCAATCAGATTTTAGCTATTATCTTCCAGAAAATGCTTGATAAATGATAAGTAGAATCTGATTGATTGCTATGGGCAACATCTCCACTTCTATAAACCCGCACTTTAGTAAATATTCCCCTCTGTGTAGAAATGTACATCATGGCCCTGATTTATTACGGCTTTTCGCAGTTCTGCTGCGAAAATATGCTAATGTTTGCAACCACTCAGCCAGCATAGAGACACCCACTACCGCCTTCTCACATCCATAAGACCTGGCAGTCCTGCGTACACATCGGTAACATCGAGTAACATCGGCCCCTCACGCAGAAATACAGCAGCTCTGATCTATCTCAGAAATTGCAAGTCTCGTCGCACGCAGGGAGTGCTCAAGCTGCGAATGCCGTCGCAGTGGCTAATTTATACACACCCACGCAACGGCGTTCAAATGACCACTCCCCCATCACCACCCCCAAATGCTGACATCCTGTCACTCACTCTGCGATGGCTTTGTATCTGTGTACGTGACCGCAGTGCGATTGCAATGCTGACCTGAGCGCGCGCACTGCGTACACTGATACAATTGTGATCTGTGATTAATCAGGCCCTATGTCAGTGCTACATAAATGAATGTTAATGAATAATATTGCTAGCGATACCTCAGGAGGCTGTTGTTAGATATTAGCATACAGTATCTGCACGGGCAAAATGGAGTTAACCTGTAACTTTCTCCCCTCTAGCTTTACATTATTATCTATGGTATCTTGTTTGCTGTTTACACCCTGTGTCTACTTAGAGGTTAAAAACCAAAACTTGCAAACGTATAAATTGGGCAACGCATGATAAAGATAATCATATTTTTTTTTTCAAAGGTTGCCGTCATGGATTTACTGAACACTTCAAACAGATGCTATCAGGAGGTTGTTAGTTTACACACTGTATTCCCTCGCAGGCGAACCATTGAATTATTACTGGCAATTATAATATTTGAAGCATGTGCTAATAATACCCAGCTATTTTAACTGAAGATGGGCTGATAAATAATGTAACACGTGAGAGATAAAATGCTAATTGTTCACAATAATTTAATATTAAATGTGGTCAAACTGATAGCAATTCAAATGATTTAAAATCTGCTTATTTTCCTGAATATAAAAAAAATATAAACAAAACTCTGAGACGGACGAGGACTGTGCGTGGTGGTGAAATGACTGTGGGTGCAGCGTGTGTGGCTTTTACTGCCAGAACATTAACTAGGGGTGTGCAATCAGTGCCTTGGCCGAGGGTGCAAGGACAAGGGGGTGGCCTTGTGGCACCTGTATTTTGCTTGCAGCCTGTGGATTCACCATAGAACTGTCCTGTATGTCCTTAGGATGCGTTGGGAACTCAGCTTTCTGGTTCCCGCGGCGACCCGCCACCCTCTATGTGATGATGTCACATGGGTCGGGGGATGGCAAAAGGCACGATGCATTATAGCCCTGTATGGCTGTGGTTACTGGGTTCTGAGGTGATAGTTGACAACTTTATGGCTGTCCCTCCAGGAAGGGGCAGGCAGGCTGACACAGCAGGGGGCATGCTGGGGGCATGGTGCGAGAAGGAGTGGTGCAGGGTCGTGGTGGTAAGATTGCATCACGGTGACCCCATCTCCCGCTTTACAATGCCAAGATTACCGGCATTGTAAAGCGGGGGGCATGGCAACAATGTTGTGATCCAGCGCATATCGTGTCATCGGCAGACCGGCCGGCATACTTTACTGAGAAAGTTGGTGGCTCCGGGTGGACACGGCTGTGCACACCGCAGCCTTCGGGGGACTTGAATGCTCTTCCGAGCAGTCAAGGAGCAGCACCCCGAGGTTCAGGAGCCTCTCAGCCGTAGGCTAGGGGTTGAGTATGGGATCCTGGCTTTCGGGATGCCGGCTGTCAGAATACCGACAGGCGCATCCTGACAGTCATAATCTCAACACTGAAAGGTAAATTCCCTACACCTAACCCTTACCCCAACCCCTAACCCTCCCTCCCCGGAGCCTGAACCTAACCTCTCCCCCTAGTGCCTAAACCTAACCTTCCCCCTAGGGCCTAACCCTAAAACCTAACCCTCCCCTAACTCTCGATACCTACGGGTTGCCGGTGGTCGGGATTCCTGTCTGCTGGGATACTGACTACATCCCGTAGGCAAGAATGACCCCGTACCTCACTGCACACCCACTCACCACAAGGCTGTCTGCTGTGCCCTGGAGAGGGTCCTCTTTTGATTGTCACCTGCTCAATAGGCGCACTCATACTCAGAAGAAGAGGCCCCTTCTCTGCTCTTTTCAAAGCAGAGTGGGAGTTAAAGCTGCCTCCCTGGGCCCCTGTCTAAGTTTTCCCATGGGGTCCGGTGATGCACTCTTCCTCTCCTGAGTGTAAGCTTTTGAAATAGACAGTGATGGTGTCAGCATTTAATAATTACTAACCAGGCTATACATTCTCCATGTGGATTTCCCACCACCAATCCTAACAATGCTATTAACCCAGTGCAAAGCCAGGTAACAACAGCAATGTTTTGCAGTAGTTACATTTAGCATGTTAAAGTCACTCTGATACAATGTTTTAGTGATTCAGAAGGAAACAAAAGAAAAAAATTATAAAATTATATTTTACCAAGAGGGTTTTGAACCAAACAAATTTAGACCAGGACGAACTAAAAGAAAAATGCGGTAAAAACCCTGTTCTGGCGTTACACTGTAGAAGCCTATGGGCTTCTTACCGCATTCCGTACCCGCCTCCTCGCCACCCTGCATCTTTTACTGCCAGCCCCCCCTCACCTCAGCCTACTGAATGCCGGCCTGTGCTCCTCCTGGGTCCCCTGCCTCCTTCCCCTCTTCTTCTTCTGCTTCCGGGTGCAGGGAGCCTGGGACTTCCTGCAGCGGTCACCAGCAGGAAGCTCCCGAGGATAGGAGGGGAGGAGACCCACGGAGACCCCTTGACTCGGCGGCGGCAGCTTCGCAAAGGGCAGCTCTTATCGCAAGAGCTGTTCTTTGTGGTACTAATTGCAAATGTTAGTACATATGCAATTAGAATTTTTGTGATGACTGGGGGTGTGTACATCGTACGGTTACTACATCCTGGCCTTAGGGCGGGATGTACTAACCTTGCAGAGTACATCCTGCCAGTTATGCAATCCTTACTGATCGCATATGCACTAACATAAGCGATCAGTACCGTAAAGGATAACTCTTCCGATATGAGCTGTCCTTTGCGATCAGCGCTGCGCCCTGGACTTACGGGTTTATGACCCAGGAGTCCATCTGCGCATGCGCAGAGGGACGCGGCAGCAACGGGGCATGCTGGGAGGGATCCGATCGGATCCCTCATACCAGCGTGATGCGGTAGAAGCCCATGGGCTTCTATAGGGTAATGCCAGCAAAAGCTGGCATATCCTCCACATCAGAGCCCTGGCGGCCAGCCAATAATACATATGGAAAATGCGGTAAAACCCCGAAAACTGGGTTTTATCACATTTTTCATTTAGCACATCCCAGGCTTGATAAGAAATCATATCTATCATACTTTGTTTTCTAGAAGACTTTTTTGATGCCACCAAAGTTTACATTCCTCCCAAATCTTTGGGACAGTGTCGCTGAGACTGCAGACAATTCAGCTGCTGTGACATCACTGACCCCACCTCTATGCATGATTAACAAGTCTACTGTGGCAGAGAAGGGGACTTACCACATGCTTGTGTAGGAGTTTCAGCTCTCTTTGCTAGGAGAGTATAGTGTGTAGCTGCAGTCGCAGGAGGCAAATAGCACCTGAGCTGCAATAATCAGCTTTATATACTGTATACACTGTATAGGGAAGCAAGGAACCAGCCAATTGTGATGAGTCTGAGTGGAGTTTAGCCTTTATAAAAGTGATGTTCTTTTGGGCTGGCCATTTAATGCTGGACCATCTGGCTCATAGGCAAACGCAGGGGGGGTTTCCGTCTGCCTGGAGACTCCCCTCCCCAGCCCACACCATGACCACAGTAGAAATAGTAACATAATAGAATGTTACTAGTGCTACATGTTCTTAGTATCACAAATGAAATAATTAGCACCACCTGTGGATCTTTTAACATGTATCAGCCAGTGATAAATAACCTGAGCACCAACTAGGAGATCTGGAAATCATGCACTGTTAGGGATGCACTGCTATAGAGCCCAATATGTACATATATGTCCAGGGCAGTGCTAGGTTCTTCTGCTGCTCCTCCAGACTCCCGGACTTGCTCCAATGCTCTGTAATGGTGCCCACATCTAAAATAAAACCATTCAACTCAGGCAGGATGAATTAGTGCTAATTATGCCCTCTTCATGGACTGGCCACACTCGCTCTAAAATCAAGCATTTGGAAACCCCCTTCTAGAAATCCTGTGTTTGCCACTGTGGCTGATCTGGTAGTCAGTTGGACTATATTAGATTGGTACTAGAGATCCCCAAGAAAGAGTTTTTATTTACGTGAAAGTTTCTGCCATCTGACAAATAAACCTAGAGCTACATTGTGAGCATTTCTGCCAAGCAAATCTATCATTCACTCGTCGTCTACCCAGTTAGAGAGCCGGGCCTCAATACGCCCTGTTGCCGTTCCCGTCCCCTGAACACATGAAGTCATGTTGAGGGTGTGAAACCACTGGGACTAGCATGAAAGGAGCCTTAGGACATTTTGGACGGCTCTGCAAGCTGCATGGTACTCTTCCAGGCACTGTGCAAGCCAAATGCAGGCGCCATGGGGCAATGACGGTGCCGCTCTGCTCCCTGGGTGGTGGCACCGCACACCCACCTCTAGTTACGGTCCTGTTGTAATATTATTAGTAGTATTATTATCCTTTTAATAGGGAAACACAAGGGTTTCATTGCATCATAAAAGTGCATATACCAATACAGTACAAAAATAACATGATATAAAGGGCTGGATTGGCTGCATTCTTAGTGATGTCAATGATTCCTAGTGACTGAATTGGCTGCATTGTCAGTGATGTCACTGGTTCCTATTAAATTAACAGCCTGTACTCTTAGTGATGTCACTGTTTCTTAATGAATGGATAATGTGCATTCTCAGTGAGGTCACTGATTCCTAATGAATGTATAGGCTGCATTCTCAGTGAGGTCACTGATTCCTAATGAATGGATAGGCTGCACTCTCAGTGATGTCACTGGCTCCTAGTGAGTGGGTTGGCTGCACTCTCTGTGAAGTCATTGGTTCCTAGTGAGTGAGTTGGCTGCATTCTCAGTGATGTCACTGGTTCCTAATGAATGGATAGGCTGCACTCTCAGTGATGTCACTGGTTCCTAGTGATTGGATAGGCTGCACTCTCAGTGATGTCACTGGTTCCTAGTGACTGGATAGGCTGCATTCTCAGTGATGTCACAGATTCCTAGTGACTGGATAGGCTGCACTCTCAGTGATGTCACTGGTTCCTAGTGAATGGATAGGCTGCATTCTCAGTGATGTCACTGGTTCCTAGTGATTGGATAGGCTGCATTTTCAGTGATGTCACAGATTCCTACTGAATGGATAGGCTGGACTCTCTGTGATGTCACTGGTTCCTAGTGACTGAATAGGCTGCACTCTCAGTGATGTCACTGGTTCCTAGTGATTGGATAGGCTGCATTCTCAGTGATGTCACAGATTCCTACTGAATGGATAGGCTGGACTTTCTGTGATGTCACTGGTTCCTAGTGACTGGATAGGCTGGACTTTCTGTGATGTCACTGGCTCCTAGTGACAAGGTTGGCTGCATTCCTAGTAATTTTAGTTCAAAATCAAAATGTCTGCCTCTGCTATGTGTAAGTGATGGGTACACATTCAAGAGCTAAGAAAATTTCACAAAGTATGAATAAAAGTGTGGACAAAAGTTGATGTAAATGTAAAAAAAAAAACAGCTTTGCAAAGAATACAGAATTTTTTTCTCATGTAAGAAAAAAAAGGTAATTGGAAAATGCTTTCACACTATGTTGTACAATATCAATTTACTTATTGTTATTAACATGTATTATAATTGACAAAGCAATAAGAATAACATCTTGGCCTCTAGATTGTGTTATACGACACCAAACGTTTTTTACTTATTCAATCCACCATGTGTGGTGTAGAATCAGCACCTACACTATAATATCACACAAGTAAATATTGTTTCAATACAGTAACACACATTTCTCTTGTGTGATGCCATTAAGAAGCTTCTCTACTTCCCTCAGTGCCCTGACAATAGCACTTTGTTAAGGCTCGCTGCTCCCATTTGCATTAGACGTCTCTTCTGCATGTAGATTGATGAGTTTAATCAGCAAATCAGGAGAGAGACTTGGGCATCAATCAATGTCAGTTTCTTCCCTTATAATTTCTGATTCGCTTCCTGACAGTGTAATACGAAGATGTTTCTTAAAGGTGACGTTCAGGTGTAACATTGATTCAGCCCTGATATAATAAGGAGCTCCGTCAGTTCAGTAGGATTAAGGGGGATATGTACTAAGCCTTTTGAGAGAGAGATAAAGTGGAGATAGATAACTACCAACCAATCAGCTCCTAACCGTCACTTTACAGGCTGTGGGGTCTATTCATGAAGTAGATAAAAACCCTATATTACTGAATACAAGGCTTTCCACTGCTTCGATCTATTCATAAAGGGGGTTATCGTGGAGAAGTGTATAACCTATCCAGCGGCAGCCCCTCTCTGTGGCTGGATCGCTTCCCTATACACTACAAAGCTCTGCTTTCCGTTTCGCTTTACAAAATCCATTTGCCATCTCAGGATGGCGAATGGACGCTTGTTAGGGGAGAAGAGCAGTGAAGACAGCTGTCTCCCTGCCTTCTCTCTGTTCTCTCCGCCCCCTTCATGGACAGCAGCCAATCAGAGAAGGCCAGGGCATTTTCATATGCTGAGTCTACTCTGAATTATGACTGCCTGCGGTCCAATCTGTCCCCATCCTATCTCCGCCATCGCCACCGCCATATTATTAGCAAAGTGACCCGGCTCACCTCCTCCTAACTGCCCGACGCTCGTTAACCCAGAGTCCCACGCCCCCCCTATAGTTAGGTGATCCGGCATATGCATATACCGGGTCACCTCTGTCCTGACTGCCTGCTGCCCCTACCCTTCTACGACCGGCTCCCACTCCCTGTCGCGCGCCCTGCCACTCTGCCTAATACCCTCACTGCTCCCTCGGTTGACGTTACTGGTGGCGTATGCGCATACAGGTCCAGCTTGCCCAGACCACGGAGGATCACAGCTGATGCAGGATCGCAGAGGGCTTGGTTTTCATATCGCTTCACAGAACAGTTAAGTGTACATGAATGGCTAGATAACACTACTGTATATCACATCGATATGATGCGATATGTAGTGGTAATTATCAGTAGCCACTTCATTTGTACTTGAATAGACCCCTGTGTTTGAAAAATGACAGTTAGGAGCTGATTGGTTGGTACTTAGGCTCGTATTCAATTAGAGGCGAAAAGTCCGGTTTGGCAAAAAGCGCAATGCTTTCGACCTCATTCACCTGTTTGGCCACAATGTTTTCTCCATGCGCGTCCCCACTTTTCGCCCTGTTCACTTACAAAACAGGCGAAAAAGCGTATAGGTGAATGTAGTGAATAGCGAAACTAGCCAAAAGGACAGCAAATTTTGGGGAAATCAGTCTGTACCCCATAAAAAGCCTCACGGATCCTGGTAATCAATATAGAAAAGTATTAATAGTATTTAGTGATATTATATTGAGTCAAAGGGCTGTTATATGCATATTTGCATAAGTGTGGAAAAATTATATAAAGATATGTTTTTTGAGAAAAATAAGTACCGTAGTTAAATTTGGGGTACATGTAAATGGGTACTAGTGTATTTTGGTGCCTCTAAAGTGAAGATTTAAAAAATGAAGAAAGTACACCAGTTGCAGCCTCCTGCAATCCTAAAAACACCTGTCTCATCCATATAGTCCCCCAAAATTCCAGGCCCCCTACTTTTTACCCCATTTTCCAACAATTTTTTGCGCCAAAAATGACAAGTTGTTTTTAGGGTGTTCTAAGTTAAATTTTTTTGCCTTATAGTCTTTGGGGGGGGGGTGTCCATAGGGTTCTGAATCAGTCCCTGCATTTGTACCCCAAAATAACGGTTTTGCACCTAATTTCGCCTGCCTCTGGGTGGAGAAACTTATTTGCCTATATTTGCCTATGGAGTTTTCGCGCAGGCGAAAATGTCCTGGAATTGAATAGGGTGATACTTTGAAAACGGTCGAAAAGTGCAAATCGACATAAACTTTTCACCAAAACTGACTTTTCGCCTCTAATTGAATTCGCCCCTTAGTCTCCACTTTAGCTCTCTGCAAGGCTTAGCACAGCTACCCCTATGTACTTCTAGTTTAAACTCTGGAAGGGTCATTTAGAACAAGACACAGGGATAAGCACTTCAAAATAACATTGTCTGCAGGGTTGGACGCCTTTCCTCTATCTGATGAGAGGCCCTAGACCCGTGGTTCCCAAACCTTTATGAATAACGGCGCCCTAGTGCATCAGCATTGTTTTCTCGGCACCCCTAAGCCAAAAGTTTGTTTTTGAGAATTTTGAAAAAAACTGTAGTGAAGTAGTACAGTGAAGTAAATGGTGCTGACCGGTCATCCTTAGGTTTGGTTATGTGGTGGTGGACAGGATTGTGCTTCTATTTGTGCACATATTCACATTACATTGACCATAAAGAATTTGATTTGGTGCTGAACCACCAAGCCTAAGGCACCCCTGCAAGTGTTCCGAGGCACCCAGGTTGCCGCGGCGCACAGTTTGGGAACCACTGCCCTAGACTATAGTTGCCTTCCCTTCAAAAATGCCTGGAAGACTCACAAATTTCAGAGAGTTCATCAGCACTCCCAGGAGAGTAATCCACCCTCCCAGGTCCCATCTTCGAGCCTTTTTGATGGAATTGTTGGTGAATCGCATCATCGTCTACCCTCCACCTGCTGCTCAGTGGGGTAAATTGTGACATTGAACATCGGGGCGGTGGCCACAATGAAGCAATTTATAGCACAACACCCCACCGTACCTCCCATCCCCCCACACAGAAATAGAAAGTAAGTATAAGGTAGGCGGATCGGGACATTCTTTGTTGAATGCGGGAATACGACAGGATTGCACCTTGTATGACCACATTCAAAAATGATGTTTCTTAATGGGTTTTTTTTTTATATGTACAGTAGATAAACTTCAGTGGGTGGATTACATATTGGGATGTTTCTAGTTTATGAAGCGGCTTCTTTCACCTGGAACAGACTTTGAGGTGGTGCACATAAATGGATATTAGGGTAAACTTTCAGTAGGGTATGCACTGATCATGTGATCTCTATAAGGGAATACTCCCAGGCTGCTTTGAGACCGATGCCATTGTGGTGGGTGAATAAGTGCACCACCGCAACTGCAGACATGATGTCAAAGAGAAGCAATGGTGGACTTTCATTTCCCCCCATGTGTAACTGACCTCCGTTTTAAATTTATGTAAACCCAAGTAAAGCAAAATTTGAATAATGCTAAATAATGTCTATATTATATAGTTGGAGCCATGATATCATCTAGTATAATGGATATGAAAACAGGAGAAAGTTACTTTATAGATCAAAACTTCATTGTGAAACTTCCGCTATGCAAAAGTAGTCCCTTACCCTCAATAAATAGGAGCCAAGCAATAGGAATGTTACAGGTAGTGTCAGTGACGTCACTGGGGTCGGTGAAACCCAATGTGCCAATTATCCTCCCTGTGCACACCGTAGGCGCAGTCATCTGAAAAGGGGGCATGGCCTCAGGGGAAAGGGGCGTGGGCTCATGGTACAGCCCCTTTTATCACTCTGGGGGTGTGCCCAGCACTCTCGGAGACGCAATGCTGTCCCCCAGAGACTCTCCTGCACTGCCGGATCCTCACAGTGCAGTGCCCAGCTCTTAGTCAATGAGAGGGAGCTGCCATTTGGTGTAACCCCCTTGGGCGGTCACAACCGGTGTGGTACGGGGGTGTACCCCCGGCACACTACCCTAGTGACATCACTGGGCAGTGTGCCAATACAGTACGTAAGATATAAGTGGTCAAACACCCTCTTAGCCAAACACGAAATATGGGCTGCAGTTGGCAAATAAGGGATGACCCAACAAAAAAATAGTTAATCAATAATGACATTATTTTATTACTTAGATTAATGGCAAAATGACAAAATAGTTTTCACTATGGTAGACAACAATGGTTAGAGGAATAATTAAAAATACAAATCATTTAAAAATAATGACAACAAAAACAGTATCACAAGTTAAACATGAGCTACACTGTAAAAATAAAGCATAAAAGACAAATGAAATTCTCACTGAAAGCTGCTTGTTGTGACATCACGTATGTACTAAATTGTAAAGTATTACACGCAATACAATATAATGTGGACACTCAGAGGTAAACACTGAATCACCAGGACCCAAAGCAAAAGGAAGGGTCCACTGTAGCCACCCCTCCCCCCTGCTCTGATGCGTGTCCGTGGGGTCCTGTGTGTGCCTGAGACAGGGCTGTGGGGTCCTTTTAGGGTGCTCCAGCAGGGAATGCGGTGAGTACAATAGAAACTCTTCTTCTTCCCAATCCTGGCACCCTGGGCAGATTGCCTTTGCTATGCTAGTAGATATAAACAAACTAATGATCATTTCTAATAATTCAAAGACTTCTGAAATAAGAAAAACCCAAGATATCATTTGTGTGGGTACTTTATAAATGACAGATATTGATGTTGGAATGTGACCAGCGTAAAAACTGGCATCGAGTCTCAGCGTAGCAGCATAGAAGGGAGAAAAGCCACAGCAGCGAAGGGGTTAATGTTCGGCACTTTGAGCCTGATTCAGAGGTGGACAAAATCTTAATGGTTGCGGAGTTGAGCGGGGGTTGTAATGCGCATGCGTCAGAGTCGCATTGCGCCCCCGCCAAGTTTGATTACCAACGCCGGTCACAATGGGGATTTGGGCGCAGAGTGATAGACTGTCAGTCACCGTTTGTGGGAGGCAGCGAGTGGGTGAGTCAAACGCTGACGTGTTGCAACCGTTTCAGGGGCGTGGCTCAGCCTGCGACTGCATCTGTGTACGCAGTGACAAATGGCTCCAGCGGCTGACTTCCAACGGACAATCTGAGCAACCATAGCGATGATGCAACTGATACATGAACAATGGAGCGTCTATGTACGCAAGCGGCGGTTTGGAGACACAACTCGTGGTGTCTGAATACAAACCCAGCATATTTTTACAGAGCTGCTGCGTACGGGAAGGCAGCCACGACGGGATTTCCGCGCACCTCTGAATCGAGCCCTAAAGCCTGTGGGCCTGATTCAGAGCTGGACGCTATTTGCGGACGGTCATTCCAAAAAAGGGGCCGGCTATTTAAATTGAGCGCTCGCTCTTTGCGGTTTGTTGATGCCTCTATGTCTGAGCGAGCGAGCGAATGAAAAATGCGCTTGCTATTTTGTAAAGACGCCCCTTTGCCGTTCGCATCACACGTCATCTCTGGTATTTATTTGATTAATTGGGTACATCGAAAGGCATCTGAACTGCTCGCAGTGCTTGTGGTAGGATTTTCTTACCGCTATCACTGCGAGCAGTTCAGGCTAAAAGACAACGAAGTGACGTGGTCGATGACGCTCCTTTACTAATTATGCATTCCCATTAAACGCCCTTTTGACCGTTTGGCACGCCTGCGTTCGGATCTCCACTCCCCCGTTTTCAAGCACCTTCCCCTGTTAGCACCCACAAACGGCACATTCTGTCAATCAAATTAGCAGGCACTCGCTGTTTTGTGAGCGCACGATTTCCGACCGCAATGACTGGTTTTCACATGCGCATTACGACCCATACACATGCGCAGTTGTGCGAACATCGCTCAGAGCGAACGAGCGGCCGCTTACGAGCGGCTCTAAATCAGGCCCAGTGTCTATATATGTGTCTGACCCTGGTGCCATTTTCTCCGTCTTTATTGTACATTTACACTTTTGTTGTTAACTTTTTATTGCCTGCCACGCTGCGTTGTGTCACTGTGCAATAGCATCTTATGTGAAAAATATATTACAACAAAATAAATCAGGAAAGAATTCAGGAAAACATATAAAGGCGCACACGAGCGGCGGGCGGGGTTGAGCCAATAGGAAACACTCTCATTTTTATTCCGACAGCTAAGGAGCTCATTCGGACCCGCGAGCTATGCTGCGCTCTCTCGCAGCCGTCAGGGGGCAGATATGCAAATTCTGCGATCGCACAGCAAGGCTTAAGTACGCCCTCTAAGTCTTAGAGAGAAACGGCAGAGCGAACGCACGCCGGTGTAATGACGCCCACTTTTCTTTCTTAGTACACGTCATCTCCAGGAAGTGTATGATTAATTAGAACCATCGAGAGCCATCGGAGCTGCACGCAGCCCTTGAGGTAGACCCTACCCCGCCGCAAGCACTGCGATCACTACAGGCTGAAATACAACCAGGTGACGTGTACAATGACGCTTCCATGCTAATTCTGCATGCCCAAAGAACGCCGTTTTGACGGTCAGACACGCCTGCGTACGTTCATCCACTCCCCCATTTTCCTGGACCTTCCCATGTTACCACCCACAAATGGCACTATCTGTCACTCAAAATAGCGCTCAGTCTTTGTGCTACGAGCGCACGATTCCCAAGCGCAGTGACTGGTTCTCGCATGCGTACTGCGACTTATACGCATGCGCAGTTTGCAACAATCGCCCGGCTGCGAGAGAGCGCAGCATAGCGATCGGGTCTGAATGAGCTCCTGAGGTTGAAGACCTGTAAGTCTAGGGATGACCACTGGAAGGTGACCGTTAGATTGTGGTCGCATTGCCACCAACACAACAAACCATGTGATAACATATAGCCATCGGTGGTAAACCATATAATGGTCTAACTAACCAATGATGGTTTGCTAGTGCACAGTGGGCAACTAAAGTCTGCACAAGCGCAGTGGAGCTCCGCGACGCTCTCACCGAGTATCTCCTTCCTGCGCCAGCCATCAGAAATGGGCGAAGCACCACCATCAGATCCGAAACATTGATGGTTGCCAACCCTTGGTTTGCGACGTCCATCCCCACAACAGACACAGTGGACACGAAAGCGGTCACAGTACACAGGACCAACCGACGCCTTCCGTTGCACAAATGCAGTCGCGACATCACAGGTGCACATTTGCGCTACGTTCATAAACCTTTCCTAACTTAATGGAAGCCACAGGGAGGCTGCACCTTCATTACATACAATAGATAATGAACCTGTCCGCTGAAAAGAAATGAGGTCTTGTCCAGCACGTAACAGAGGTTAATGTCCTGCTAATCAGTGCAGTGCAGGTCACCGCTGACTGGGAAGGGTTCGCATTAAATACAGAGCCGCAGTGCAAGCTAATAGAAGCCGCGGCAGCTTCCTCATCCGGCTGCTCACTAGCACCGTCCACAATTAGCTGTAATGATTCAAAGCAGACAGTTGTCCTGGAATCTGGCTATGTAGAGCCACATGATCACACTAATGGAGACACTGAAAAATCTCTAGAGACCCAGAGGCTACTTTCAAGATTCCAGATTGGTGACTGAAGCCGGGCCCTCTTGCTTGCTGTAGATTAATCAAATATTCCTCCAGCCTCTAATTGGATGACAATCAGTTTCAGAGAATGTGATATGGGAAGGACCGCTTCCTGCCTTGTTATTCAAGCTCAGAAAATAACCTTCTTTTCATTATTTCTGGATGTTAACCCTTCCACCGCTGGATTCTGCTTCTCTTCTCTTCAATTCTAAAACTAAAAATGTGTAAAATAAAAAAAAGGTGTTTTTATGTTTTACCTCAGGCAAAACTCCCGGCATTATTGGTGCAAAAAGAAGGAAACGGAAAAAGAGGCTGTGAGAGGCACAAGTTGGACCGTCCTAGGCTCCAACTTAAGGCCCCTTGTTTGTACTGAGGTGTATGAATTATTGGAGCACCCCTCCCCCTTTTGTTTTACAGAAAGAAATAAAGGGCGACCACCTGATTCCTGAATCTCCATTGGGTCTTAATAAAGCTCTATTTGGGGGAAATGTACTAAGCCTTGGAGAGAGATAAAGTACCAACCCATCAGCTCCTAAATGTCACTTTATAGACTGTGCTTGAACAATGACTGTTAAGAGCTGATGGGTTGGTAGTTTATCTCTCTCCACTTTATCTTTCATTCAAGTACATCTACCCCTTTGTGCTTGTAATACATTTAATTTATGTACCTACATCAGAGGTTGTAATTGGCTGGCTGAAACACTGACCAATCAAATGCCTTCATAACCACTTTCCCTTCCGTACCATATGATTTAAAATGACAGCTGACTGAAATTCCTAATCATCTCATTTCCTCATTCCATGACACCCTAGGGGGTAAATTTACTAAAGTGAGAGTTTTCAGAAGTGGAGATGTTGCCCATAGCAACCAATCAGATTTTAGCTATTATCTTCTAGAAGCTGCTAGTTAAATGGTTGCTTCTGAAAATTCTCACTTTAGTAAATTTACCCACTAGGACGGGACGCAGCAAAGCAAGAAATGCTGTCAAACCCCGCAAAATGCCATTGTACGGGGGTCTGACCGCATTCCTCATATGCATCAAGCCCCGGGGCTTTGATGCGGTGGGCAATGCCATCTTCAGATGGCGTTGCCAAATAGAAGCCTATCCAATTGGATCCTTCCCAGCACCCCCCCCACACCCCGCATCGTGCGTCCTTCTACAGACGTGCAAAAGGACGCCAGAGGGACTTCTGGGTCATAGACACAGAAGTCCCTTATTCGCAAAGGACAGTTCTTACCGAGAGAGCGGCCCTTTGTGTTTTCCGTCTCGCATACCGGCGTAATTAACACTGGCATGCATGCAAAGCGTGGCAGTGTGTATCACATCCAGAATGCGATGTGTTGTGCATCCCGCCCAGAGAGTTCAATTCAATTAGCTGCGAACGGCAACAGCACATCCTTATCCCACCCAGGACTCACAGATTTTTGTGCACAGCCAAATGGGACTGCAAATAAAAATCAGTGCATCCGGGGCTCCATGTGTATGCATTTACAGTACTTGCAGGGTAATGACCCCCATACATCAGCAAACAGAAAACCACAAGTGAACGATCTGAAATTGTATTGCCCGATTTTAAAATTTTTCAAGCTTGCAATCTGCGCCCATACATTACAGATCTGTTTCAGTGATTGGCAGATCATTTTCAGCAAATACAGATCTGCCAATTGTAAAAGGCCCATCATTTTACTATGCAAATTGGCTGATTGTTGCCATACAATACATGTTGGACAACCTGATTTGGCGACTTTGATCACTTTTTTTCGTCAATTGGGGAAGCACATACATTGGCGATTTATTGGGACAATCATATCATCGCCAGATTGTACTATTCCTTTGCAGAAGAAGCCTCGCCCCGCCCCTAACTGAATCAACCCCCATAGAAGTATTATTAAATAAATAACATATTAATATTTAATTTCCTTTATTTTGTAAACAATTACTAACAGTGGGTTTGTGCCTGTGTGTGTATCTGTTTGTGTTTTACCTTTTCTTACATACTTCAGCAACAAGAACACACATGAACATAAAAAAACAGCCCATTAAATAGACATAAACATGACAAGCCACTAACAGAATACCTGGACAAATAAACCACAGATAACAGAGTAAAGGATTGCATCACATACAATATTTCCAGTCCTAGTACACGAGAAAAGCCAGCTCGTTCATTAAATGAAACATGCAAAAGTCTGTTATGTGAATGATGCAATGTATCTTACTGTACGCAATTTGCTCGGAAGGTCATATATGCAGAGTCCTGGGTCTTTGGAACCTGGAATGCATCATATAAACTGCCACAAATCTGTAATTAACTGGCAGTTCCCCCAGCACCGGAGCTTGAGGTGCACAGAATAGTAATGCCTCATTAATGTCAGAGGGGATGATCCGGAGCAGTCAAATTCTAAAAAAGGCCCTCTGTTCCGATGATGAATGTTGTGCGGTATTGACAGCGTAAAGGATTGGCCTCCTTGAGGCTGGAATCTAGGTTCCATTCACTAACGCAAATGTTATTCTATCAAATAGGTAAAAGATTGAAAAACCCTGAGAGATCAGGTTCCTATCTCACCCCTATCCGTTGACTGACACAGTCTCCATTGAAGTCTCCCAGCAAAGTAATGCAAGTTACCATGAACAGCAGCAAAGGAGGTACAAGTTTTCAATCTGCATCATTAGGGAAGGAGGTCAGAAATATGGGTCACATGGCACACAGGAGCCGAATATTGTCAGGAGCGACAAATACTCTGCAGAACAAAAAAAAATAAAAAAAAATCTGCAGGTGCTTTTTAATATGGATATGTAAAATGTTGTAGCCTGATTACAGGTTTGTGTCACAGTGTTACTGCAGAGTTTTCCAGTTACAGGTGCGCAGACTGGTTTGTGATATTTAAAGTGGGCGGTGATAGCTGTGGCCTTGGTTTGATGCATGGATTGTCAGAGTCTAGGTCAGGCGTGTACTGGATCTAGAGGAGCATCATGGGTAGGTGCCCTGGATTTCACAGAGGAATCCTAGATTTAGAGGCTGGAAATGTAGCACTTGGTGTCTCTGCTTAACTGGAGACCAGACTAAAGAGAAAAAGGAATGCAGGGCCGTAACTAGGGTGGTGCGGCCAGTGCCATGGCACAGGGCACCGCAGGGCAGGGGGCGCTGTTTGGGCCTGTCGATTTTCCTGTTTATTATCATTCTCACTCGTAGCTTCCTCTTCTTTTATCCCCAGCATCTCCTGGCCTCCCCTATCTCTTCCCCGGCCCTTCCCCATGAGGCCATGGCCCTCTCTCAGGTACACTATATTATGTCCCTATTTATCCCCAGCATCTCCTGGCCTCCCCTATCTCTTCCCTGGCCCTTCCCCATGAGGCCATGGCCCTCTCTCAGGTGCACTATATTATGTCCCTATTTATCCCCAGCATCTCCTGGCCTCTCCTATCTCTTCCCTGGCCCGTCCCCATGAGGCCATGGCCCTCTCTCAGGTGCACTATATTATGTCCCTATTTATCCCCAGCATCTCCTGGCCTCCCCTATCTCTTCCCTGGCCCTTCCCCATGAGGCCATGGCCCTCTCTCAGGTGCACTATATTATGTCCCTATTTATCCCCAGCATCTCCTGACCTCTCCTATCTCTTCCCTGGCCCTTCCCCATGAGGACATGGCCCTCTCTAAGGTGCACTATATTATGTCCCTATGTATCCCCAGCATCTCCTGGCCTCCCCTATCTCTTCCCTGGCCCTTCCCCATGAGGCCATGGCCCTCTCTCAGGTGCACTATATTATGTCCCTATTTATCCCCAGCATCTCCAGGCCTCCCCTATCTCTTCCCTGGCCCTTCCCCATGAGGCCATGGCCCTCTTTCAGGTGCACTATATTATGTCCCTATTTATCCCCAGCATCTCCTGGCCTCCCCTATCTTTTCCCTGGCCCTTCCCCATGAGGCCATGGCCCTCTCTCAGGTGCACTATATTATGTCCCTATGTATCCCCAGCATCTTCTGGCCTCCCCCATCTCTTCCCTGGCCCTTCCCCATGAGGCCATGGCCCTCTTTCAGGTGCACTATATTATGTCCCTATTTATCCCCAGCATCTCCTGGCCTCTCCTATCTCTTCCCTGGCCCTTCCCCATGAGGCCATGGCCCTCTCTCAGGTGCACTATATTATGTCCCTATTTATCCCCAGCATCTCCTGGCCGCCCCTATATCTTCCCTGGCCCTTCCCCATGAGGCCATGGCCCTCTCTCAGGTGCACTATATTATGTCCCTATTTATCCCCAGCATCTCCTGGCCTCCCCTATCTCTTCCCTGGCCCTTCCCCATGAGGCCATGGCCCTCTCTCAGGTGCACTATATTATGTCCCTATTTATCCCCAGCATCTCCTGGCCTCTCCTATCTCTTCCCTGGCCCTTCCCCATGAGGCCATGGCCCTCTCTCAGGTGCACTATATTATGTCCCTATTTATCCCCAGCATCTCCTGGCCGCCCCTATATCTTCCCTGGCCCTTCCCCATGAGGCCATGGCCCTCTCTCAGGTGCACTATATTATGTCCCTATTTATCCCCAGCATCTCCTGGCCTCCTCTATCTCTTCCCTGGCCCTTCCCCATGAGGCCATGGCCCTCTCTCAGGTGCACTATATTATGTCCCTATTTATCCCCAGCATCTCCTGGCCTCCCCTATCTCTTCCCTGGCCCTTCCCCATGAGGCCATGGCCCTCTCTCAGGTGCACTATATTATGTCCCTATTTATCCCCAGCATCTCCTGGCCTCCCCTATCTCTTCCCTGGCCCTTCCCCATGAGGCCATGGCCCTCTCTCAGGTGCACTATATTATGTCCCTATTTATCCCCAGCATCTCCTGGCCTCCCCTATCTCTTCCCTGGCCCTTCCCTGTGATGCCATGGCCCTTTTTCAGGTGCTCTATCTTATGTCCCTAGTTAAAAATTGAGAAGGGGGGGCGCCAATGCTCTCTCTGGCACAGGGCACCAAAAAGTCTAGTTACGGCTCTGAATTAATGATTCTGAGTATGGTGCAAGTCAGTCCAAACGCTGGCATTTCTGGGCGGCAATATGGAGGCACAGAAAAGATCTCACAGGAGTGTTGTGCTGGACTACCATGCAACTCTTAGGGAGCCCGTACCCCAACCATCGCAAAAAAACAATCCAACGTAATTTTCCCCGATTTAACGATTCACGGATTCACCAATATGGTTCCATACGTTGCCGATATTTTCCAGCGATGCTGATCTTTTTTTTTTTTACCAAAGATCTGCGATTCGCGTAAGTGCCTGATTTTACTACACATGGAATGTTGTGTCAACTGATAGTGTCACGATTGGTCGGCAAAAATCCAACACGTTGGAAATCCTAATTTACAGATTCGAATAATTGCCGATTTGTTTGCAAAAATCATTGTCAAAAAGTTGAATTGGCCCAGTTCATGTATACTCTATCATAGAGCAGACGCTAATCTTATCTGTAAAATTCATTGGTCTGTTTGTTTGTTTGTTTGTGTGTTTGTCTGTCTGTCTGTCCGGTGATGCATTCGGACACCCCTACACCGATTGGCATGAAAGGTGGTCCATTTGGATCCTGGCCATGCTTTAGGGGGGTTAGGTCCCGGGCGGTCCTCCCGTTGGTGTACGATGGGCAGAACTTTGACCCGGGGAGCCTGTTCTGAGCCTTCCGCTGGATGGATTTGGACAAAAACATCACTGAGTGGTAACATTGGATCTGAGAAGACACACTTCGTAAATCCGTGCAGCTGCGTAAAAAGACGCAGCTCGGTTTCAGATCAGTCAATTACCAGACTTCTGAGTAACCTTGTGGTCTTGCAAAATGGCCATCAGAACTGAGACGCCAGAGCCTTGTTCACTGCGTACAGGAGTACAGTTACTGGCAGAGATATGCCCCGTAAATGGTTGCGGTATGCCTATGTTTGAGTCGCCACCCCCTCTCCTGTTACCGCGCAGGCTACCGATAACAGCTCAACTGCGAAACATCTGTATTGCGTCCATCTGTGAGTCATGTTCAAAGGTGTCAACACAAGCCTCTCTGTATGGCTTAGAAAAATTATAATTATATAAAATAAAACCTTTAATGTTATGTGTACTCATCACCTTCTAAATAAATACATGTTGATATTTTATTATTGATGACTGAATCCACCTTTGGGTCTCTTAGGATTTAATGTGCAGACAAGAACCAGAGACTCTAGCAGAGTAGACAGCACAGAGCATCCAGCAGTTACCATCTCTGTAGCTTCCGTTACCACTGTTATCCAGGTGTCACTGCCACATACAGTGTGAATCCAATGGCAGCGTGGAGATCTGTGTATGTACACTGCGCCGGCAGCTGAACTCAAAGGCAAGGGTGCTCGAGGTGTGCTGGTAACACCTTGGTCGGGAATCGGTGGCTGTGTTCAGGGCTGCCATCAGAAATTGCGGGACAGATAGCTCCATGTGTAAGGTGTCTGACTGCCACGTCAGAGGTGATAGCTTCGAGTCCAGGGTATGACAGTATTTTGAAATGTATGTGATAAATAAAAGAGGATGTGGACTGAAGGTGCTTGGGGAGGTGGCCAGGTTTAGGAGAAGTCAGCCAGGGAGGAGATCCCAGGATAAAAGTAGAGGAAGCTACAAGTGAGAATGATTATAAACAGAAAATTGATAGGCCCCAACAGCGCCCCCTGCACTGCGGTGCCCTGTGCCGTGGCATATGTCGCACCACCCTAGTTACGTCCCCGCAAGGAGGTATGGACTTCGCTGCCACAGGCCCTCTGGTTGCAGCCCCCTAATGTGACTAGGGAGGTGGTAATGTGGCATGGTTAGGCAAAGCAAAGATCAGGGCCACAGGCTCAAGTTTTTAAACAGTTGATTGAGCAGTGATCACAATAAAGGTCAGGAACAATTCAGGTGTCTGGTACACAGTAAAAAGCCATATATATTGTATATATATATATATATATATATATATATATATGCAGGAGCTTGGATAAGAGACATAATACTCTGGCCACTAATATAGACAGCAGGGTGGTTGAATTTGGGACCACTTATGTCTGTTTGTCATGTGACCACATGTAGAAATGAGAGCAGTGCCACCGCCACCCCCCACCACAGCCACCACCACCACCCCCCAAGTAAAGGTACAGATATCAGAGCACGGAGAGACCTAGTAGGCCGCCCATTAAGAGCAGCGTCTGCCCGAGAGGAGACAAATAAACCTTGCAGAGACCAGGGCCCTATCAGGGGATTTGGTAAGTATCCACCATGCCCGGAACTGTGACACAACCTGATTGGTTGCAGCATGAGAAACTAGTCCCACCTACATTGTCCAAACCCACTGATGTCATCGAGGCGACCCAAGGATGGGGGCCGTCCATGCAAAGTTAGCCCCCTACCGCCGAATATTGACAAGGACAGGAAAGTTAAGTGTGAATCACACGCTGCCAGACAGTGTTATTTGGCAAGAGATTATATGAAGGATGAGGTTTTATATCAGCAAAATTGTCCCTGGGTCTACTCTGCACATTTACCCCATAAATGAAGTCTGCTTTAATTATCTTTTTTTTTTATTTTTCATTTATTTTCTCCCAACTATAACTTGTGAGTGCATCCTCTTCGCTCTGTATTTTTAATGCTCAAGTCTTATTTTATTGCTATGATGGTTCCCAATAGTAATGTGCCGCAGAGTACACTGGTGCTATAGAAATACATGTTAATAATAATAATAATTTGCATATCAGAAATGCATCACCCATCAGCAGCCGTGAACGTTATGTGCCAAACATGAGCAATTCATTTGTAAGAGCAATGCGTAACACGTGCTGGGGGGGGGGGGAAGGAGCCAGTCTCCTGTCATGCGTTAGGCTTCATCCGCATATAGGTAGAGCATGATGAGGAAGCTGCTGATCCTCAGCCCATTGTCACCTGAGTATACTTCACCGAGATCCTCCTGAGAAGAGGCGGCTCGTCCTTACAAAAGATTACAGGCATCACATTTTAATTCTGAGACATGAATTCCGTCTATTACTGTATCAGACAATAACACCTGCAAGAAATGTTTGGAAGCAGGAAGCTGTGTAATTACACTATTTATGTTTCAATAGGTTTATTTTTCTGTTCCTCTGATTTTCTCCAGCAAGAACGATTTGGTGAATTGAAGCCATTCCAGAGGAAAAAAAAAAGAAAAAATATATTAAAAAAAAAGAGCTTTGGGGGGGGGGGTTAAAGATTTAAATATGAAGCGGATCCATAGTTTCGGAATAGACTTCCATACATCAAATACCAATTGTATACATTATGTGTTGCCACAATCAACATTTTAGGTCCTCATTGTATCTCGTATTTTTGCAAACAGCTTTTTTTTCCTCAAATCTTTATGGATTCAGCTGTTTTCCCAAGTCCAGGTTATACGTAATTATTAGGTGATCGAGTGCTGCGTGTATAAATGTATATGAAGGATTGTAGAAAGCATCGTCTGGATACAGCTAATGCCCTTATCCTAAGCACCACAGAAAGGGTACTAGTGTTATAAAATGTCTAACGCCCATTCATTCAAATTATCAACTGTCCATGCTCATGATAATCTGGATACAGCTTCTACTCTCATTCTAAACACCACAGAAAGGGTACAAGTGTTATAAAACATCTGACACCCATTCATTCTAATCATCTACTGTCCATTCAAGAGATAATCTGGATACAGCTAATACCCCCATCCTATGCACCACAGAAAGGTTACAAGTTTTATAAAATGTCTAACGTCCATGCATTCTAATCATCTACTGTCCATGCTCAAGATAATCTGGAAGCAGCTACTACCCTCAGTTTACACACCACATAAAGGGTACAAGTGTTCTAAAATGTCTAACGTCCATGCATTCTAATCATCTACTGTCCATGCTCAAGATAATCTGGATGCAGCTACTACCCTCAGTTTACACACCACATAAAGGGTACAAGTGTTCTAAAATGTCTAACGGCCATGCATTCTAATCATCTACTATCCATGCTCAAGATAATCTGGAAGCAGCTACCACCCTCAGTTTACACACCACATAAAGGGTACAAGTGTTCTAAAATGTCTAACGTCCATGCATTTTAATCATCTGCTGTCCATGCTCAAGATAATCTGGATGCAGCTACTACCCTCAGTTTACACACCACATAGAGGGTACAAGTGTTATAAAACATCTGATGTCTATTCATTCTAATCACCACACCAACTACCTATGTGCAGCAGGATAGCACTGCAATACCCAAAGATGTCTTTATGTGTATAGTCCCTGCCCTGATCAGCTAGTTGACTGTATGTAATGGAGAACCTACAGACAGAAATAAGGGTTCTATAAATGCTGGTAGAAATGTGTCGGTATGTTTCGTGGGAAACATCAGCCCAAATGCAATGAACTGCATCTCCATGATGGTGCCGACACCAGCCTGAAGACTCATGACGATGCAGGAAAGAATCATTCCTTTGTGGTGTTGTCTCCATATCCCTACGCCACCATCTGAAAGGTGTAATTGAAAATGTGATTCATCAGACCACATGACCTGTTTCCAATCATACTGTCCAGTTCCCGTGTTCCTGAGCAGACTGAAGGTGTTTCACCCTGGTTGCATCAGATAGCAATGGCGTAAGGACAGGCCTCCTGCTTCTGTAGCCCATATGATGTAATGTGCGGCGTAGTGTTAGGTGAGAGGCCATTGGAATTGGATCCTGATTGAGATTACCTGTAACTTGATGCACTGTTACCCGTCTGTGGGACTGAACAAGTCTGCCTTCTCTGTGTTCCGCTCCATCCAGTAGCCATGTACGACCGCAGGCCTTGCGCTCAGACCCAGTTTTTTTAGTCTCCTGGTCCTTAACAACTGCCGGCCTTGAACAATTCACCAGTTCAGCCATTTTGCTATTAGTGTTGCGAGCGCCAACAATCATTGCACATTCAAAGTCAGATCGCATTGTTTACCTGCCAATTACTCCATGAGTGATGCACTGCATTAGTCTCTGTATACAGTACTCTATCTATGCCTTTACGCTCTTGTACAGAATCAGACGTCAGACATCCTACGTCAGCACTACCGGCAGAATAGCTACACTATGTAGACAAAAGTGATTGGACACGCAAAATGCATACCATTGCACACAAGTCTAATGTGGTGGTTTCAATAAGAACACTTGGTAGGGGGGCTCATGCACTTGCAGTTCTACGGAAACAAAAAATGTTTTTATCAGGACGACAATGTCACCTGTCATGTTTCCAGGGCGATGCTGGACTGGTATTCAGAAAATTCGGTCACCCGGATGGACTGACCAGCTCAGAGTCCAGATCTCAATCCTAATAAGAACCTCTGGGAGGAATTGGAGCGACGGGTGCCTTCTAGGCCAACTCCACCTTCTTCAGCGTCACAGTTGGTCACTGTACTTAAGGCAGATTGGCAAAATATAGCGCCTACTGCTGTCCAGGGACTTGTAGACAGTTTGCCAAGAAGGGTGTCTGCAGTAATCACTGCACGTGGTGGACCTACAAAGTACTGATGTCACTAATATCTCACTGATCTATTTGCTGTCAGTGTCCAATCACTTTTGTCTACATAGTATATATCTAGCAATATGTATTCCGGCTCTGTATTACATTTAGGGCCTCATTCAGAGGCGGTCGTTAGATGCAAGCAGTCGCTCTGAATCAGGGCGGCCGCTTGCATCCTGAACGGCCGCCTCCTTGTCAATCATTAAGCTGTGGGTTAACACCCACAGCTCTAACGACCGACATGGGTGATGGTCGTGATGGTCTTGACCACCGTGACCATCGGGGCTTACGACCAGACCCTAGGGTAGGGTCTGGGCACTCGTAAGCCCCAGGGAGCTTCCTGCTCTGTTTGAGCAGGAAGTTCCCCACTGACATCAGCAATGATGTCAGTGGGGCCGCCCCCAAATGGCAAGCGTTCCGACTGGAACGACTCTGTTTGGCCGGGCACGCCCCTGGCCCGCACAGCAAACGGGGCGAGCTGTCACTCAACATGGACAGCTCGCCCCGTCTGCTACGAGACCCCTAACGACGGAGCGCCCGTCGTTAGCTGGGTCTTGCGCATGCGCACGACGGAGCCGGCTCCGTCGTGCGCATGCGCTGTGGGGCAACATCGAGTCGGTTGGACTCTGAATGAGCTCCTTAATTCCTTATGAAATGCAAATATCTAATGATTTTCAATTTCCAATTCGCATTTAGGGCCTGATTCAGAGCCGCTCGTAAGCGGCCGCTCGTTTGTTCCGAGCGATGTTTGCACAACTGCGCATGTGTACGGATCGTAATTAGAGATGAGCGGTTCGGATTCTGTGGAATCCGAACCGCTCCGAACATTGGGGATCCGAGTCCACCCGAACCCTGTTCGGGTGTTCACCGCCTGACTCGGATCCCCGTTCGGGGCCGAACGGCGGCCGCCTGATGTCGGATTCTCACTAGAGAATCCGACATCAGGTCTCCTCGCGTGTAGGGCAGAGCGCAGTGATAGCGCTCTGCCCTACACAGACACAGACACACAGCCGCCAGCGGCAGCTGTGTGTTTGTTACAGCAGCCAATGAGAGTCACACAGACTCTCATTGGCTGCTGCACGGAGGGAGCCGGCTGGAGCTCACACATGAGCTCCGTCTTCCGGCTCCCTCCTCAGCGTGTGACAGAGCGGACGGCGCGGGAGCGGGGAATCAGGTAAGTGTTATTTTTTTTATTTTTTTACTTGTCAAAGGTCCGGGGGCGCTACTGGGGGGGGGTCTGCACTACTGGGGGGGTCTGCTACTGGGGGGGGCTATACTACTGGGGGGGCCATACTACAGAGGGGCCTGCTACTGGGGGGGGCTATACTACTGGGGGGGGTCTGCACTACTGGGGGGGGTCTGCTACTGGGGGGGGCAATACTACTGGGGGGGCCATACTACAGAGGGGCCTGCTACTGGGGGGGCTATACTACTGGGGGGGTCTGCTACTGGGGGGGGCCATACTACTGGGGGGGATCTGTACTATTGGGGGGCCATACTACAGAGGGGCCTGCTACTGGGGGGGGGCTATACTACTGGGGGGGTCTGCACTACTGGGGGGGTCTGCTACTAGGCGGGGCTATACTACTGGGGGGGCTATACTACAGAGGGGCCTGCTACTGGGGGGGCTATACTACTGGGGGGGTCTGCTACTGGGGGGGCCATACTACTGAGGGGCCTGCTACTGGGGGGGCTTACTACTACTGGGGGGCTGCTACTGGGGCAGCCTACTACAGGGGGGGCCATACTACAGGGGGGGCCCATACTACAGGGGGGCTGCTACTGGGGCAGCCTACTACTGGGGGGGCCTGCTACTGGGGCAGCCTACTACTGGGGGAGCCTACTACTGGGGGAGCCATACTACTGGGGGGGCATACTACTGGGTGGCATGCTAATGGGGGGCATACTACTGGGGGGGGCTGCTAATGGGGGGCATACTACTGGGGGGGGCATACTACTGGGGGGCATTCTACTGGGGGCACTGCATAGTGGACCCTACTACTAAGGGGACTGCATAGGGGGCACCACTGCTGGGGGACATTGTGTAAGGGACACCGCTACTGTGGGCATTGTGTAAAAGGGTCACTACTGTGGGCATTGTGTAAAAGGGGCACTACTGTGTGTCGTAACATAAATAAGAGACACTACTTTATGGTGTAATGTGAATCAGGCCCTATGTGCGGTGTAATGCTAATAAGATTGTGCACTGTGACTCCTAGGGCCGTAGCCCACTTTGTAAACAAGTACTGTGACTCTGCTGGCCGTACCCCACTGGGTGGGTGCACTACTTTTCATTTCTGCCACTGCTGTGTGGCAATGTGTCATAGATGTGCTTTATACTGTGGTGTCGTTGTGCCGCTGCTTTGTCGCTTAGTAACCAGTCAGCTCACTGCAACCTTTGGCCAATAATGTTGAAAACAATATTATAAGCTGTGATATGGTCTAAATTGACTGGAAATTAATGTTATTGAGGTTAATAATACTCTAGGAAGAAAAAAAAGACCAATTTATGTGATTTTAGCTTTTTTTGTAAATTTTTGTAAAAAAATCCAAATCCAAATCCAAATCCAAATCCAAAGCCAGTCACCGCAGTTTGGCAAATCCAAATCCAAATCCAAAGCCGGACGACGAATTAGAACCAAATCCAAATCCAAATCCGGCAAAAATGGTCCGGCGCACATCCCTAATCGTAATACGCATGCGCGACCCAGTCAGTGCAGCCGAAAATCGTTTGTTCGCTATATAGCGAATGCCTGCTATTTTGAGTGACAGGGGGAGGCGTATGTGGGTGGTAACAGGGGAAGGTGCTTGAAAACGTGGAGTGGAGATCAGAACGCAGGCGTGCTTAAAGGTCAAAACGGGCGTTTTAAGGGTGTGCATAATTAATACAGCAGCGTCATTGACCATGTCACTGGGTTATTTTATAGCCAGAACTGCTCGCAAGATTGTGGTAGCAAAAACCAACCACAAGAATAGCGAGCAGTTCATACGCTGGTCGATGTACTCGATTAATCTAATAAATAGCGGACATGACGTAGGATGCGAGCGGCCAGGGGGCGTAGTTTTCCAAAAAACGACCGCATGTTTCGTTCGCTCGTTCAGACCTAGAGGCGTGAACAGACCGCAAAGAGCGAACGGTTCATTTGAATAGCCACCCCTTTTTTCTGAACGAGCGAGCGCAAATAGCGTCCGGCTCTGAATGAGGTCCTTAGTCTGATCTCTTCCAAACCCAGCACATAAAATAGTCATATTTAGAAAAGTGTTAATCATTCAGCTAATTCTCACATTAGGTCCAGGTGTGGGTAGTCACAGTCCCTCTGCCAAAAATTGTCACCTTCCTCTCACGCATCATCTTCTATTCGCACATTCATGTCACTACTTTCCAAGAGTCACCAGAGATGACTGCTCTTCCACTGGCAACAAAACCGTGTAATATCAAGAGGAACATTGAAGATGCAGCCCAGTGATACTCTGCTTCTCCAATGATCACAGCAAATATCTCTTACATTAAAAATAACCTTTTCCACTAGTCTAGTGGTGAGCAACAGCCAGCCCCAGGGGACCACCAAAAGGTCACATGTGGCCCTCCCCTTTACCAAGCAAGTCAAATGTCACAGGTTAATTATTGATAAGATGGTGATGTCTTATCAATACCTTGACAAGTTCAGACTGTGCCATCACTCAATGCTGGGGATCTGACATTTCTCCACAAAATCTATGTGTGACCCCCTTTGTGGTCCAAGGGCCACTTGCTCACAAAAATATGATGTTACAGTACGTACACATATGTTTGGGCTCATCTGACACTTTATTAGGAACACCTGAACAACTGCTCATCAATGAAAGTATCTGATCAGCCAATCATGTGGCAACACTGCAATGCATAAAAGTATGCAGAAATGGCAGAAACGGTCAAGAGGGTCAGTTGTTGTCCAAACCAAATTTCAGAATGGGGGAAGAAATGTGACCTAAGAGATTCTGACCATGGAACGTTTGCTGGCAATAGATGGGGTGGTTTGAACATCTCAGGAACTACTGATCTCCTGGCATTTTCATGCACAACAGTCTCTGCAGCAGTCCTCATTGGAGCCACGGTAGGGACCCTAAAAATGTTATGAAGTCACTCCCTAAACGTTGAAAGTGTTGACAATTGATTTTCCATTGAACTTGAAGCTGCAGTCTAATACAATAAACGTATTAGAAAAGTTTGGGTTTTTTAATACAATTATGGCCCGTATTCAATTAGAAGCGAAAAGGCGAGATCCGCGAAAAAGTATCGCCGATTGCGACTTTTCCACCAGATGGAAACTTACAGTATCTCCTTATTCTATTTCATCAGCTTTTCGCGTTTGCGAAAACACAGTGCAATGTAATAGGCGAGAAAGATTCGCCTATGAATAGGTGGAGAAAAAAAGTGCAAAATCACTATTTGAGGGTGCAAAGGTGGGGAAACCACTCAGCACCCTTAAGACAGCCCCCCAAAGGATAACTGGATAAAAAAAAAACTAAAAAAAAGGAAGGAACACCCCAAAAAAGCACTTTGAAAAAGGGGGTGAAAAAGTGCAAAGTGGGGGTGCAGACTTAAAAAGTTACGAAATAGGCTTTTGGGGGGACTGCACGTATGGGTGAGGTGTTTTTTGATTGCAGGTGTTTGCTGAAGGTGCATTTTTTAAATGGAAGGAACACCCCAAAAAAGCACTTTGAAAAAGGGGGTGAAAAAGTGCAAAGTGGGGGTGCAGACTTAAAAAGTTACGAAATAGGCTTTTGGGGGGACTGCACGTATGGGTGAGGTGTTTTTTGATTGCAGGTGTTTGCTGAAGGTGCATTTTTTAAATGGAAGGAACACCCCAAAAAAGCACTTTGAAAAAGGGGGTGAAAAAGTGCAAAGTGGGGGTGCAGACTTAAAAAGTTACGAAATAGGCTTTTGGGGGGACTGCACGTATGGGTGAGGTGTTTTTTGATTGCAGGTGTTTGCTGAAGGTGCATTTTTTACGTTTCTTATAATTTCACTTTAGCAACTTTTTAATATGCTTGCACCAATTTTCAAGGACCCCAAACTTACCAGGATTACTTATTTTCACCAAAAAATACTGCTTTACGCCATTCTTCACCACTTGTGCAAAGACGCTAATTAGTGGCAATTGTGCGAACTTAAGTACCCCAAACAGTTTCATTAGGGCAAATCGGGCACTATTACATTGATCCCCAAACTTTCCACATCTTTTTGGGGAGTTCATGCTGATTTCCCCGATTCTGACACCACTTTTCGCCTGTTCTGACATCGCATATCTCCGTTTTCGCTTCTTTTGGAATTGAATAGGGCGAATCGCAGGTACGCGCACAATAAGTTTCCGCAGCTAAAATATGCGATGTAGGCAAAAAGTCCGGCAGACGAAAAAGTATCGCGGGTGCGAATCTAATTGAATACGAGCCTGTGTGTTTTTCAACATCCTATATTCATAGACAAGATAAAGCATCAACACCCTCGTTACTTGTCACAATTTGTATATCTGGAACAGTCTTTTGAAATTTAGATTTTATTTTTGCTTAAGAACCGGCATATTTATTTTTGTGAAATTACTTTTTTGATGTCAACTTTATGTTATTGGCGATAATACATTTTTCAGTACGGATGACAAGTTAGTCTTGGTCATTGGGGAATTTTCTTAGCGTCCATTAGCAATGCAATAGTTGCAGGGAACTGGTACTTTGAAGAATATTTGCTTGGCTAGATATCTACTTGGTTGCAACAGTCTTTCATTATTGTATAACATTGAATGTCCACAGGATCCATTCTGATGTCACTATGGGGTTGATAGAGATTCAGTGGAGAAGTTGTGCAAAGCAACCAGTCAGCCTCTGTCAGTTACTGTATCCAGCACAGGCTTTACAATAACAGTTAAAAGCTGATTGGTTGCTTTGGGCAACTTCTCAGTTTTCTCTCTCTCCATGGCTTGATACACCTCACCCTTGGGTGCCTGGTAAAGGAAAATGGAGCAGTGAATAATCAAAAATCAACTTCAAGTCTTCAAACCTGCTTAATTCAAACTATGTGGGAGAGATACTAAGCCTCGGAGAGAGATAAAGTGGAGAGCGGTAAAAGTACCAACCAATCAGCTACTAACTGTCGCTTTTCAAACACAGCCTGTAAAGTGACAGTTAGGAGTTGATTGGTTGGTACTTTATCTCTTGTAACTCCTTCATGTTGAATGATGGGGATGTAGTTAACAGACTGGTCGGACTGAATGCCACTGGTCTAAGTCCCGACGGTGCAAGCCCGACACGGGACTTAAGATAGGCGTCGAAATATCTTAATCCTGACGCCGGAATCCAGATAGACGCCACCCCGAACGAGGTAAGTCCGGGGCGTCTTAGGTGTTAGCCGCCGGGGGGAGTGTTAGCTTGAGGCAGCATAGTGGGGTTTGGGTTCGGTTTTGGGGGGTTAGGTACCCCTAGGGGGGTTTAGGGATAGGCATTAGGGGGGGAATGTTAGGTTTAGGCTGCG
Source organism: Taudactylus pleione (assembly GCA_031769625.1). NCBI lineage: Eukaryota > Metazoa > Chordata > Amphibia > Anura > Myobatrachidae > Taudactylus > Taudactylus pleione. The sequence goes on from JAUIMM010001622.1 coordinate 88,663, forward strand.
GGGAATCTCCCCATGAGCGCCGGCACCGCGTACTTCACCCCGTGTACACACATACACACTAGGGGTTCATTTCTTGACAAAAGCCAATTAAGCTACCAGTATGTTTTTGGAGTGCAGGCAGGAACCTGAGCACCCAGAGGAAACCCACTCAATCACTGGGAGAACATATAAACCCCACACAGATGGGCCATGGTGGGAATCGAGCCCAGGACCTCAGTGTTGCGAGGCAGCAAGATAATCGTTGCGCCACCGTGCTACTCACAACAAATATATGTTACTGTCAAATAGTGGCTTGACATGCTCTTTAAATTAACTCACTATATGTATATGGGGCATATTTATCAATGATCAAGTTATAGACCCATAATTGTCACTGCTATTCGTGCCAGTCAAAAAGTATTTACTGGCTGAATGTATCCAAAAACACATGTAGTGACAGGGGCATCACTTCATTACTATATATCGGGACCACCGGCGCGCTACTGCACATGCACAGTCCACTGACCACGCACCTGCGCCAGCCATTGCCGGAGAGGGTTCTGGAGCAACACTCCCCAGGTAAATTTTGCGAAGTGTACCCCATACGGTACAGCGACTACTGCCATCTTCATGTTAGCTGCAGAGTCCGAACTGCAGCTGCTGAACTCTGGAATGCTCAGCATTCCACAGCTTGGTAAATCTGACAATATTGCGTCACCCATAGAAACCTATGGGGGCTGCAGCTGCTGGCAGAGATGGAGTGACCGCAGCAGGTATCTCAGATCCCTCCTTCATACCTAGGGGTGATGCTTAATATTTGCGGATATCCCCTGAAAAACTGGCATTTTCGGGGGATTTGCTGCAAATATTATTTGATAAATAGGCCCCTATGTACTGTATATCAGTTGCCTTTAGCAACAGTAAACAATTGTATTTGTACAAAATAATGAATATTCATCAGCTGCAAGTTTTGTTCTGTAATATTGTTATATGCTATAAACATCAGCTGTAAAGCCTGCACCACTGTCCATGGTCCTGAATTTACATTTCTGATAGAGGGCCTGACTCAGCTTCAGGAATAGAGTAAGATATGACAAGTAACTGTGGGCCTGAACGCAAGGAACGCAATTGCAATTGGTCGATCAATTCGCACTGCTCATGAGTATGCAACTCAGTGCGGGAGCCAGACGCTGTCCTCAGAACTGCATTCGCAGAGACTACGCAGAAGCATGACAGAGTGATTGACAGGAAGTGCCATTAGTTGGTGGTGAGGGGGAGGGGGTGGGCAGGCGAATGCAGGTGTGCCAGTGCATTTCCACGCCATTGCTTGGGCGTGCATAAATTAGCCACAGAGGTCTCATAGCGTGCGCAGAAGTAAGCAATTCCAGAGTGAGATCTGACCTGCCTTAACTGTGCGTATGAGTCTGATGTTACTCGATGTTACCGATCATTTCGCTATGTTGTCAGACTATACAGATGGGAGTAAGGGGAAGTGCGCATCCTTATGTCAGGCTGCGAACGCAATGCGAATGCAAACATTTATATGTCACCACTGATATTAGCACCGCAGTTGTGTGCGTATAAGCAGAATAGCGATCCGTAGTGAACCAGGCTCTGTGAATCAAGACAAACCATGTTGCAATGCAAGGGGTGCAAATACATACATTTATTTTGCATTCAGGGTAAATACTGGCTGCTTTTGCATGTAGCCCACAAATACTGCACAGCTTTATGTTTACACTGCAATTTAGAATTTAGGCCCTCATTCAGAGCCGGACGCTCTGAGCAGAGTGCACGCTCTGAATGAGGGCCGCCCTCCATAATTATGGAGCGTCCTCCTGGACGCTCGTATAGCTGTGGGTCACCACCCACAGCCTATACGAGCGTGCAGTTTGATGGCCGCGATGGTCTTGACCATCGCGACAATCGCCACTGCGAGCCGGAGCCTGCGGTTGAGTTTTTCAACCACAAGGCCCGGAGTGATTTTGGCTCTATCAGAGCCAAAATCACTCCCACTGACATCACTAGTGATGTCAGTGGGCCGGCTTCTGACGGTAGGCGTTCCCTTGGGAACGCCCCCGTCAGGGAGGCACGCCCCCGGCACGCCCACCAAAGGGGGCGTGCTGTCAATCAACATCGACAGCACGCCCCCCTTTGATCAGACACAACGAGCGAAGGAAAGTCCTTCGCTCGTCGCGTCTGGCGCATGCGCACGACGGAGCTCCCGCCGTCGTGCGCATGCGCAGTGCACAACATCGACCCACGTGCGAGCGGACAGCTGTTTGCGAGTGGGTCTGAATCAGGCCCTTAGTTTGGACACATCCCTCGCAAATCTATCTGTACATTTGAAATCTGCCCCCTCCCTGCAGTGCACAATGCACAGTTACTTGCAATATCGTACTCTGGGCATGATTCAGTACAGATTGCTATTGCATTCGCAGCTGTGAATTCACACAGAACGCAGCTCGAAAATATGCTACTGCCTGCCAAAGCACCGTTGACAAAGAGACGCCCACTGCTGCTTTCTCACATCCGTCCGATGTCGCTCTTCTGTGTAAACATCGGTACCATCGAAGCACATCGATTACTCGCACAGCATTTACACCATGTCTGAACAGCCGCAGACACTTCAAAGTTCTGTGCACGCAGTGGGCTCTAAAGCTGCATATGCAATGGCAGTGGCTAATTTATGCATGCCAAAGCAACTGCCCGTCACCGCCCCGTCGCTCACATCCTGTCACTATGCACTGGATTTCTCTGCGCGTATGTAATTGCAGTGCAATCACAGTGGACGAGCAGTGCGGCATATATACATGCGCAATGGCTACCAATCACGCGATCTGAGTACGTAATTGCATTTGCGAACGCTGCTGAATCAGACCCTCTATTCCCAAATCAGAATCAGGTCCAAAGTCTGTAGTTTATCTATTATATAATGTCCTAGAGTGTGTCTAGATACAGGGAAGCCCCTTCCCTAACAGTCCTCATTGGGGGAGATGTATCAAACCTTGAGAAAGATAAAGTGCCAACCAATCAGCTTCTAACTGTCATTTATCATACACAGCCTGCAAAATGGCAGTTAGGAGCTGATTGGTTGGTACTTTATCTCTCTCCACTTCATCACCCTCCAAGGATTGATACATCTACCCCATTGGCCGGGTAGACTTACAGACACAACCCCACTTCTGTATTCTCCCCTTACCACTATTAGGACCAGTAGGACAGAACTGTCAACACCTGCAGCCACATCCAGGTCAGGAGGGAACAATCCGATTCTAACAGCATTCCCCCAATGGAGGGGATTGGGGACAGAGATGAGAGAGAATGATGAGGGAGAGGGGGATCGGGGACAGAGGGGGAAAGACAGACATTTGGGACAGAGATGAGAGAATGGTGATGGAGAGGGGGGATCAGGGACAGAGAGACTGACTTTAGGGACAGAGGGTCTGATTCAGAGATGGACGGTATTGTGCAGTCACACAGAGGCGGCTGTACAATACCATCCAACAAAATGTAAGTGCAGCAGGAGGTGCCTGTATGAAATAGATTCCTCCTTGCTGCATTTCTGATATGATTGCAGCGTCTGTACTAGACGCAGCCTCGGATCACCGGTCGCGATGGTTGCTCCATTGGCTGGTGCCTGGTCACTTCCAAGGCCAGGAAATCTGCATCCACCGAAGCAGACCCCGGCCTCGCCCCTCCAGAAAACAGGGGCGACACATCCTTATTTCCTGGAATAGTGGCCAGCCACGCCCCCACTCCACCCCCCAAATGCTGCAACATGTCAATCATGCTGCGGCTATGGGGGACTGTGAGCGAGATCACAGGACCCTTCCGGCACATGCGCAGAATGGATCCTCCACCTATGCAGACCCCTAAACATCGGAGATATATGCTACAATACACCATTAGCAAACATCTCTGCATCAGGCCCACAGGTGAGAGACAGGGAGACTGAGTGAAGGGGGACAGAGAGAAGAGACAGGAGTCAGGAGAAGGACGAATATGAGAGAAAGGGAGGCGGGGGGGAGGGAGACAGACATGAGAGATGGGGGTGAGGGGGACAGACATGAGAGATGGGGGGGAGGGGGACAGACATGAGCGACGAACATGAGGGGAACAAACATGAGAGATGGTGGTGAGGGGGACTGGCATGAGAGATGGGGGTGAGGGGGACAGACATGAGAGATGGGGGGGAGGGGGACAGACATGAGCGACGAGCATGAGGGGAACAAACATGAGAGATGGTGGTGAGGGGGACTGGCATGAGAGACGGGGGTGAGGGGGACAGACATGAGAGATGGGGGTGAGGGGGACAGACATGAGAGACGGGGGTGAGAGGGACAGGCATGAGAGATGGGGGTGAGGGGTCAGACATGAAAGATGGGGGTGAGGGGGACAGACATGAGAGATGTGGGTGAGGGGGACAGACATGAGAGACGAGGGTGAGGGGGACAGACATGTGAGACGTGGGTGAGGGGGACAGACATGAGAGATGGGGTGAGCGGGACAGGCATGAGAGACGGGGGTGAGGGGGACAGACATGAGAGACGGGGGTGAGGGGGACAGACATGAGAGATGGGGGTGAGAGGGACAGGCATGAGAGATGGGAGTGAGGGGGTCAGACATGAAAGATGGGGGTGAGGGGGACAGACATGAGAGATGTGGGTGAGGGGGACAGACATGAGAGACGAGGGTGAGGGGGACAGACATGAGAGATGGGGGTGAGGGGGACAGACATGAGAGATGGGGGTGAGGGGGACAGACATGAGAGACAGGGGTGAGGGAGACAGACATGAGAGATGGGAGTGAGGGGGGACAGACATGAGAGACAGGGGTGAGGGGGACAGACATGAGAGATGGGAGTGAGGGGGGACAGACATGAGAGATGGGGGTGAGGGGGACAGACATGAGAGACGGGCGTGAGGCGGACAGACATGAGAGACGGGGGTGAGGGGGACAGACATGAGACGGGGGGGAGGGGGACAGACAAGAGCGACGACCATGAGGGGAACAAACATGAGAGATGGTGGTGACGGGGACTGGCATGAGAGACGGGGATGAGGGGGACAGACATGAGAGACGGGGGTGAGGGGGACAGACATGAGAGACGGGGGTGAGAGGGACAGGCATGAGAGATGGGGGGTGAGGGGGTCAGACATGAAAGATGGGGGTGAGGGGGACAGACATGAGAGATGTGGGTGAGGGGGACAGACATGAGAGACGAGGGTGAGGGGGACAGACATGAGAGACGGGGGTGAGGGGGACAGACATGAGAGATGGGGGTGAGGGGGACAGTCATGAGAGACGGGGGTGAGGGGGACAGACATGAGAGACGGGGGTGAGGGGGACAGACATGAGAGTTGGGGGTGAGGGGGACAGACATGAGAGATGGGGGTGAGGGGGACAGACATGAGAGATGGGGGTGAGAGGGACAGGCATGAGAGATGGGGGGTGAGTGGGTCAGACATGAAAGATGGGGGTGAGGGGGACAGACATGAGAGATGTGGGTGAGGGGGACAGACATGAGAGACGAGGGTGAGGGGGACAGACATGAGAGATGGGGGTGAGGGGGACAGACATGAGAGACGGGAGTGAGGGGGACAGACATGAGAGACGGGGTTGAGGGGGACAGACATGAGAGATGGGGGTGAGAGGGACAGACATGAGAGACGGGGGTGAGGGGACAGACATGAGAGTTGGGGGTGAGGGGGACAGACAAGAGAGACAGGGGTTGGGGGAGACAGACATGAGAGACGGGGGTGAGGGGGACAGACATGAGAGGCGGGGGTGAGGGGGACAGACATGAGAGACGGGGGTGAGAGGGACAGACATGAGAGACGGGGGTGAGGGGGACAGACATGAGAGACGGGGGTGTGGGGGACAGACAAGGGAGACAGGGGTTGGGGGAGACAGACATGAGAGACGGGGGTGAGGGGGACAGACATGAGAGACGGGGGTGAGGGGGACAGACATGAGAGACGGGGGTGAGGGGGACAGACATGAGAGGCCGTGGGTGAGGGGGACAGACATGAGAGATGGGGGTGAGGGGGACAGACATGAGAGATGGGGGTGAGGGAGACAGACATGAGAGATGGGGGTGAGGGGACAGACATGAGAGATGGGGGTGAAGGGGACAGACATGAGAGACGAGAGAGAGGGGGACAGAGATGGGGGTGAGGGGGACAGAGATGAGAGACCAGGGGTGAGGGGGACAGAGATGAGAGACCGGGGGTGAGAGGGACAGACATGAGAGATGGGGGATGAGGGGGACAGAGATGGGGAGATGGTGGGTGAGGGGGGCAGACATGAGAGACGGGGGTGAGGGGGACAGACATGAGAGATGGGGTTGAGGGGGACAGAGATGGGGCTGAGGGGGACAGAGATGAGAGACCAGGGGTGAGGGGGACAGAGATTAGAGACTGGGGGTGAGGGGGACAGAGATGAGAGATGGGGGTTAGGGGAGCAGAGATGAGAGATGGGGGTGAGGGAGACTGACATGAGAGATGGGGGGTGAGGGGGACAGAGATTAGAGACCGGGGGTGAGGGGGACAGAGATGAGAGATGGGGTGAGGGGAGCAGAGATGAGAGATGGGGGTGAGGGAGACTGACATGAGAGATGGGGGATGAGGGGGACAGAGATGGGGAGATGGTGGGTGAGGGGGGGCAGACATGAGAGACGGGGGGCAGAGATTAGAAACAGGAGAAGGGGTGATGAGGGGGACAGGGCCAACAATCAGAGCGACCCCTTGCCTCTCTGTGAAGGGACAAAAATTAGAAACAGGGTGACAAATATGAAAGACAGGGCCGGGAATAACTAGCGACCAGGCATATGACGGGTCCAAAATGCTAGTTGTAAAAAATAAATGTATAAGGCATGGTACTGTTGATAAACTGAACACCAAATTCTCGTGCCCTTTTTGCGATGGCCTATCTGACCTAGCCTAACCCAGACATAGCGGGAACCTACTGTATGTAATTCACTGATCGTCTCTGTCAGGTGGATCTACAAGTCTAATGGGGGGTATACACTTAGCGATTTAAACAAGCGATTGCACGATAACGATGTCGTTATCGTGCAATCACTTGCAAATCGCGCATGCATTGGGGATGTTTTGGATGGAAGCGACCCGCGATGCGCGTGCCCGCAGGTCGCTTCCAACATCCGACATCGCCCGTACATGCAGGTCAACCTGACGATCTCGTCAGGTTCAGCATGTGCGGGGATGAGGGATGTGCCGGGCCTGAACGAGTGAACGTTCAGACTAGGCACATCACTAGCTATACAAACGACAGCACGATTGTGATGTCGTAATCGTGCTCTCGCTTGTATATCGCTAAGTGGATACCCCCCATAACATCACACAAATGATTGTTCACCTGTAAATAAACAACCAGACACTCAACCTGTAGCTGTTTGCACACACACATATATTATTATCCTTTATTTATAACTTGGACACAGACACAGACATCAGACACAGACACACACACAAACTTTATTTGCTCTCTCTCTCCCTCTCTCTCCCTCTCTCTCTCCCTCTCTCTCTCTCTCCCTCTCTGTCTCTCTCTCTCTCTCTCTCGCATTGCTTATTCCGAGCACAGATCATTGTTTTGATAACGTGCTTTCTGTATCATAGTTAGCCCAAGGGGAAGATTTCCAGATTACTGCAAATGTCAGCTAGCTATACAGTCAACAAACCACTGTGTGCCAAACTCAATCTGACGTTCACCACTAGAATATTGCAGCGCTGTAGTGACGCTAAACGTTTCACTGCATTGCAGCGCCATCCGATATAATGGCTATTACAAGAATGAGGAACTTTTAAAAAAAAAAAAAAATAAGAGAAAAGAAACATTTGGAAAATAGCGTAGCTGCTTTGCCTCTTGGCTAATATTGTTTTCTGGGACTCGGGATCAATGGTGAAATTTCCTGGGAAGGAACTGAACAGGTGCAACAATGGTAAACAGCATGTGAGACAGACCTTGGCCTGACACACATCAAAAGTAAGCACTGCAGAAATCTTCTCTCTGAACTGGAGAGCTGTTCCTGTCTCTTAACACTGCTGTACCTCCTGTGGAAACACATCAGACCTACATTTACTACCGGGCAGTGATCCTGTAAACCTGCCTCTCTTGATGACACTAATTAGAGAGAATGGAAGGTATTGAGGCTGGAAGACACTTCCCCCCCCCCCCCCTGTCAGGGCTTAGCACTATAGGAGTGACACAGGAAACCTGGTAATGAATAGTCTACAAATGACACTGGGAGAGCTTGAGACATTCATGCGGGAGTGAGATTGACCTGTAAGTACGACACTCTTGTGCCAGAAGATGCTGTTATCAAGAACTAAGACTCTGCGTTGAGGGGGAAGAAGAAAAAAAAAATCTGATGTACTGCTGCGAATGGACTGTAGCTACAAAGCCAACGGGAAATAAATCACAGGGAATGTTTTATCCGCCTCTGATTTATTGCAGTACGCCGTGGCTCGCCCAGTGAACACAGACGTCGCCTTGCTGTTCCGCAAGGTTTGAAAGGAATAAATAAACACGTACGGTTGAGAAGCACAACAACAACAAAAAATCCTCCTTCTATGGGATTATTCATTTAATTCTCCGGCATTCTGACACACGGGCACCAGTTCAGCAAAGGGGAGGGGGCGGGCATAACAATGAAATATTGACCTACAAAAAAATCAGCTGCTGAAAACCCCAACAACTCACAAGAAGTCCAACAGCGTGGAAGGGAAAAATGAGCTTTTAGGGCCTGATTCAGAAGTGCACGCATTTGCTGGTCGCGGCTGCGTCTTGTGGCGTTGCCGAAGAGTTGATACGCGATTTGCAAATGATAGTATCAGCCTTACCCTTGTGTACTAGCGTGCATCTGTATTCGCAAACAATGACGTTCCCACTCTCAGCATTTCTGCACGGTGCAACACCGCCAGTGATTCAAGACACTGCCCCATCGACACTTGCAGCTGCCTATGGCAGATTCAGTGTCTCCGTTGGAACTCCTTCTAAACGGGATGTAGTCAGCATCGTGGGATGCCGACAGGCGGAATACCGGTGCCGAAATCCCGTCAGCGCCAGGATCACGGCACCAGAATCCCGACCGCCAGCATCCTGAAGGTAAGTATCCGGCATTAGGGGGAGGGTTAGGTATTAGTGGGAGAGTTAGTGTTAGGCACCAGGGGGGATAGTGCGGGGAGAGGGAGGTTAGGTTTAGGCACTAGGGGAGGGAGTGTTAGGTTTAGGGTGCGGGAAGGGGGAGGTTAGGTTTAGGCACTAGAGGGGGAGGTTAGGTGTTGGCACCATGGGAGGGAGTGTTAGGTTTAGGATGCGGGGAGGGGGAGGTTAGGTTTAGGCACTAGAGGGGGAGGTTAGGGTTAGGCACCGGAGAGGGATAGTTAGGGTTAGGGGTAAGGGTTAGACTTACCTTCTGTCCTTATCGGTCGGGATTCTGACTGTCGGGATGCCACTGTTGGTATATCATACCCATCCCCTTCTAAACATGGCATATGTGGCTGCGGCTCTGCATCTGAGAACGCAGCTGGTGTCACTGACACGCCTTCCACCAGAGCAGTAACTAGACTTTTTGGTGCCCTGTGCCAGAGAAAGCATTGGTGCCCCCCCCCCCATTTTTTAAATAGGGGCATAAGATAGTGCACCTAAAACAGGGCCATAGCTTCATGGGGAAGGGTCAGGGAAGAGATAGGGGAGGCCAGGAGATGCTGTGGATACATAGGGACATAATATAGTGCACCTGAGAGAGGGCCATGGCCTCATGGGGAAGGGCCAGGGAAGAGATAGGGGAGGCCAGGAGATGCTGGGGATAAATAGGGACATAATATAGTGCACCTGAGAGAGGGCCATGGCCTCATGGGGAAGGGCCAGGGAAGAGATAGGGGAGGCCAGGAGATGCTGGGGATAAATAGGGACATAATATAGTGCACCTGAGAGAGGGCCATGGCCTCATGGGGAAGGGCCAGGGAAGAGATAGGGGAGGCCAGGAGATGCAGGGGATAAATAGGGACATAATGTGCAACTGAGAGAGGGCCATGGCCTCATGAGGAAGGGCCAGGGAAGAGATAGGGGAGGCCAGGAGATGCTGGGGATAAATAGGGACATAACATAATGCACCTGAGAGAGGGCCATGGCCTCATGGGGAAGGGCCAGGGGAGAGATAGGGGAGGCCAGGAGATGCTGGGGATAAAGAGGGACATAACATAATGCACCTGAGAGAGGGCCATGGCCTCATGGGGAAGGGCCAGGGAAGAGATAGGAGAGGCCAGGAGATGCTGGGGATAAATAGGGACATAACATAATGCACCTGAGAGAGGGCCATGGCCTCATGGGGAAGGGCCAGGGAAGAGATAGGGGAGGCCAGGAGATGCTGGGGATAAATAGGGACATAATATAGTGCACCTGGGAGAGGGCCATGGCCTCATGGGGAAGGGCTAGGGAAGAGATAGGGGAGGCCAGGAGATGCTGGGGATACATAGGGACATAATATAGTGCACCTGAGAGAGGGCCATGGCCTCATGGGGAAGGGCCAGGGAAGAGATAGGGGAGGCCAGGAGATGCTGGGGATAAATAGGGACATAATATAGTGCACCTGAGAGAGGGCCATAGCCTCATGGGGAAGGGCCAGGGAAGATATAGGGGCGGCCAGGAGATGCTGGGGATAAATAGGGACATAATATAGTGCACCTGAGAGAGGGCCATGGCCTCATGGGGAAGGGCTAGGGAAGAGATAGGGGAGGCCAGGAGATGCTGGGGATACATAGGGACATAATATAGTGCACCTGAGAGAGGGCCTTGGCCTCATGGGGAAGGGCCAGGGAAGAGATAGGGGAGGCCAGGAGATACTGGAGATAAATAAGAGGAAGCTACAAGTGAGACTGATAATAAACAGGAAAACTGACAGGCCCAAACATTGCCCCCTGCCCTGTGGTGCCCTGTGCCATGGCACTGGTCGCACTACCCTAGTTACGGCCCTGCCTTCCACACTCCCATAACATTCCACACAACATTCTGTTTTGCATTCAGTCCTGGCCACCTCCCAGACACCACCCAGGAACATCCATGGTTTTCCCTTGCCAGTGTTGTTACTAGTGGTTCCGTGCACAGCAGAGCATTAGTGTGTACACACAGGGTAATGTATGCATTGTAGAGGCTGTCTGAACTTTTATGCGCACAAATTTACTAACTGACTCTTGCCACAAGGCGCACTCAGATAACAGCCCGTCCTGGTGAAGAGCTGGAATCAGTGCCATAGAGTAACGTTGTCACAATTCTTCCGGGTTCGGGTCCCTGCCAGCCAATGTGCATGCATGGCCGGCGGCAAAGCAGTAGCCTATAGCTTACTATAGGATACTGCCATCTGGAGATGACGTTATCCTAGTGGGGCCAAGCATTCCGGAGCTTGGTCAATCCGGCGGCTGTGGTTGCTGTCGGAAATGGAAGGTCCGTGGTAGATAACGGAGATATCTGCTACGATCCCTCCATAGTATATTCGGGGTAGTCTTAATATTTGTGGGTACTGTTATTGGGGAATATCCCACAAACATTATTTGATAAATAAGCCCCACATTTAGGCTCAATACTATAGCAATGCTACCTAAGTATACGGTATGTGCTTTAACCCATAACAACCAATCAGATCTCTGTTTCTAATTTGGTAACATCACATGAAAAAATGAAAATCATCATCTGATTGGTTGCTTTGGATGACAGTATATTTTTTGCATATGGTACTTCTTTATTAATAAAAAAATGACGTTGTGCTACGTTTTATGGTAAAGAAACGTAGCACAACGGTGCTTACAATCAAAGGTGTCTAGGGAGCGTAGGAATTTAGAGGGAAACGTGCTGGTGGTATTTGAGGACACATAAGAGAAAACCACTGGCCAAGCGGGAGCCAGGAACAATAGACAGGCGGGGAACAATCATTGGAAGTTGGAAGAGGTAGCATAAAATACATATATTTAAGGAGTCAACAGCGTAGATATGTGTCTTTATACTGTTATTTGGAAATGCGGCAGTCATTTAGCCCCATCTCTTCACAATACTAAGGCCCAAATTCAATTTGGAGCGAAAAGCCGTTTTCGCGTGTTTTGGACGAAAACGGCTTTTCGCCGATGACTTCATTTTCGCCTGTTTTAATTTCACTCTGTATTCAATTCGGAAGACTTTTCGCCTAGGCAGAAAGCCAATGCAATGTAATAGGTGGAAAAGTTTCGCCTATGAATAGCAGGCGGAAAAAAGCGGAAAACACCAAATACCCTCAGCAAGCCAAATCAGGGGGTACCATAGGGAACCCCCAGGTCAGAGCATCTTTTGGGGGGTGTCAGGCTGATTTCCCCCAAATCTGTCAGTACTTTCCGCTTGTTTAAGTTTCGCCGGGTCCCGTTTTCGCCTACTTTCAAATTGAATACAACGATGCGCGGGCACACGCGCGATACTTTTCCACCTGCAAAACACGCAATGTAGGCAAAAAGTCCGAGAGGCAAAAAAGTATCGCGGCTCAGCTCAAATTGAATACAGACCTATATTGGAATGCAGTTTCATATGCACACAAGAAAGTTACAAAATATTACTGTGTGTTTGGCATTCATATACAAACGTCTGGCTGTAGTTCCCAATGTTGCCCGGGGAAGTCCATGACCAAACATCATTAGAATGAAATTACAAGGGGATTGTGTATGAGGACATCTGAGTGACGTTTAAAGTAATATTAGCTACAAAAATTGTGGATTTTACTATGTGCTGCTACTTTGTTCCAAAGTTCTGTGGTAAGCAATTCCAGACTTACTTACTCCTATGCAAATGGTCAAGTAAATCAATTTAAAGTTTTGGCCGTGATTGAGCAGCAAACATTCGTTCCATTTTTATTTATTAGTAGGGATATATAAAAAAATGTGTGCAAACAATGGAGATGTTGGGTCTGACTTCATTCCAAGGGGCCTATTCATCAACACTAAAATAACGTTTTTAAGGACATTTTCCTTAAATAACGTTATTTTGGTATTCATGAACAGACTTAGCACAGGAGATATCACAGATATCTCCTTGCTAAGTTCCCCTGTGTTAATTTCCACACTCCCCATACATTAGTACATTAGTACATTAGGATGGGGATGTGGAAATTGTGGTATTCATCAAATTTAGAAAATTATGAATTTTCGGAATTTGATGCAGTTACTATTCGCCACTGTGAGGTGGCGAATAGCAGAATCGACTTACCTGTATCCGCGTGTGCAGGTCCCCCGACGAGTCCCTCCGGCGCTCTGCTCCGTACTCAGGCTCCGGAGGCTGGTCGGACATGTGTGCTCCCCAGCAGAGCACAAGAAAGTTTAGAAGAAAAAAAAAAGTTTTTTGTTTTTTTCTAATCTGTCATGTGGTCTGCTGGGAAACCACATGACAGACCAGCAGGACGGAGCCGGAGGCTGCTGCGCGGACAGGTAAGTCGGGGGGGGTGAGGTGAGTGGAGGGGAGAGGGGGGGGCGGGGGGGTACACAAACTTAACGCATCTGTAGGCAGTGCTGCGCATGCGCTGGTTTTACAGATGTAACAGCGCATGCGCAGCACTGTTTCCAGATGCGATAAGGTAGTGTAGGCAGGAAAAGTATCTATTTCCCGAAAAGCTGTCATCGCAAAAATGACAGCTTTTCGGAATAGATACTTATGGAGAGGTGGAATGATGAATTCCACCTATAATTAGGTAGAACTCCATGAGAGTTCTAAACCTAATTATCTCTATAGAATTTTTAGGTTTAATGAATAGGCCCCCAAATGTCATAACTGTGCAGTTTGTAATATAAGATACAATTAAATATCAGTCACATCTCAGCCATCCCGATTTCAGAAGGATATTCCATACTTCAGAGGACTAACCCGCCGTCAAGTGTTCATCCCGATTTGCAGTTGGTTGGGAAGTTTTTCCATAAAAATAGAATGTAAACTTTGTTTTTTGGGAAAAATACAGACCAGGGGAGAGGTCACGCCCACTATGATGTGGTCACACCCCTGGTGTGCTGTAGCCGCGCTCTGTATTCCCAGTTACCATTGGCTGATGTTGGGACGTGTGTGTGCTTGTCCCTTACATAGAGTTGTCAGTACTGGGTTTTCAGTACACAATGACCACTTGACAGGTATTCAGGATATTGGGCCTGATTCAATACTGATCGCAACTGCGATTACGCACGCAGATGGCCGATTGTTACGTACTGCGCATGCGTATCAAACGCAGTGCGCGTGTGCAAAGGCAGTGACTATTCAGACCCATCGCAGAGTGATTGACAGGAAGTGACCATTTGGGGGTGGTGTCGGGGGGGCTAGTTGGTGAAACGCAGGCGTGTCAGTGCGTTTGAACGCCGTTACAGGGGCATGCATAAATTAGCCACTGCGATGGTATAGGCAGCTTGGGCTTTTACTGCTTGCGAGATGAGGTTAGCGAATTCTGAGTACGGTCAGACCTGTTGTAATCGTGCATGAGGCTCTGATGGTACTCGATGTTACCGATGGTTTCGCAGACTTAGGGGTAAATTTACTGAGACTTTTTAGAAGTGAGTTTTAGAAGAGATGTTGCCCATAGCAACCAATCAGAGTCTAGCTATTATCTTCTGGAAGGTGCTAGTTAAATGTTAAGTAGAACCTGATTGGTTGCTACGGGCAACATCTCTTCCAAAACTCAGGGCCTGATTCAGACCCGCTCGCAAGTGCATAGCGCTCGCAAGCGGGTCGATGGTGGCCCAGTGCGTACGTGCGGCGTGCGCACTGCGCGTGCGCGAGCCCCGGAGCGAGCGTAGAAAGCACTCGCTCCGTGGCTCACTACAAAAGGGACAGCTGTCGATGTTGATCGACAGCTTGCCCTGTTTTGTAGGCGTGGCCGGGGTGGCTTCACAAACAGAGGCGTTCCCAAGCGAACGCCTGCCGTTCATGGGCGGCCCCACTGACATCACCAGTTAGGCTGCGACGGAATTGCGTTTGCAAACATTAGCATATTTTCGCAGTGGGTCTGCATCCGTGATCGCACAATAGCGATCCGTAATGAATCAGGACCATTGATAGGCCCATGTACACTCACCATCCAGATCAATACACACTAAAGACACTTGGTTTATTATTAATATGAACAGCACGATCAAGCATCTGTCGCATTTCACGGAAATACGCCATTTCCATCTAGCCACAGTTAGTTGGAGAGCAGATGAACAGGCAATGTTAGTGTGGCTCAATCTGACTTGCCCATCTCACTCGTGTTGCTGGAGAGCACCAAATTACTACAATTGCTCTCCATCTATATCATACTTGCCTACCCTCCCGATTTGGTCGGGGGCCCCCCGAAAATTGGGTGCCGCGCCCGACCTCCCGGGAAGGCAGGCAATCTTCCCAGCTGCCGCCCACCCCTCCATTTACCTTAGAAACCCCCGCATCAGGGGGGGCGGTGATGCGATTCACGCTGAGTCGCGTCATTTTGGCTCTCATTATTGTGTAGCGGGGGCGGGACCAAAATGACATGATCGTGTGGCCCCGCCCCTGCTCCACCCACAAATGCATGCCGTCTGGGCCGGCCCCGCCTCCTCGCAATGGCGTGCTGTCGATGTTGAGTGACAGCACGCCCCCTTTGGTGGGCGGGCCGGGGGCGTGGCTGCCCAGACGGAGGCGTTCCCATGGGAATGCCTACCGTCTGGGGCCGGCCCCACTGACATCACAAGTGATGTCAGTGGGAGAGCTTTCGGCTCTGTTAGAGCCGAAAGCTCTCTGGGGCTTGCGGCAACAAGACCCTACCACAAGGGTCTCGTCGCAAGCCCGATGGTCGCAATGGTCTTGACCATCGCTTCCATCATCACGGCCGCTCGCTATAGCTGTGGGTGGTCAGGAGGCCGGTCTGAAAAAAAAAATGCCCGGCCCTGATTCAGAGCGAGCGCTCTGTCAGAGAGTCCGGCTCTGAATCAGGCCCTCAATAGCTAATGTTGTTTATGTCTCCAGGCACGTCTACCAGTGTTCAGGACAGGTATATTTTATCAAGCTGTATGCTACGATTGGAAATCCGTGTATCAAGTGCTGATCTAAACTATTATTCTTCAGTTTCGCATGGGTGTTAAAATGGGATACATGAGTAACTAAAAAATATGCAGCACACAACTAATAAATATAACTAGAGCATTACTAAGGGGAAACTCCATGTCCCGACCGTTTTATGGCCTCGGCAGATTGGTTCACTTTAATTTTCCAGGGTCTGACAACAGATATGCCAAGACCTGTGCACTGGATACAATTGCACCTACCCAGCTTCCTTACATTTAAACAAATGTCCAAATCACTAAGCTCCTCATAAAGCAGACGATACAGATGTAAACAAATCTGCCGCTCTCGGTAAATAAACTAATCCATGTGAAGCTCAACGACTCAAAGCAGAAAGCAAAATGAGTGTGAATTGCCGTATTTGTGTGGATTTTTTAAATGTATATTTATATTAATCAGTAAGATGGACGTCCGTACAATGTAAATGAATCCGCACCCCGTCTACCAAGGGGAAAAAAAAAAAAGTAACATTCATTGGGCAACTGTCATTTTTTTCTTTTTTTTTGATACAGTTTAACAGAACAAAACTCAGAAAGACGGCAGAACGTATCCTAGCAGTTACAGCGACCAAACCTTTCACAACAATTACAGTTCTGTCTAGAAAACAGACCAGCTCTTTGCACAGATGTGTCAGAGAAACAGCAGTAAGCAGCGAGAGAAAGGAAGCCTGGCCGTGGTTAGGTCTATTATCCTGTGGCCAGCAGACCATACCAATCCCATCATTTGTGGCCACAATGAGAAAGGAGTCTAATGTACGCTTCACTCAAGCCTTATCATTGTGGTTTTGTGGTCGGTGGGTCTATTGAGAGTCCAACACACATGTAACACACTCTTTTTTTTTTTTTTTGCTCTCTGCAAAATGTGAAGTTCAAGAAAATTCTAATGGGTGAGAAATACAGACACTTTTACCACATAATTGCTTAGTAGAATACTTAAAAATATATATATTTTTTTGAATATCATATATTACATTATTGGATGTCGAAGCCGGATAATTGGCTGAGACAGAATCTGTTTAAAATTAAATCTGCACGACGCCATTTTGCGAATGACAACAAGACACCATTTTGTGACTGGCCGCCCAGCGCCATTTTAGTGAATCTCACACATAAGTACATACGGTGATGCTATTATTTAGCGTCGTGCGATTCCCGTGCAATAGAAAGATGTTAAAAGTCCTCATTATATAAATACAGACAGTTACTAAAACATATAATATGATCAACCCTGCAAAACACGTACCACGGTGTACTCCACAAAACAGGTAGTCGCAGAACGCTAACTAGCGTCTTTTGTTAATACCCCAATACTTACACACTGCACACTTACATAAAACGGTTCCCTAGCATTAAGGTTAATATTTAAAGTTTTATTCACTATCAGTAATTTTGTGAAAAACATGTTATTTGATATCTAAGGAGTAGTGCATGAGAAGCAGACCGTGTCTGGTGTTATTCTAAACCACTGTGTCTTTGCAGATTTCCGGTTCCATCGGTGAAGAAATCGCAACGTGTCTGCAAATTATGGATCATAGAGAGTTAGGCATTAAAATGTATCCTGTAATGCAGCCAGTTTAGATTTGTTATGCAGCGGGAAAATGGACACAAAGAGCTGTTGGACGCTGGACTGTGACCATACGAATTGACCTATGAACTGTACTGTAACAGAAGAACCAGGAAGAAGAACCAATGGAATCATGCCAAACTGTTCTATTGTATTGCCTATCTGTGTAAGAGTATATATGCAGGCTGTCTGAAACTAGATGCCAGTCATCTTGCTTTGCTGTTGACGGAGGTTTCATCTTTGATGTCGGGATCTGGATCCAGAGCGCGATCGTATGTAACGACTGTACCTTGTGACTGTAAAATTTGTTTGTGCTAATTGTAATTTAGATCACAGCGTGTAACTATCTGCTTTTATGTTGAATAATAACTTTTTGTGCTTTGGAACCACAATCAAAGTCTGAAAGCAATTATTTCTTGTGCGACTCATAACGCTAAATAGCGACAATTTTAGAGTGTATAGATAGGTAGGAATCGATAGTTGGGGGCTCGCAGTGTGAAATTACGCTATCGGTCACATGATAACACTCGGTCAGCGATCTCTCAGCAAAAGGGTGGAGGCGCCATAAGCAGGAAAGAACGCATTGTGCTTTCAAATACCTGCTACCACTTTGCTGCTGAGAGCCCGCTACCCGTCATTGTGTGAGTTCTGGCTGGAGAGGAGTTACTGTAGACACACTTAGGGAGTCCGCTATTGAGCATGATAAAAACATCCACAAGAAGAGAGAGACCCAGAGCGAGAAGCTAATGGCTGTTAGTATTCAAGCTCTAGAAGGAATTAATGTAACATCACAGCCACCAGAAACACATACACCTGCACAGCTAAATGCCCTCACAAATCCTGTTCAGCCACAAACACAGCCCTTCCCCACTTATCACACACAGCCACAAAACCCATACTATCCACAACAACCATATTACCCTCAAAATCCCTATCCACACCCACTATCTTTCCCTACCGCTCAACTCACTCAGCAACCCTTTCACCCACCCCACTCACGAAGGTGCTTCAACTGCAACCAAGTGGGACATGTAAGTAGGAACTGTAAGGTAAAGAAGTGCTGTATTGGAGAATGAGAGTCAACGATAGGGGTCAGGTCATACCTGTAGTCTACAGATAGCCAGGTTAACTGGAAGTACTAGGGAAGAACCGGTGATGATGGTTGATGTAGCTGGTACTAAACATCCTTTTCTTGCAGACACAGGGGCGACCAGATCAGGGATAAAATCTCCAGCTAATTTACAGGTGACCAACGAGACAGTACCAGCAATGGGTGTAACGGGTAAAGTGCAACATTATCCTTTAACCAAATCCACAGAGGTTACTATTGGGCCGTTGCATACCAGGCATTCTTTCCTTCTGGCAGCAGCGGCTCCTACTAACCTGCTGGGAAGGGATTTGTTATGTAAGATGGGATGTGTCATATATTGTACCCTTGATGGTATATTCTTAGATATCCCAGAGAGAGTGGCACACGAGGTGAGAGATATAATGGACACTTCCCAAGTTAATGTATCACTCTACCGGTTCAGGTAAAAATCCATCTCAGGTAGATCAAATGTTATCCCAAATTCCAGATTCACTTTGGACCAAGGATGGACAGGACACTGGGTTAATGGCAAATGTAGCTCCCGTAATGCTAAATCTGAAAAGCGGTAGGCAAGCTCCAAAAATTCCCCAGTACTCGTTAAAACAGGAGGTAGAGATAGGGGTTTATCCCATAATTGAGCGATTATTACAGCAGGGAGTTTTAGTCTGTATAGCAAGTGTAGCTAACAGTCCCATCTTCCCTGTGAAGAAAAGTGGTGGGAGGGGTTACAGGCTGGTACAAGACCTTAGAGGGGATAAAAAGGTAGTAGAGAGCCAATTTCCCGTAGTGCCAAATCCAGCTGTCATTCTTATGCAGATCCCACCAAATGCAACCCATTTCACTGTCATTGACCTCTGTTCAGCTTTCTTCTCTGTACCTCTTCATCCTGACTGTCAGTACCTATTCGCTTTTATATACAGGGGTGTACAATACACATGGACACGATTGCCCCAGGGCTTCATAGACAGCCCCAGTATCTTCTCCCAGGCCTTACATGACTGTTTACAATCTTTTCAACCTGCCAATGGATCTGTTCTAATACAATATGTGGACAATTTATTGTTATGTTCTGATTCATTTATGTCATGTTTAAATTATACAAAATTTTTGTTGCTTCATCTCTCGCAAACAGGACACAAGGTTGCTAAGGACAAACTACAGCCATGCCAGACCAGGGATAAATACTTGGGACATTGCCTAACTCAGAGGTTATGACATCTGACAAATTGCAGAATCCAAACCATATAGACCATGACACTGCTGCAGAACCAACAGCAAATCTGTACCTTCTTGGGAATGTGTGGATACTGCAGAATGTGGATCCCAGGTTTTTTTATTTTGGGCTTGCCATTACAGGACTTAGGGGCTCATTCAGACCCGGTCGCAAGCGTTGATAGCTCGCAATCGGGTTGATGGTCCCCCATTGGGCATGCGCATGTCAGAGCCGGCTTCGACGTGCACATGCACGAGACCCGGCTAGCGACAGGCACTCTGTCGCTAGGGGTCTCGCACCAAAGGGAGCGAGCTGTCGATGGTGAGTGACAGCTTGCCCCATTTGGGAGGCGGGCAGGGGGCGTGGCCGGCCAAACGGAGGCATTCCCTAAGGAACGCCTGCCGTTTTGGGGGCGGCCCCACTGACGGGGCTTGCAAGTGCCGAAACCCAACCTTATGGTCTATTCGCAAGCCCCGATGGTTGCAATGGTCTTGACCATCGTGACCATCACCCTGGTCAGTCGCTAGAGCTGTGGGTGGTAACCCACAGCTTAGCGATCGACCAAGAGGCGGCACTACAAGATGCAAGCGGCCGCCCTCATTCAGAGTGACCACTTGCATCTAATGACTGCCTCTGAATGAGGTCCTTAGTCTCTTCCTCAAAGCCCGATCGTGTCATACACAAAGAGGAAACAGAGCAGGCTTTCCTTAACCTTAAGGATAGTCTGACAGGAGCACCTGCATTGGGAATACCTGATTACGAAAAGCCTTTTGATTAGTATTGTACGGAAGCTAATGGTTATGCAGCAGGTGTCCTCACACAAAAACATGGTGATGTCAGTATCCCATAGCATACTACAGGGCACAATTGGACACTGTGGCAAGATCACTCCCAACGTGTTTAAGAAGTGTAGCAGCAACTGCTCTATTGGTCAGTAAGAGTGAGGATGTGGTATTAGGCCATGATACGATTGTCTATATTCCCCATGCTGTATCTGCTTTGCTAAACTCTGCCCACACCAGACATGTCTCCTCAGCTAGATTCACAAAATGAGAACTAGCCCTAATAGCACCTCCAAACATCACCATCAAACGGTGCAGTACGTTAAATCCAGCAATGTATTTACCATATGTGCAACATGATGCACAAAGGGTGGAGAGAGGTGAGTCGATGGTGGAAGGTGAGTTCTGCAGGTATATTGATGCACATGATTGTATGGAATATCTGAATCAAACCTTTACTGCAAGACCTGACATACGGGATACACCTTTAGAAAATGTAGATGTGACGTTTTACACTGATGGGAGTTGTCATAGACAAACTGACACTGGAGAGTTATGTACAGGTTATACTGTGGTAAATGGTGAAGATATCATAGAGGCTGAACCTTTAGGTCCACCTCATTCAGCCCAAGTGGCGGAGCTGGTGGCATTAAGGAGAGCGTGTGAATTAGCAGAAGGTAAATCTGCTAATATCTACACTGACTCTAGGTACGCCTTCGGGGTGGTACATGATTTCGGGGCTCTATGGCGTCTGAGAAAATTTATGACAGCAGCAGGCACACCAATCGCACATTCCAGACATATAAAAGGACTACTGACAGCGATCCAATTGCCTAAGACAGTGGCGGTAATTAAGTGTAAAGCCCATACATGTGAGGATGATCCAGTGTCACTGGGCAACAACAGGGCCAATTAACCAAATGATGTTTCTTTTAGTGACCCCAAGGAGGTGATAGACCGGAAGATGGATGAAATTCTGCAGCTGAAATGGGAATTTCGGAAGAACCATAATGCTTCAGTGGCTGAAGTAGAGGAGAAGGTAGAGGAATGGGTTTCATGGCTGAACCCAGTGAAATGGTTCTCCGGTCTAGGAGAGTGGGTCCAGGAAATGGTTGCTCATCCACTAATCCTCATACTGGTTGTCATCATAGTAATTGGCTTATGTGTCAGGTGTGTTCCTACTGTGTTGAAATATGGAAAATGTAAAGATAAGGTAAAACGAAAGAATGAAATTCTGATGGTGGTTAGAAGTAACAATGTGAATACTGAGGAAAATGTAGAACTGCATTACAACCCTGAACTAAAAGGTACCATCAGATGATGTATAAATTTAGCCATGCATGAAATGTGTTATTAAAATGTTATTTAAAAAAACATCTTAAATAATGTAAGTCCCTATTCCCCCTCAAGACTTCCTTTATAGGATTGGTGCATCCCCACATCTTTCCCATTATCTCCCAAGATCCGTGGTGTGCGTATAAGGGTAGTTTTATGTCCCTCCCTAGAGGCACATTGTTGATGGTTTAAGAACCACCTTGTGCCATCCCATAATATAACATTAAATGATATGTCATAGTGTAAGACTAAATTTTATTGTAAAATCAGAGTGTGATAGCATGTTGTTTGCTATCCAAGGGTGGACTGTTGAAGCCGGATAATTGGCTGAGACAGAATCTGTTTAAAATTAAATCTGCACGACGCCATTTTGCGAATGACAACAAGATACCATTTTGTGACTGGCCGCCCAGCGCCATTTTAGTGAATCTCACACATACGTACATACGGTGATGCTATTATTTAGCATCGTGCAATTCCCATGCAATAGAAAGATGTTAAAAGTACTCATTATATGAATACAGACAGATTCTTAAACATATAATATGATCAACCCTGCAAAACACGTACCACGGTGTACTCCACAAAACAGGTAGTCGCAGAATGCTAACTAGCGTCTTTTGTTAATACCCCAATACTTACACACTGCACACTTACATAAAATGGTTCCCTAGCATTAAGGTTAATATTTAAGGTTTTATTCATTATCAGTAATGTTGTGAAATACATGTTATTTGATATCTAAGGTTTAGTGCATGATAAGCAGACTGTGGGGGTCATTCAGACCCGCTTGCGAGTGCAGAATGCTCGCAAGCGGGTCGATGGTGCCGAATTGCGCATGTGCACGAGGGAGGGAGCTCTGTCGTGCGCATGCGCGAGACCCAAATAACGACGGCCAAGCCATTGTTATGGGTCTAGCACCAAAGGGGGCGTGCTGTCGATGTTGATTGACAGCACGCCCCCTTTGGTGGGTGTGCCGGGGGCGTGGCTGCCAGAAGGAGGCGTTCCCATGGGCCTACCGTCTGAGTCCGGCCCCACTGACATCAGTAGTGATGTCAGTGGGAGTGATTTTGGCTCTGGTAGAGCCAAGATCACTCCAGGGCTTGCGGTCACCGAGACCCTACCGCAGGGTCTCGTCGCAAGCCCGATGGTCATGATGGTCTTGACCATCGCGACCATCTTTTTGGCCACTCGCATATGCTGTGGGTGGTCACCCACAGCTATGCGAGCGGCCAGGAGGCCGCTCCATTTTCAGGTAGGAGGGCACTGATTCAGAGCGAGTGCTCTGGTTAGAGCGTCCGGCTCTGAATCAGGCCCTGTGTTTGGTGTCATTCTAAACCACTGTGTCTTTGCAGATTTCCGGTTCCATCGGTGAAGAAATCACAACGTGTCTGCAAATTATGGATCATAGAGAGTTAGGCATTAAAATGTATCCTGTAATGCAGCCAGTTTAGATTTGTTATGCAGTGGGAAAATGGACATAAACAGCTGTTGGAGGCTGGACTGTGACCATACGAATTGACCTATGAACTGTACTGTAACAGAAAAACCAGGAAGAAGAACCAATGAAATCATGCCAAACTGTTCTATTGTATTGCCTATCTCTGTAAGAGTATATATGCAGGCTCTCTGAAACTAGATGCTAGTCATTTTGCTTTGCTGTTGATGGAGGTTTCATCTTTGATGCCGGGATCTGGATCCAGAGTGCGTGCGTATGTAATGACTGTACCTTGTGACTGTATAATTTGCTTAAGCTAATTGTAATTTAGATCACAGCGTGTAACTATCTGCTTTTATGTTGAATAATAACTTTTTGTGCTTTGGAACCACAATCAAAGTCTGAAAGCAATTATTTCTTGTGCGACTCATAACACTAAATAGCGACAATTTTAGAGTGTATAGACAGGTAGGAATCGATATGGACTACACAGAATGCACAAGGAAAACAAAACAAATCTGCTTACAGTAGGCAACCGAGGGGTGGCTTAGAAGAGGAGAGGGTACCTGTGGAGTCTCCGCTGGGGTTCCATCCTTTTTTACCACAGGCAGTGCTGGGGTGTAGGCTCTATCACTGTGCCAGAGGATACTGCCCATGCACGGGTCTTCGGGAGAATGGCCACCGCACCATTTTCCCAGTCATTTGTGCAGTATGGCCGTGAGCCTCCGAAGAGATAAAAAGTGGCCCGCGTGCACCGGACACCCTGCACCCATTATAGATATGTTACTGGGACAACCTGCCCTCCCTCCATTTCTCATTGCTAGCTCTACTCCTATTCCTAGTGATTTGATTGGCTGCTGGTCTAGCCCACAAAATGGCGGCCTCTATTTTGTATATATGACAGGGACACTTTAAAGCACTTACTTCTGATTATAAGCACTGTGTTGCTGTTTATGTCTGTTGAAGCATACAGTATATTGAGGAGCATTATATACTGTATGACCATTTTACAACATATTTTGTATACAGAAAGCAGATAGCCAAATAGGCTGTAAGCCACAGCCTAAGTTTCCACATTAGCTTTCTTCAGTCAAGTACAGGTCATCTTAATGAAAGACTAAGGGCCTCTTTCAGCAAGGATCGCAGTTGCTTACACGCACGCAATCGGCCGATTGTTGCATACTGCACATGCGTAATCATTGCAGTGCGCGTGCGCGAACTAACCGCTGCGATCCACAGACGATACACAGACCCATTGCAGAGTGATTGACAGGAAGTGCCGTTTGTGGGTGGAGACGGGGGGTTGTCGGGCGAACGCAGGCCACTGCGTTACCATACCCAGCCTAAGGCCTCTCCATACGCAGCCTGAGGTCTGACCTGCCTTAAATGTGCATATGGGTCCGATGGTACTTGATGTTACCGATTGTTTCGCTATGTTGCCCAAGTATACGAATGTGAGTAAGAGGAAGTGGGCGCCCTTATGTTAGCCTGCAATCGCAATGCGAATGCACACATTTACATATCACCGCTGACATTAGCAACTGCGCTGCATGCATATATGCAGAATAGCGATCCATGCTGAATCAGGCCCTACATCTGATTGGTTGCTATGGGACACAGAAAATCAGTGGTCATGTGCGCCATGTTAGTAAACACACCGTTAATCTCTCTTTACCGGCAGACGCATGTTTAAAAATACTGTTGGCCAATTAAATATTTAAATGAGAAGACTTTTAGGAAGGAAAATAAAATCTTAATTAAGAATTTCCAAAAGCCAGAGCTTCAAGCATTCTCTCTGCAGAGAGAGCTTACAAGCCATCGATGGAGTACGATCGGGAATAATGCTGAATAAAATCCCAGCTATCCTTTGATCATGCAGCTGGCCTGTTGAGTTTCACAGGGCAGGCTCAATAAATAATACTACTATTGTCTGCATGTGTTACAGGCAGACAGAAGGTACCTTTGGACCTGCTCCAGACACCATAAGGACCACTCATAGTCGCAGTGTCCAATGTCTGCCTGCTTGACAGTAAAATGCACTTTTCACTGAGCTAATTCATGAACGTACAATTTTATAGGCTGAGCAATGTCTGTTTTCTACCAACAAATATTTGCTCGCACACAACCCATGTCTCATATTACTGGATAGGTTTGGGCACAAGGTTATAGCACGTAATTATATGAATATTACCAATTCACAGGAAAGATGAGGCTATGCTGTATGGCAGGGAGTCAGTAGTAGTGCCCAGGCTTCACATGTCCAGCCCTGGATTCACCATTTTAGGGCACAGACAGCAGAAAACAAAACTCTTCTGCTCTCTCTGTGCCACATCTTTCTACACTTGAAATTGGCAAATACCTAGTACTGAGGCATGGAGTCTAACGTATCGTGGCCGTCAATAGGGACCCCCGCAGGGGGAATTGGACTTCGCTGCACCCAATATGCAGGTCGCGGCCCTCAAACTGGATTTCAATGTACAGACTGGTGGTAAAAAGGAACTGAGTCAATCGGAGGTTGGTCACCCAGTGGTGGGGACGGAGTTATAAAAAATTGGTCAGAACCAGGCGGGCAAATGTGGTACCAGAAAGCAGGCAGAATCAGGTCACAGGGCGGCCGAGATTAGAACCAGAAAGTCACTAATTACTTTGCGCAGGAAGTTCACAGGCAACAAATGCGAGAGCTAGGAATAGAGCCTAATACTCTTGCACTGAGTAGTCGCCCTTTTATAGGAGAAAGTTCAAATCTGGCGCTAAATGTGACACCACATTTTGGCGCACCTACCACTTTAAATCCCAGGCAGAGCGACGCATGCGCCCCTAGGGGACGGCAGGGACCTGGAGACAGTCCCCCTGCAGCGGCCAGCATGAGGAGCCGCCCACTGCTGCAGCACAGGACCATCACCTGCAGTGACCAGGGAGAGGGGACCATCGGCAGTGGGAACGTTTCACTGCGAAGTACGTTGGCCAGCACCGGCCCATAACAGGACCGCCGCAGCCCCAGGAGATCAGCGCCACCAGACCTGGTATGTAAACACCGGGCTCTGGTGTACTGTGACACTTTGCAAACAAGATTCTAGACCAGATGAACGATAGTTTAGTCATAGACAACAAGCACCTTGAGTCCAAGTTTGGCCTTAAAAGGA
The DNA here is from genome assembly GCA_031769625.1 of Taudactylus pleione. NCBI lineage: Eukaryota > Metazoa > Chordata > Amphibia > Anura > Myobatrachidae > Taudactylus > Taudactylus pleione. The sequence goes on from JAUIMM010001622.1 coordinate 115,295, forward strand.
GCCACATCGGGACCTCTTGATGAGAGTATTTACTCCCTTTTGGTTCTCTTCTAAGTAACGCTAATGGCAGAGCACAGTGCAATCACACAGTCTGTGATCAAAGGAAGATGTCACAAAGTGGGTGCAGTCACACAGTCTATGTAGAAGGTTAGTCTGTCATTAGATGAAGATGTCATGGAATGGGTGCAGTCACAGTCTATGTAAAACAGGGGTCTTCAACTCGTGGGCCATGGGTGGCTCGCGGAGCTGTTCCCTGTGGCCCGCCGACACAGCAGTAGGTCACATGACCTCCCAGGACCTGGAAGCAGCATGCAGTGCCATTGCAAGCCGCGTTCTCAGGGAAAATAGCCTGCCGAGTGGAAGATGCCCATTCAGCGGAAAGACCCCGGATGCCCAAGCAACAGCACCCACAAGCAGTACCCGCACGCCCCTGAGACAGACTGTCATCGGCAAGCAACACCAGGGCCGCCGAGAGGGGGGGGAGCGGGTACTGATTACCCGGGCCCGGCCAAGCCAGGGGGCTAGGGCAGCCCGCAGCACACCAGTAGCCATTTTTTTTTTAACCTGTTCATTGTGTAAATTAACTTTTATTAAAACCTCTGCGGTGGTTGGGTGGCAGTTCAGGCAGGGGGGGGAGGAGGGCGCAGGGGGGTGTAGTCTCTGTCACTGCACCTGCACCGTCAGCCTTCCTGTGATTCACTGACATCCTCCGCTCCACCGTGCTGCTGTGGAGGTAGTGGTCTCGCGGGATGATGACATCATCATCTTGCGAGGTGCTCTCTCCTTCGGGCTCCAGACTAGAAGGGACAAGAAAAGTGAAAGGCAGGGTGGGAGATCTGTCTGAAGGAAGAGCACACACCACTGACGGCTATAAAACTGTGAGTGATTTCTATGGTGCAGCCGCTGAAATCATTAAATAAATGCATCCATCTTCATTAATGCATGAGCTATTTATATTATATCATATACAGTATATATATATATATATATATATATATATATACTGTTTATCATATATGTATATTTAGGTATATCTCTAAATATGTGTGTTTTATATATATATTAGGGGTGTGCTCCGGCCACTTTTCGTGTTTTGTGTTTTGGTTTTGGATCTGGATCTTTCTTCGTGTTTTGGATCTGGATTGGTTTTGCCAAAACCACCCTTCCGTGTTTTGGGTTCTGGGTTTTGTGTTTTGGATCTGTATTTTTTTGAAAAAAAGCATAAAAACAGCTAAAATCACAGAATTTGTAGGTTTTTCTGCTCCTATGCTATTATTAACCTCAATAACCTTAATTTCCACTCATTTCCAGTCTATTCTGAATACCTCACACCTCACAATAGTGTTTTTATGTCCACAAGGTTGCACCGAGGTAGCTGGATGACTATGCTAAGCGACACGAGTGGGCGGCACAAACACGTGACCCATCTAGGCGTGACACTGCAGTGGCAGACAGGATGGCATTGAAAAACTAGGCCCCAAACTGTACATAATGCAAAGAAAAAAAAGAAGTGCAAGATGGAATTGTCCTTGGGCCCTCCCACCCACCCTTCGTTGTATAAACAGGACATGCACACTTTAACAAACCAATCATTTCAGCGCCAGGGTCTGCCACACAACTGTGGCTGAAATGATTGGTTCGTTTGGGCCCCCACAAAACAAGCTGGCAATTTATCTATCCCTGCACAAACTGGCTCTACGGAGGCAAGATGTCATCCTCATCCTCCTCATCCACCGATTCCTCACCCTCTTCAGTGTGTACATCCTCATCCTCACAGAGTATTAATTCGTCCCTGCTGGAACCACAGGTCCCTCTGTACGTTCTGGAGGCTGGTCTCCCTGGAAGAGTTGATAATTCATTTTATGAACATCATCTTCTCCACATTTTGTGGAAGCAACCTCCTACGCCTTTCGCTGACAAGGTTCCCGGCTGCACTAAACACTCTTTCGGAGTACACACTGGAGGGGGGGCAACTCAGGTAAAATAGAGCCAGTTTGTACAGGGACCTCCAAATTGCTTCTTTTTCCTGCCAGTACAGGTACGGACTGTCTGACATGCCTACTTGGATGCTGTCACCGATGTAATCCTTTAACAGACAGACGCACACGCTTGTCGCTGCTGCTTTGAGGATTCAAGTGCGGCTACAGCCCACACAATTCACAAAGACAGAAAAAAAAAAAGAATATTTTTATTGTTTGTGGAGCACACTTTGAGGGTTACACCACCCTTTAACAGACAGACGCACGCTTGTCGCTGCTGCTTTGAGGATGCAAGTGCGGCTACAGCCCACACATTTCACAAAGACCGAAAAAAAAAGAACAATATTTTAATTGTTTGAGTAGCACACTTTGAGGGTGTCACTACCCTTTAACAGACAGACGCACGCTTGTCGCTGCTGCTTTAAGGATGCAGGTGCGGCTACAGCCCACACAATTCACAAAGACAGAAAAAAGAAGAATATTTTTATTGTTTGTGTAGCACACTTTGAGGGTGTCACCACCCTTTAACAGACAGACGCACGCTTGTCGCTGCTGCTTTGAGGATGCAAGTGCGGCTACATCGCACACAAGTCACAAACACATTAAAAAAATAGTTTTTTATTTTTTGGAGCACTTTGAGAGTTACACCACCCTTTAACAGACAGACGCACGCTTGTCGCTGCTGCTTTAAGGATGCAGGTGCGGCTACAGCCAACACATTTCACAAAGACCGATAAAAAAGAACAATATTTTAATTGTTTGTGTAGAACACTTTGAGGTGTCACCACCCTTTAACAGACAGACGCACGCTTGTCGCTGCTGCTTTAAGGATGCAGGTGCGGCTACAGCCCACACAATTCACATAGACAGAAAAAAGAAGAAGAATATTTTTATTGTTTGTGTAGCACACTTTGAGGGTGTCACCACCCTTTAACAGACAGACGCACGCTTGTCACTGCTGCTTTAAGGATGCAGGTGCGGCTACAGCCCACACAATTCACATAGACAGAAAAAAGAAGATGAATATTTTTATTGTTTGTGTAGCACACTTTGAGGGTGTCACCACCCTTTAACAGACAGACGCACGCTTGTCGCTGCTGCTTTGAGGATGCAAGTGCGGCTACATCGCACACAAGTCACAAACACATTAAAAAAATAGTTTTTTATTTTTTTGGAGCACTTTGAGAGTTACACCACCCTTTAACAGACAGACGCACGCTTGTCGCTGCTGCTTTAAGGATGCAGGTGCGGCTACAGCCCACACAATTCACAAAGACAGAAAAAAAAAAATAACAATATTTTAATTGTTTGTGTAGCACACTTTGAGGGTGTCACCACCCTTTAACAGACAGATGCACGCTTGTCGCTGCTGCTTTAAGGATGCAGGTGCGGCTACAGCCCACACAATTCACAAAGACAGAAAAAGAAGAAGAATTTTTTTATTGTTTGTGTAGCACACTTTGAGGGTGTCACCACCCTTTAACAGACAGACGCACGCTTGTCGCTGCTGCTTTGAGGATGCAAGTGCGGCTACATCGCACACAAGTCACAAACACATTAAAAAAATAGTTTTTTATTTTTTGGAGCACTTTGAGAGTTACACCACCCTTTAACAGACAGACGCACGCTTGTCGCTGCTGCTTTAAGGATGCAGGTGCGGCTACAGCCCACACAATTCACAAAGACAGAAAAAAAAAGAACAATATTTTAATTGTTTGTGTAGCACACTTTGAGGGTGTCACCACCCTTTAACAGACAGACGCACGCTTGTCGCTGCTGCTTTGAGGAAGCAGGTGGAATCTAGACGGGATTTGGAACCGAGGACACACTACCTCCAACAATTGTCTAAATCCCACTGCACTAATGTCGGATACCGGAAGCACGTCTAACACCAACATAGCAGTCAAGGCCTCAGTTATACGTTTTGCTTCAGGATGACTGCTGTCGTACTTCATCCTCATCGCTAGGGACTGTTGGAGGGTCAATTGTTTAGTAAAAGTAGTGATGTTCCTACTTCCTCTCTGGGATGATGAACAACTCCCAGCAGCAGCAACAGCACTAGGAGGAAGTGGTTCTTGATCTTTCCCTATTTTATTTTTATCGGAGAAAGTTTGGTCCTCCATTTATGTTATATTGATATATATACGTGCGGCTAAAGCGCACACAAACACAGAAAATATTTTTTTATTTTTGCTGGAGAGTAGTGCACTTTGTGGGTTACACCACCCTTTAAGAAATGAGCCAGCCGGCTCTTTACTTATGGGACACAGGCGCACGCTTGGCGCTGCTCCTTTGTTGATGCACGTGCAGCCACAGTGCACACAAGTCACAAACACAGAAAATATATATTTTTTTGGTTTGGAGTGTACTTTCGGGGGTTATAGCACCCTTTAACGGTCTAGCCAGCCGGCCCTTTACTTATGACACAGGCGCACGCTTGGCACTACTTTGTTGATGCACGTGCGGCTACTGCGCACACAATTCACAAACACAGAAAATAATTTTTTTTTTGGTTTGGACTGGAGTGTACTTTGGGGGTTACAGCACCCTTTAACGGTCAAGCCAGCCGGCCCTTTACTTATGACACAGGCGCACGCTTGGCACTACTTTGTTGATGCACGTGCGGCTACTGCGCACACAATTCACAAACACAGAAAATAATTTTTTTTTTGGTTTGGACTGGAGTGTACTTTCGGGGGTTACAGCACCCTTTAACGGTCAAGCCAGCCGGCCCTTTACTTATGACACAGGCGCACGCTTGGCACTACTTTGTTGATGCACGTGCGGCTACTGCGCACACAATTCACAAACACAGAAAATAATTTTTTTTTTGGTTTGGACTGGAGTGTACTTTCGGGGGTTACAGCACCCTTAACGGTCAAGCCAGCCGGCCCTTTACTTATGACACAGGCGCACGCTTGGCACTACTTTGTTGATGCACGTGCGGCTACTGCGCACACAATTCACAAACACAGAAAATAATTTTTTTTTTGGTTTGGACTGGAGTGTACTTTCGGGGGTTACAGCACCCTTAACGGTCAAGCCAGCCGGCCCTTTACTTATGACACAGGCGCACGCTTGGCACTACTTTGTTGATGCACGTGCGGCTACTGCGCACACAATTCACAAACACAGAAAATAATTTTTTTTTTGGTTTGGACTGGAGTGTACTTTCGGGGGTTACAGCACCCTTAACGGTCAAGCCAGCCGGCCCTTTACTTATGACACAGGCGCACGCTTGGCACTACTTTGTTGATGCACGTGCGGCTACTGCGCACACAATTCACAAACACAGAAAATATATTATTTTTTTAGCACTTGGGGGGAGCACCCCTGATGGACAGAGCACCCCCTGGACAACACTACAGCACCCCTTTAGGACTGGGACACTGCACAGGACTTTGGAGTGGACACAGCCCCTATGGAGAACTGACTGCACAACACAGTCCAGCCAGCCCCTATGGACTTTGAAGTAGTGGACACAGCCCCTATTAACAACAGCAGCACAGCACAACACAGCCAGCCCCTAAGGACTTTGAAGTAGTGGACAACAGCAGCACTACACTACACTACACTACACAGCCCTAACTCCCACCCTCCCTCTTCACTGTCCACAGCCGAGTGAGAAAATGGCGCCGACGCGGGTACCTTATATAGGATCCAAAACCCGCGAGACTCGGAAGGCGGGATGATGACGTTTTGCCTCGATTTCAGATCCGAGTCAGGCGGGAAAAGTCGAGCCTGATTCGGATCGGACTCGGATCGGGGGGGCTCGGGGGGGTTCGGATTTCAGAAATCCGAACCCGCTCACCCCTAATATATATATATATATATATATCTGTGTGTGTTTTATATATATATATATATATATATATATACAGTCAGGTGCATAAATATTGGGACATTGACAGAATTTTCATATTTTGGCCTCTATTCACCACCACAATGGCTTTGAAATGAAACAAACAAGATGAGCTTTAACTGCAGACTTTCAGATTTTATTTGAGGGTAATTACATCCAAATCAGGTGACCGGTGTAGGAATTACAACGGTTTCTATATGTGCCTCCCACTTTTTAAGGGGCCAAAAGTAATGGGACAAACTAAACAATCCTAAATCTAACTTTCACTTTTTAATACTTTGTTGTAAATCCTTTGTAGGCAATTACAGCCTGAAGTCTGGAAAGCATAGACATCACCAGATGCTGGGTTTCATCCCTGGTGATGCTCTGCCAGGCCTCTACTACAAATGTCTTCAGTTCCTGCTTGTTCTTGGGGCATTTTCCCTTCAGTTTTGTCTTCATCAAGTGAAATGCATGGTCAATCGGATTCAGGTCAGGGGATTGACTTGGCCATTGCATAACATTCCACTTTTTAGCCTTAAAAAACTGTTTGGTTGCTTTTGCAGTATGCTTCGGGTCATTGTCCATCTGCACTGTGAAACGACGTCCAATGAGTTCTGAAGCATTTGACTGAATATGAGCATATAATATTGCCCGAAACACTTCAGAATTCATTCTGCTGCTTTTGTCAGCAGTCACATTATCAATAAATACAAGGGAACCAGTTCCTTTGGCAGCAATACATGCCCACACTATGACACTACCACCACCATGCTTCACTGATGAGGTGGTATGTTTTGGATCATGAGCAGTTCCTTTCCTTCTCCAAACACTTCTCTTCCCATCACTCTGGTACAAGTTGATCTTTGTCTCATCTGTCCATAGGATGTTGTTCCAGAACTGTAATGGTTTTTTAGATGTTGTTTGGCAAACTCTAATCTGGTCTTCCTGTTTTTGAGGCTCACCAATGGTTTACATCTTGTGGTGAACCCTCTATATTCACTCTTGTGAAGTCTTCTCTTGATTGTTGACTTTGACACATATACACCTACCTCCTGGAGAGTGTTCTTGATTCCCCAACTGTTGTGAAGGGGTTTTTCTTCACCAGGGAAATAATTCTTTAGTCATCCACCACAGTTGTTTTCCGTGGTCTTTCGCGTCTTTTGGTGTTGCTGAGCTCTCCGGTGCATTCTTTCTTTTTAAGAATGTTCCAAACAGTTGATTTGGCCACACCTAATGTTTTTGCTATCTCTCTGATGGGTTTGTTTTGATTTTTCAGCCTAATGATGGCTTGCTTCACTGATAGTGACAGCTCTTTGGATCTCATATTGAGAGTCGACAGCAACTGATTCCAAATGCAAATGTCACACCTAGAACCAACTCCAGACCTTTTACCTGCTTAATTGATAATGAAATAACGAGGGAATAGCCCACACCTGTCCATGAAATAGCTTTTGAGTTGATAGTCCCATTACTTTTGGCCCCTTAAAAAGTGGGAGGCACATATTGAAACTGTTGTAATTCCTACACAGTTCACTTGATTTGGATGTAATTACCCTCAAATTAAATCTGAAAGTCTGCAGTTAAAGCACATCTTGTTTGTTTCATTTCAAAGCCATTGTGGTGGTGAATAGAGGCCAAAACATGAAAATTCTGTCAATGTCCCAATATTTATGCACCTGACTGTATATATATGTGTGTTTTATATATATATATATATATATATATATATATATTAGGGGTGAGCGGGTTCGGATTTCTGAAATCCGAACCCCCCCGAGCCCCCCCGATCCGAGTCCGATCCGAGTCAGGCTCGACTTTTCCCGCCTGACTCGGATCTGACATCGAGGCAAAACGTCATCATCCCGCCTTCCGAGTCTCGCGGGTTTTGGATCCTATATAAGGTACCCGCGTCGGCGCCATTTTCTCACTCGGCTGTGGACAGTGAAGAGGGAGGGTGGGAGTTAGTGCTGTGTAGTGTAGTGTAGTGTAGTGCTGCTGTTGTCCACTACTTCAAAGTCCATAGGGGCTGGCTGTGTTGTGCTGTGCTGCTGTTGTTAATAGGGGCTGTGTCCACTACTTCAAAGTCCATAGGGGCTGGCTGGACTGTGTTGTGCAGTCAGTTCTCCATAGGGGCTGTGTCCACTCCAAAGTCCTGTGCAGTGTCCCAGTCCTAAAGGGGTGCTGTAGTGTTGTCCAGGGGGTGCTCTGTCCATCAGGGGTGCTCCCCCCAAGTGCTAAAAAAATAATATATTTTCTGTGTTTGTGAATTGTGTGCGCAGTAGCCGCACGTGCATCAACAAAGTAGTGCCAAGCGTGCGCCTGTGTCATAAGTAAAGGGCCGGCTGGCTTGACCGTTAAAGGGTGCTGTAACCCCCGAAAGTACACTCCAGTCCAAACCAAAAAAAAATTATTTTCTGTGTTTGTGAATTGTGTGCGCAGTAGCCGCACGTGCATCAACAAAGTAGTGCCAAGCGTGCGCCTGTGTCATAAGTAAAGGGCCGGCTGGCTTGATCGTTAAGGGTGCTGTAACCCCCGAAAGTACACTCCAGTCCAAACCAAAAAAAAAATTATTTTCTGTGTTTGTGAATTGTGTGCGCAGTAGCCGCACGTGCATCAACAAAGTAGTGCCAAACGTGCGCCTGTGTAATAAGTAAAGGGCCGGCTGGCTTGACCGTTAAGGGTGCTGTAACCCCCGAAAGTACACTCCAGTCCAAACCAAAAAAAAAATTATTTTCTGTGTTTGTGAATTGTGTGCGCAGTAGCCGCACGTGCATCAACAAAGTAGTGCCAAACGTGCGCCTGTGTCATAAGTAAAGGGCCGGCTGGCTTGACCGTTAAGGGTGCTGTAACCCCCGAAAGTACACTCCAGTCCAAACCAAAAAAAAAATTATTTTCTGTGTTTGTGAATTGTGTGCGCAGTAGCCGCACGTGCATCAACAAAGTAGTGCCAAGCGTGCGCCTGTGTCATAAGTAAAGGGCCGGCTGGCTTGACCGTTAAGGGTGCTGTAACCCCCGAAAGTACACTCCAGTCCAAACCTAAAAAAAAATTATTTTCTGTGTTTGTGAATTGTGTGCGCAGTAGCCGCATGTGCATCAACAAAGTAGTGCCAAGCGTGCGCCTGTGTCATAAGTAAAGGGCCAGCTGGCTTGACCGTTAAAGGGTGCTGTAACCCCCGAAAGTACACTCCAGTCCAAACCAAAAAAAAATTATTTTCTGTGTTTGTGAATTGTGTGCGCAGTAGCCGCACGTGCATCAACAAAGTAGTGCCAAGCGTGCGCCTGTGTCATAAGTAAAGGGCCGGCTGGCTTGACCGTTAAGGGTGCTGTAACCCCTGAAAGTACACTCCAGTCCAAACCTAAAAAAAAATTATTTTCTGTGTTTGTGAATTGTGTGCGCAGTAGCCGCACGTGCATCAACAAAGTAGTGCCAAGCGTGCGCCTGTGTCATAAGTAAAGGGCCGGCTGGCTTGACCGTTAAGGGTGCTGTAACCCCCGAAAGTACACTCCAGTCCAAACCCAAAAAAAAATTATTTTCTGTGTTTGTGAATTGTGTGCGCAGTAGCCGCACGTGCATCAACAAAGTAGTGCCAAGCGTGCGCCTGTGTCATAAGTAAAGGGCCGGCTGGCTTGACCGTTAAGGGTGCTGTAACCCCCGAAAGTACACTCCAGTCCAAACCTAAAAAAAAATTATTTTCTGTGTTTGTGAATTGTGTGCGCAGTAGCCGCACGTGCATCAACAAAGTAGTGCCAAGCGTGCGCCTGTGTCATAAGTAAAGGGCCGGCTGGCTTGACCGTTAAAGGGTGCTGTAACCTCCGAAAGTACACTCCAGTCCAAACCAAAAAAAAATTATTTTCTGTGTTTGTGAATTGTGTGCGCAGTAGCCGCACGTGCATCAACAAAGTAGTGCCAAGCGTGCGCCTGTGTCATAAGTAAAGGGCCGGCTGGCTTGACCGTTAAGGGTGCTGTAACCCCCGAAAGTACACTCCAGTCCAAACCTAAAAAAAAATTATTTTCTGTGTTTGTGAATTGTGTGCGCAGTAGCCGCACGTGCATCAACAAAGTAGTGCCAAGAGTGCGCCTGTGTCATAAGTAAAGGGCCGGCTGGCTTGACCGTTAAAGGGTGCTGTAACCCCCGAAAGTACACTCCAGTCCAAACCAAAAAAAAAATTATTTTCTGTGTTTGTGAATTGTGTGCGCAGTAGCCGCACGTGCATCAACAAAGTAGTGCCAAGCGTGCGCCTGTGTCATAAGTAAAGGGCCGGCTGGCTTGACCGTTAAAGGGTGCTGTAACCCCCGAAAGTACACTCCAGTCCAAACCAAAAAAAAATTATTTTCTGTGTTTGTGAATTGTGTGCGCAGTAGCCGCACGTGCATCAACAAAGTAGTGCCAAGCGTGCGCCTGTGTCATAAGTAAAGGGCCGGCTGGCTTGACCGTTAAAGGGTGCTGTAACCCCCGAAAGTACACTCCAGTCCAAACCAAAAAAAAAATTATTTTCTGTGTTTGTGAATTGTGTGCGCAGTAGCCGCACGTGCATCAACAAAGTAGTGCCAAGCGTGCGCCTGTGTCATAAGTAAAGGGCCGGCTGGCTTGACCGTTAAGGGTGCTGTAACCCCCGAAAGTACACTCCAGTCCAAACCTAAAAAAAAATTATTTTCTGTGTTTGTGAATTGTGTGCGCAGTAGCCGCACGTGCATCAACAAAGTAGTGCCAAGCGTGCGCCTGTGTCATAAGTAAAGGGCCGGCTGGCTTGACCGTTAAAGGGTGCTGTAACCCCCGAAAGTACACTCCAGTCCAAACCAAAAAAAAATTATTTTCTGTGTTTGTGAATTGTGTGCGCAGTAGCCGCACGTGCATCAACAAAGTAGTGCCAAGCGTGCGCCTGTGTCATAAGTAAAGGGCCGGCTGGCTTGACCGTTAAAGGGTGCTGTAACCCCCAAAGTACACTCCAGTCCAAACCAAAAAAAAATTATTTTCTGTGTTTGTGAATTGTGTGCGCAGTAGCCGCACGTGCATCAACAAAGTAGTGCCAAGCGTGCGCCTGTGTCATAAGTAAAGGGCCGGCTGGCTTGACCGTTAAAGGGTGCTGTAACCCCCAAAGTACACTCCAGTCCAAACCAAAAAAAAATTATTTTCTGTGTTTGTGAATTGTGTGCGCAGTAGCCGCACGTGCATCAACAAAGTAGTGCCAAGAGTGCGCCTGTGTCATAAGTAAAGGGCCGGCTGGCTTGACCGTTAAAGGGTGCTGTAACCCACAAAGTACACTCCAGTCCAAACCAAAAAAAAAATTATTTTCTGTGTTTAGCCGCACGTATATATCAAATCGATATAACATAAATGGAGGACCAAACTTTCTCCGATAAAAATAAAATAGAGAAAGATCAAGAACCACTTCCTCCTAGTGCTGAAGCTGCTGCCACTAGTCATGACATAGACGATAACATGCCATCAACGTCGTCTGCCAAGGCCGATGCCCAATGTCATAGTAGAGGGCACATACAATCCCAAATGGCAAAGTTCAGGAAAATGACCTTGAAAAAGACATTTAAATCAGCTGAAGAGAAACGTAAACTTGCCAATATGCCATTTACGACACGGAGTGGCAAGGAACGGCTAAGGTCGATCCCTAGTATGTTCATGACTAGTGGTTCAGCTTCACATGACGATGGAAGCACTCCTCCCACTAAAAAAATCAAAAGAGTTAAGCTGGCAAAAGCACAGCGAAGAACTGTGCTTTCTAAGAAGATATCACAAATCCCCAAGGAGAGTCCAAGTGTGGTGGTGGTTGCGATGCCTGACCTTCCCAGCACTGGACGGGAAGAGGTGGCTCTTTCCACCATTTGCACGCCCCCTGCAAGTGCTGAAAGGAGCACCCACAGTCCACTTGCTGATATGCAAATTGAAGATGTCACTGTTGAAGTACAACAGGATGAGGATACTGGTGTAGCTGGCGCTGAGGAGGAAGTTGGCGAGGAGGATTCTGATGGTGATGTGGTTTGTTTAAATCAGGCTCCGGGGGAGACAGTTGTTGTCCGTGGGATGAAAAAGCCCATCACGGTCATGCCTGGGCAGAAGACCAAACATTCCACCTCTTTGGTCTGGCAATATTTCTATCCAAATCCGGACAACAACTGTCTTGCCATATGTACCATATGTAAAGGTGAAATAAGTAGGGGTAGGGACGTCAACCACCTAGGAACATCCTCCCTTATACGGCACCTGCAGCGCGTTCATAAAAAGTTACTGTCAAGTTCAGAAACTTTGGCTCAGACCGTAAGCAGTCCAGGGACACCTAAATCCCGTTGTCCTGTTGTATCCAAGCGCCTGCAAACCACACCGTCAACTCCCTCCTCGTCAATTTCCTCCTTAGTCAGGATCGGAAGTAGTCCTGCAGGCCATATCACTGGCATGACTGACTCTCCTATCCGGGATTCCTCCGGAGGATCCTGCATTGCTACGCCTACTGCTGCCGCTGCTGCTGTTGCTGCTGCTGCTGGGAGTCGTTCATCATCCCAGAGAGGAAGTAGGAACACCACTACTTTTACTAAACAATTGACCCTCCAACAGTCCTTAGCGAGGAGGATGAAGTACGACAGCAGTCATCCTGAAGCAAAACGTATAACTGAGGCCTTGACTGCTATGTTGGTGTTAGACGTGCGTCCGGTATCCGCCATTAGTGCAGTGGGATTTAGACAATTGATGGAGGTAGTGTGTCCCCGGTTCCAAATCCCGTCTAGATTCCACTTCACTAGGCAGGCGATACCGAGACTGTACAGAAACGTCAGAAAAAGTGTCCTCAGTGTCCTGAAAAATGCCGTTGTACACAATGTCCACTTAACCACGGACATGTGGACAAGTGGAACAGGGCAGACTAAGGACTATATGACTGTGACAGCCCACTGGGTAGATGTATCACCTTACGCAGCAACAGCAGCAGCGTCACCAGTAGCAGCATCTCAGAAACGCCAGCTCGTTACAAGGCAGGCTACGCTGTGTATCACCGGTTTCAGTAAGAGGCACACCGCCGACAACCTCTTAGAGAAACTGAGGGAAATCATCGCCCAGTGGCTTACCCCACTTAGACTCTCCTGGGGATTTGTGATATCTGACAACGCCACCAATATTGTGCGGGCATTACATCTGGGCAAATTCCAGCACGTCCCATGTTTTGCTCACACAATAAACTTGGTGGTGCAGAATTTTCTGAAAAGCGACAGGGGCGTGCAGGAGACGCTTTGGGTGGCCCGAAAAATTTCTGGCCACTTTCGCCATTCAGCGACTGCGTGCCGAAGACTGGAGCGCCAGCAAACACTCTTGAACCTGCCCCGCCATCACCTGAAGCAAGAGGTTGTGACGCGGTGGAACTCAACCCTCTATATGCTTCAGAGGATGGAGGAGCAGCAAAAGGCCATACAAGCCTATACATCCACCTATGACATAGGCAAAGGAGGGGGTATGCACCTGACTCAAGCGCAGTGGAGAATGATTTCCGTGTTGTGCAAGGTTCTTCAGCCCTTCGAACTTGCCACACGTGAAGTCAGTTCAGACACTGCCAGCTTGAGTCAGGTCATTCCCCTCATCAGGCTTTTGCAGAAGCAGCTGGAGAAAGTGAAGGAGGAGCTAAGACGGAGCGATTCCGCTCGGCATGTGGGACTTGTGGATGAAGCCCTTCATTCGCTTTGCCAGGATTCCAGGGTGGTCAATCTGTTGAAATCAGACCACTACATTTTGGCCACCGTGCTCGATCCTAGGTTTAAAGCCTATGTGGTGTCTCTCTTTCCGGCCGACACAAGCCTGCAGAGGTGCAAAGACCTGCTGGTGAACACACTGTCAGCTGAAGCGGAACGTGACACGTCAACGGCTCCTTCTTCATTTTCTCCCGCAACTGGGGCTGCCAGGAAAAAACTTAGGTATCCTAAGCAACCCGCTGGCGGTGATGCAGGGCAGGCAGGACCAAGTTTGGACATCTGGTCCGGACTGAAGGACCTGGCAACAATTTCTGACATGTCTACTGTCACTGCATATGATACTGTCACCATTGACAGAATGGTGGAGGATTACATCGGTGACAGCATCCAAGTAGGCATGTCAGACAGTCCATACCTGTACTGGCAGGAAAAAGAGGCAATTTGGAGGCCCCTGTACAAACTGGCTCTATTTTACCTGAGTTGCCCCCCCTCCAGTGTGTACTCCGAAAGAGTGTTTAGTGCAGCCGGGAACCTTGTCAGCGAAAGGCGTAGGAGGTTGCTTCCACAGAATGTGGAGAAGATGATGTTCATCAAAATGAATTATCAGCTCTTCCAGGGAGACCAGCCTCCAGAACGTACAGAGGGACCTGTGGTGGTGGATTCAAGTGGGGACGAGTTAATACTTTGGGGAGATGAGGATGTACACACTGAAGAGGGTGAGGAATCGGTGGATGAGGAGGATGAGGATGACATCTTGCCTCCGTAGAGCCAGTTTGTGCAGGGACACATTAATTGCCAGCTTGTTTTGTGGGGGCCCAAACGAACCAATCATTTCAGCCACAGTTGTGTGGCAGACCCTGGCGCTGAAATGATTGATTTGTTAAAGTGTGCATGTCCTGTTTATACAACATAAGGGTGGGTGGGAGGGCCCAAGGACAATTCCATCTTGCACCTCTTTTTTTCTTTGCATTATGTACAGTTTGGGGCCTAGTTTTTCTAACTGCCATCCTGTCTGCCACTGCAGTGTCACTCCTAGATGGGTCACGTGTTTGTGCCGCCCACTCGTGTCGCTTAGCATAGTCATCCAGCTACCTCGGTGCAACCTTTTGGACATAAAAACACTATTGTGAGGTGTGAGGTGTTCAGAATAGACTGGAAATGAGTGGAAATTAAGGTTATTGAGGTTAATAATAGCATAGGAGCAGAAAAACCTACAAATTCTGTGATTTTAGCTGTTTTTATGCTTTTTTTCAAAAAAATACAGATCCAAAACACAAAACCCAGAACCCAAAACACGGAAGGGTGGTTTTGGCAAAACCAATCCAGATCCAAAACACGAAGAAAGATCCAGATCCAAAACCAAAACACAAAACACGAAAAGTGGCCGGTGCACACCCCTAATATATATATATATATACACATATATATATATATATATATATATGTGTGTGTTTTATATATATATATATATATATATGTGTGTGTGTGTGTGTGTTATATATATATATATATATATCACACACCCTCTAGGGGGGCCCCGGGAACTTGGTGTACCGGGGCCCAGGATTTCTCTTGACAGCCCTGAGCAACACTAGCGGTCTGTGACTGTTAGCCACAACAAACTCCGGGATCCCCGAAGCTTACACAGCCAGAAGTGATCAGTCACTCCCCCGGATGCCCGTTCAGCAGTCGCACGCCACTGAGACTTAACGACAGCGGCTAACATCACTGCCGGGCACACGATCTGGTAGAAAAGGAAGAGACAGCGACTGAGGTCAGGTATAGCCAGACCACCGGAACAGGGGTAGAACCATATCTAGGAACAGAGCCCCCTGTAATCCTGGGACTAACTACCAGCACAGAGGCTGCCAACATCGACAAGCTGGCCAAGCAAAAGCAATGCCAAGTTTCGCACTGACATGAACATATTATTGTAAAAAAAGGTAAACAGATCATGTTTCGTTCATTAATATAATAAAATTATCTTTTGAAGTCTTCATTATGGTCTTATGAGTCTGGAAAAGGTCTAGGAATCTACATTTAAAAGTCTAAATACCGCAGTATAGCTTAGGCTTGGGCTTCATTGAATTTTCTTAATGTGGCCCACATTGTCTTAGAGGTTGAAGACCCCTGATTTAGAAGGTTAGTCAATTAGTCAAGGTTAGTCATTAGATGAAGATGTCATGGAATGAGAGCAGTCACCCAGTCTGTGTAGTGGCTTAGTCTCTGTGATTAAATGAAGATGTCAGAGAATGGGTGCAGTCACAAAATCTGTGTAGAGTGTTAGTTTGTAATTAGATGAAGGAGCTACTACAAAGGGAATAAGTGAGAGACTAGGATGATGGAGCAAGGAGCGAAGTTGAAACTCTTTACTCTGGCACTGAGAAGTGGCTATAGGCCCTCATTCAGAGGCGGTCGCAAGAAGCCACCGCTCACTCTGAATGAGGGCGGCTGCTTGAATTTTCTAGTGCGGCCTCCTGGTCGCTAGCTAAGCTGTGAGTTACCACCCACAGCTTTAGCGAACGAACCAGGTTGATGGTCGCGATAGTCAAGACCATCGCGACCATCGGGGCTTGCGACCAGACCCTAAGGTTGGGTCTCGGCAACCGCAAGCCCCAGGGAGCTTCCTGCTCTGATCGAGCAGGAAGCTCCCCACTGACATCACTGCTGATGTCAGCGCGGCCGCCCACAAAACGGCAGGCGTTCCTTAAGGAACGCCTCCGTTTGTGAAGCCACTCCCCCGCCACGCCTACAAAATGGGGCGAGCTGTCGATCAACATCGACAGCCACCCCTTTTGTAGAGAGCTCCGGAGCGAGAGAATTTCTGTCTCGCGCCAGGGCTTGCGCACGCGCAGAGAGGCGGCTGTGCGTGCGCAGGGCCTAAACATCGACCTGGTTGCGAGCGCTCTGAATGAGGGCCATAGTGCTCTTTGAATCTCTTTAAACACAAGCGCCTGTTTGAAGTTGGCTCTTCGATGACATCAGCATTCAAGAAGATAAGAGTGAGATAGACATGCAATTTTTCCAATACAAGAGAGCTGGCCAAGCTGGAACAGGTGAGTGACACTCAGAAGACTGGTTAAGTAAGCCGAGGTCAGCAGCAGTTAAGCGCTGAGAAACTAGGATCAAGGTTGCAGCCTTATACTCTGGGACTGAGAAGTGCTTAGAAATGCTCTTTAAATGCATCTATTTTTCCTCAAGTATAATGTGTTGCTCTCTACTGGGATCAGGGTCAACAACATGTGATGTCCATAAAAATATCCTACTTCCATACCTAGGTCTTATTAGATGGACAGTTCCAACCAACAGGTTGGGTAACAGCCTGGCCAGCAGGAAAAAAATGGGTGAGATCAACTACATGTTAATCGGCTTATCCCTACAAGATAAGTAGTAGTATTTGCTTTGAAGTTTGAACACCGGTTTATTTTGAGTGAGATGCCAATAATGACTATTTTCTCATAGATCTGTGTATACACCTTCTGCCATTCCAAGCAGTCACTTTAAATGATCATTTACAATAAGGCGTGATTCATCTTGGTTGCTTGCGGAAAGATGTCCTACTTATCCAGAGGCATGACTCTGTTTTGAAGTTAGTTTGAAAACACGATGAGCAGAATATAAAAAAAAGTATATATACATATGTAGATTTCAAACTCTTTTCCTGATATTAATGTATCTGCTGAATGGAAATTAATCTTTGTGCATTAATCTAAAGCAACTACTATTTACCACCTTCTGCACGAAACGCGTTTTGGAACGCCGTCTCATTAAAAAGGGACACATCCCAGTGTATGTAGAATCTTACTCAATTACCCTGCTTTTTATTCCTCGGAGAAGGCACGTCCAGGTTCAGCTTTGTATTAGTTGTGTCATTTCGGGAGTGTTTACAAGGATGTGGGCTCCGTGACAGAGATATATGCTGGGTCTGTAAATTAACATCTAATTTAATCAATAACCTCACACAATTCCAGCACTTTTTTTCTCAGCGTGATATTAAGGACAGAGGTTATCAATTGGCTGCAGAACAGAGCAGACATTGAAATCCCCTAATTGCTTGGTTACAGCTAGAGGGTGACAGTCTGTTGGCTAAATGAAAACACTCTCTCAATACGATTCTATAAATAAAAAATATATATATATGTGGCATAAACACAATGGGCTTGGTGCTTGATTCACTACCGTACGCAACTGCGAATACGCAGGCAACCAGGCAAATATTGTTGTCTGCGTATGAGTATGCATCGTAGAGCACGTGCGCAAACTAGCCGCTGCGATCGGGACTGTGATCAATCGCAGAGTGATTGACAGGAAGTGTCATTTGTGGGTGGTGACGGGGGGGCAGAGAAACGCCGACGTCCCAGTGCATTTCGCACGCCGTTGCAGGGGCGTGCAAAAATCATTGGAAACCGTTACAGCGCACGTACAAAGCTGGGTGCGATATGGCGTAAGCAGTTACTGGGCCTAATATCATCGCAAAAGAGGAGGTGCCATGGGCGTGTTACAGGAGTGTCATCGGCGTGTTATAGAAGTGTCATGGGCGTGTTACAGGAGTGTCATCGGCGTGTTATAGTAGTGTCATGAGCGTGTTACAGGAGTGTCATCGGCGAGTTACAGGAGTGTCATCGGCGAGTTACAGGAGTGTCATCGGCGTGTTACAGGAGTGTCATAGGCGAGTTACAGGAGTGTCATCGGCGTGTTACAGGAGTGTCATGGGCGTGTTACAGGAGTGTCATCGGCGTGTTACAGGAGTGTCATCGGCGAGTTACAGGAGTGTCATCGGCGAGTTACAGGAGTGTCATCGGCGTGTTACAGGAGTGTCATGGGCGTGTTACAGCAGTGTCATGGGCGTGTTACAGGAGTGTCATGGGCGTGTTACAGGAGTGTCATCGGCGTGTTACAGGAGTGTCATCGGCGTGTAACAGGAGTGTCATCGGCGTGTTACAGGAGTGTCATCGGCGTGTTACAGGAGTGTCATCGGCGAGTTACAGGAGTGTCATCGGCGTGTTACAGGAGTGTCATGGGCGTGTTACATGGGTGTCATCGGCGAGTTACAGGAGTGTCATCGGCGTGTTACAGGAGTGTCATCGGCGAGTTACAGGAGTGTCATGGGCGTGTTACAGGAGTGTCATGGGCGTGTTACAGGAGTGTCATCGGCGAGTTACAGGAGTGTCATCGGCGTGTTACAGGAGTGTCATCGGCGAGTTACAGGAGTGTCATCGGCGTGTTACAGGAGTGTCATGGGCGTGTTACAGGAGTGTCATCGGCAAGTTACAGGAGTGTCATCGGCATGTTACAGGAGTGTCATGGGCGTGTTACGGTATGCGGCTGCGGTCTCTTTATCAGCACTGCAGCCACAGAGGCCATTTTTGTTTGCAAGTTGCAAGGGAGGCTATGCACCAGGCAAGGGCTGCCCGGAGAGTCGATGTTGCAACCGATGGTGCGTTGATGGTGGAGAAACTGGATCCACCAGCACAGTTGAGCACTGCTCTGATATGCAAAGTGGGCGTCACAAGGTCTACAGTATTTACGCCTTTCAACCACATCTACATTTACGACTGAAGAGACAGCATTGGGGGCGTTCTCACGTACACAATGTGGAATGAGGACGTATCGTTGGGACTGGATGTTATGCAGAGTTGGGCGGTAGCATAAATACACCTGTTTCCAGGTGAATCATTTGCACCGAGCCCTTCTGGGTCACACGCACAGAGGCTGCAGCCGCGGAAGACAGATTTACTAAATTATGCTAATTAGAGAATGCATTCAACTAATGCCAGGGACCGTGGGTGTATAAGTGTAAACATTCTTTAAGAATCAAAAATGGGGATCTTCTTTCCTGTAGTAGTTCATACAGTATGAAAATGTCAAGTAGATAATGAGATTAGAGGGCTGAGACTTCGTATAATGATATAGCTGTGATTTGAATTTAGGGGTCAATATACAATCCGATGAAGGGATTAATATGCTAGCTGGTGCTGGTCAGAGTCATCTATATCACTGCAGATTTCACCAAGCGTTGGATTGTTCAGCCACTAATAGGGAACGTGAGTACTTGGACTATTTGAGCCTCAATTATGTAAACACACATTTAGTGTACTCTGGGCCTGATTCAGACCCGGTCGCAAGTGCTGAGCGCTCGCAACCGGGTCGATGGTGGCCCACAGTGCATGCGCGAGACCCGGCTAGCGACGGGCAATCCATCGCTCCGGGTCTTGCGCCAAAGGGGGCGAGCTGTTGATGTTGAGTGATAGCTCGCCCCCTTTGGTGGGCGGGCCGAGGGAACGCTTGCCGTTTGGGGGCGGCCCCACTGACATCATGAGTGAAGTTAGTGGACAGCTTCCGGCTCTGTTAGAGCCGAAAGCTCTCTGGGGCTTGTGATGAACAAGACCCTACCACAAGGGTCTCGTCGCAAGCCTAATGGTCGCGATGGTCTTGAACATCACGACCATCATCTTGGCCGCTCGCTATAGGCCGCTCCAAAAAAAAAAAAAGCCCGGCCCTGATTCAGAGCGAACGCTCTGTCAGAGTGAGCGGCTCTGAATCAGGCCCTCTGTCTATGTTTGCTCGCCCCTTGCCTCCACCATTCCACCTCCCCTGGCTTAAGGAGTCGGAAGCGTAAGACACACCAAGATCTGGCTACAGACATGTGAGGACCATTTCGTTGTGTGTATGTGCAGTGCGCAAATTTGTTTCCTATGAAAAATAAAACCAGATGTACAGTACGGAATCGGTATGATTCACCGCCGGCAGCATGGCCGGCGGTTCAAATCCCGACAGCGGCAGCCCGACAGAGGAGGAAATCCCGATCGTCCCCAGGTAAGTATAAACTAACCTAATTTTACCCCCTGTGTTTCTCAAGCCTCATCCCCGCTTGTATCTCTGCCTCATCCCCCTGTCCCTTCACCCTGATGCCCCCTGTGTCTCTTAGCCTCATCGCCCCATGTCTCTCAGCTTCATTTCCCCATGTCTCTCAGCCTCACCACCCTGTGTCTCTTATTCTCACCCCATTTATATCTCTCAGCCTCACCCCCCATCTCTCAACTTTATCTCCCTGTGTCTTTCAACATCTCCACTGTCTCTCAGCCCCATCATCCTGTGCCTCTCCAGCACATTTTCCTGTGCCTCCCAGCCCCGTGTTTTCAGCTCCTTCCCTGTATCTCCAGCCTCCCCAAACCCCCCCATCTCCATGTCTCTCAGTCATATCTTCCTGTGTCTCCCAGCCCCGTGTTTTCAGCTCCATCCTTCCCTGTATCTCAGCCTCCCCAAACCCCCCATCTCCGTGTCTCTCAGTCTCATCTGCTCCCCCCATGTCTTGCAGCCTTATCTCCCCATGTGTCCAGTGCCATAGAGAGAGCGGGATCAGGCCCAGGGACTGGAGAGGCAGTAGCCAAATTGTGGAGGCATGACCAGTGTCAAACTGGGGCATAATGGGCCCACCGAGGAAATGCTGTGATAAGGATCCATGCTTAAAGGCTGTGGTCATCCACCAGAGGGGTTGTGGTCAGCCACCACAGTTGCTTGGCTACCAAATAGGCAAATCTTGGTGTAGTTTCTATAGAAGCAAACCAAAGCTCAATATTTATCAGTGGTCCTGCTCCACTATGTAACTAACCCTCTAATCCAGTTCACAGTCTAAAACATGACACCTAGAGTAGGGGCTGGGCCCTCAGGCAGTGGGGCCCACTGGGAATTTCCCCTGTACCCCTGTGGGCCAGTCCAACCCTGGGTGTGACCATGAGTATGTCTGACCTGTCTCACACAAAGCGGCTTTCCTAACACGCATAGGCTCTCCAGCTTTGAGCAAAGTCGCAGTGGCTAATATATGCTGCACACCCAAAAAATTGTGTTTAAATGGACCTGGCACGCCTGCATTTCTGTAGCCACCCCCATTACCACCCCAAAGGCCGACTACCTGTCAATGACTTTGCAATCAAATACTCTTTGTGACCGAAATAGAAATTCAATCGCTGCATGCACAATGGCGGACGATCAAAAAACATCTGTAAAACATAGGATTTGCGTCCAGATCATAATCAGTGTGATCACTCCCTTCCTCCCTGTCCATCAATTGGGCATAAAGAGGAGACTGATGATGCTCAGTGGCAGCAGCAGCCCAGCACACAGCAGAATGTGTTGGGCTGGGGAGAGAGGCTGCTGTAGCTGACAGCTAAGGGGTGTTATGGATGAGGAGGGCGGTCTGGGCCCGGGTAATTAGTACCTGCTCCCCACCCTTTCAGTGCCCCTGCCTGTGTCTCTCAACCTGATCCCCCTGTGTCTTCCAGCATAATTCCCCTCTGTATCTCTCAGCCCCATCATTCCGTGTCTCTCCAGCGCATCCCCCGTGTCTCCCCAGTCCTGTACCTTTAGTTCCATCTTTCACTCTCACTTAATCTCCAGTCCTCCAACATGCCCCTCCCCCTGTGTCTCTCCAGCCCAGCTCGCACTTTCCTCCTGCTACCTGCTGCATCTCTTCGCGAGCGGCTCCTCTCCAATCCAGCAAAGCATCGTCATGACATCACGTGCACTATGCTGGATAGGAAAACTTTATTGTGCCAGACGCACAGGCAAAGGGGGACACATGCATGAACTGGACTCCCAAGATTGGGGTTGGTACACCTCAAAATCTCAGGGCCCGGCACAAGAGTCCCCCTTGTATCCCCCTGTCACGGCCCCTGACACTGATGTGTCTACAAATCCGGTACATCTATAGGAACAGACAAGGTTCCCTGGCTGTTACCGGCCACTGAGCTTGAGGGACAGCAGTGACCCTCAGAAACAAAAAGCATCCATAACAATAGTACAGTAAAAAAAAGAAAACTTTTTTGTGCAAACTGTTACCTGTGCGAAAGCGTTATCAGCCGCAGACTTGTAAAGGTTATGTTGAAACATAAATTTAAATTATGCGATTTTGACAATAGTATCCCTTTTATAACAGAAGACCTCAAAGAAAAAGTACATCAAAAACTAGCTATACGTCATGCTGTTTATTGCAGGAGTACTGGTATTCTTTACCTTTATATTTGTTACTTGCATCTCTATCGCCACTGACATTGTATGCCAATAAGCGCGCTATGCAGCCGGAGAAGTCTGACAGAAGTTTAAGAATCCTCTTTTGATATTCTAACAATCCCAGAGCAGCTTTATGATGGGTCCTCCATTTATCATGTCACTACATTTTGGGCCTAGAATCAGCGGTAAGGGTTAATGCATGAGAAATAATACAGCTGTATCCTTTGTTACTGTTGTTTCAGTCGCGCCAGATAGACTCTCTCGGTGCGCCAGGTCCCGGGCAAACCGTCTGCGCCATGTGTCTTTTTAGCTCAAAATGTGCATATTTGCATAAGATATACATTGGTTTATTGCTTCTAACCCTTAACAACCTTGACTAGCTTACTTAATATGAACTAATACATAACGACACAGACAACCGGAGCTTGGCTAAAAGGTCACAGCATTTTATTTATAATCAATTAATTAATTAACCTAACCAGGGTGGCAAAGAGACGCTGCAGGCTCAGTTCTAGCTTTCATCTCACTGAATACTCGGGGAACGACTGAAACGTCCCCCCTCTAGATGCACTAACTCTGCGAGGGTCCCACTTCCCTCCTGGGCCAATCCGAGACGTTTCCGTACAAAAGCACCCGGGTCCCTCCGAGCGGAGCAGGACAAATTCGCCAGGGACATCGAGGGCAAGTGCCCCCACAAAGTTATCTTGCGCCACCTAAAGCCACTGAGCTGCAGTGTACTTCTGCCATGCTGCACCTCTCCTAAATTGGGAAAAGAAAAGGTTAGTGTGACACAACAAAACCAGTAATGGGTGGGATGGTGGGTTTCAAAGATATAGAAAAAGAGGCTGTCTACATGCAAAACGAGCCAATATATACTGTTCATCTGACCACTCCCTCAAGCAATATCATTGGCTCTACCAACCAGCTGACCAAACAGCACCAACTAACTGCCCAGCAACAAGGCTGCCATCAACAGCAAATCAGCAAAAAAAACAATATTCTTACATATTCTCAAGCTTATTCAGCTTTCGTCTATAACTAAAACACATAGGGCCTGATTCAGAGTCGGACGCTCTGACCAGACCGCTCGCTCTGAATCAGGGCCCTCCTCCATTAAAATGGAGCGTCCTCCTGGACGCTTGTGTAGATGTGGGTGACCACCCACAGCATATACAAGCGTCCAAAAAGATGGTCGCGATGGTCTTGACCATCGCGACCATCGGACTTGCGACGGAAACCCTGCAGTAGGGTTTCCCAGCCACAAGTCCTGGAGTGATTTTGGCTCTATCAGAGCCAAAATCACTCCCACTGACATCACTAGTGATGTCAGTGGGGCCGGCTTCAGACGGTAGGCGTTCCCATGGGAATGCCTCCGTCTGGCAGGCACGCCCCCTGGCACGCCCACCAAAGGGGGCGTGCTGTCAATCAACATCGACAGCACGCCCCCTTTGGTGTGAGACCCGGAGCGACAGCTTGGCTGTCGCAGTCCGGGTCTCGCGCATGCGCATGACGGAGCTCCCTCCGTAGTGCACATGCGCAGTGGGGAACATCGACCCACTTGCGAGCGTACTGCCGCTTGCGAGTGGGTCTGAATGACCCCCATAGTAGCAACAAAACTTGGTGTGCGACATTCGTACATCTATGTGCGACTGAGGGCCTGAGAGATAGACGCTAATGCCGGTGTTGCTGCGAATGTCTATGGAGCGGCTGTGTGAAAGTATGCAAATGTCGCTGCCCCGGGATTTGTATGGAGGTACCCACCGGCGGTATTGCAAATCCAAGTGACTGCGTACAAAAGGTGGCATTGGTCGCAGATCAGACGATAATCGTTTTTTTTGTGTAACCTTAGGGTCGTTCGTAATGGCTGCGGAACTGAGTCGCCGGAGCATTTTGACTGTGTACAGGATCGCAGTTGCAGGCTCAGACACACCCCAAAACAGTCGCGACAGGCCTGCGTTTGAGACACCACCTCCCCATTGCCGCCCGCAAATGGTCTCCCCTGTCTGTCAATCACTCTACAAATAAATCCTCACCGTGACTGACATCGGTAATAAAATTTGACACCTGCGCAAAATGCAAATGCACCTTTAACTCTTATTGGTCGTGTTTCATGAGCACTTTTCAGATTTGTTGTGAACGAGTCCTGAACCACTGCAGTGTGAGTCTGCTGTTCAGTGCAATCCAGCACAATTATTTGTTTTTAGAACTTTTTCAAACTGTTATTTGCAGATTGCTCATTTTATCGTGTATTGAGTTCTTCTTTTCAACCCAGATGCCGTGTACGGCAACATTTCGTCAATAATTCCAGCCATTAAGTAAACTTGGTCCTAAACACTATTGTCCTCATCCGTTTGCAGTGATCTCCATGTTGGCTTTGTGTGGGAATAATGAGTGAATTATGGGCCCCACTCTTTCCACAACATGAAATTCTGTTTTGAAGAAAATTGCAATAATAATATTCTCTAGAAGTATAATTCAGATGGGGCGGGAATGCTCAGTATTTACCTGGTTCCATTCTCTCCTTCCGCCTTGCCTTATTTTTTCCTATTGTCTCTGAAAGAATATACAGTAAGTACAGCTAGGGAGATGGAAGATTCACTCAGCAGGGATTTTAATTGCATAAAATAGGCATTTCAGCGGTTCTGTTTATTTTCTGAATAAGACCTGTGCTTGTGTCTCAGTGTACGAAGTATCAAATCATGATACCCACACGCATTAGACAGCGCAGATTAACAAACCACTTTACAATACATATTAGACAATAGTATACCTATTCGTTTCTCTGCAAAATGATTTCATATTCGAGGCTCGATTTTAGGATTTACGGTTATAAACGTACAATTATTTTGCGCATTAACCCCTTAATTACACACTATTACGTTGGTCGAGTTGTATTTTCAAAATGGGAAACATCTGGATGAGAGTTTAAATCGTGAGAGGTTTTTTTAGTCTGAAAAACCTGCGAGCGTGCCTGTTCTCAGACTCTATTACATTGGCCGAGTTACTGCTAAACTCTCACATTTTCTAAGCTCTCGCCCTATTACATTTGGCCCTAATATTCTATTCTACACCAAAACTGTCCAGCTAGCAGCATGCACGCACTCCCGGTTTGAAAGTTGATCTAATTGCAATTAGAGATGAGCGGTTCGGATTCTGTGGAATCCGAACCGCTCCGAACATTGGGGATCCGAGTCCACCCGAACCCTGTTCGGGTGTTCACCGCCTGACTCGGATCCCCGTTCGGGGCCGAACGGTGGCCGCCTGATGTCGGATTCTCACTAGAGAATCCGACATCAGGTCTCCTCGCGTGTAGGGCAGAGCGCAGTGATAGCGCTCTGCCCTACACAGACACAGACACACAGCCGCCAGCGGCAGCTGTGTGTTTGTTACAGCAGCCAATGAGAGTCACACAGACTCTCATTGGCTGCTGCACGGAGGGAGCCGGCTGGAGCTCACACATGAGCTCCGTCTTCCGGCTCCCTCCTCAGCGTGTGACAGAGCGGACGGCGCGGGAGCGGGGATACAGGTAAGTTTTATTTTTTTTATTTTTTTACTTGTCAAAGGTCCGGGGGCGCTACTGGGGGGGGTCTGCACTACTGGGGGGGTCTGCTACTGGGGGGGGCTATACTACTGGGGGGGCCATACTACAGAGGGGCCTGCTACTGGGGGGGGCTATACTACTGGGGGGGGTCTGCACTACTGGGGGGGGTCTGCTACTGGGGGGGGCAATACTACTGGGGGGGCCATACTACAGAGGGGCCTGCTACTGGGGGGGGCTATACTACTGGGGGGGGTCTGCTACTGGGGGGGCCATACTACTGGGGGGGATCTGCACTATTGGGGGGCCATACTACAGAGGGGCCTGCTACTGGGGGGGGGGCTATACTACTGGGGGGGTCTGCACTACTGGGGGGGTCTGCTACTAGGCGGGGCTATACTACTGGGGGGGCTATACTACAGAGGGGCCTGCTACTGGGGGGGGCTATACTACTGGGGGGGTCTGCTACTGGGGGGCCATACTACTGAGGGGCCTGCTACTGGGGGGGCTTACTACTACTGGGGGGGCTGCTACTGGGGCAGCCTACTACAGGGGGGGCCATACTACAGGGGGGGCCCATACTACAGGGGGGCTACTACTGGGGCAGCCTACTACTGGGGGAGCCATACTACTGGGGGGGCATACTACTGGGTGGCATGCTAATGGGGGGCATACTACTGGGGGGGGCTGCTAATGGGGGGCATACTACTGGGGGGGGCCTGCTAATGGGGGGCATACTACTGGGGGGCATTCTACTGGGGGCACTGCATAGTGGACCCTACTACTAAGGGGACTGCATAGGGGGCACCACTGCTGGGGGACATTGTGTAAGGGACACCGCTACTGTGGGCATTGTGTAAAAGGGTCACTACTGTGGGCATTGTGTAAAAGGGGCACTACTGTGTGTCGTAACATAAATAAGAGACACTACTTTATGGTGTAATGTGAATCAGGCCCTATGTGCGGTGTAATGCTAATAAGATTGTGCACTGTGACTCCTAGGGCCGTAGCCCACTTTGTAAACAAGTACTGTGACTCTGCTGGCCGTACCCCACTGGGTGTGTGCACTACTTTTCATTTCTGCCACTGCTGTGTGGCAATGTGTCATAGATGTGCTTTATACTGTGGTGTCGTTGTGCCGCTGCTTTGTCGCTTAGTAACCAGTCAGCTCACTGCAACCTTTGGCCAATAATGTTGAAAACAATATTATAAGCTGTGATATGGTCTAAATTGACTGGAAATTAATGTTATTGAGGTTAATAATACTCTAGGAAGAAAAAAAAGACCAATTTATGTGATTTTAGCTTTTTTTGTAAATTTTTGTAAAAAAATCCAAATCCAAATCCAAATCCAAAGCCAGTCACCGCAGTTTGGCAAATCCAAATCCAAATCCAAAGCCGGACGACGAATTAGAACCAAATCCAAATCCAAATCCGGCAAAAATGGTCCGGCGCACATCCCTAATTGCAATGCTTCCATGGCCATGAACATCTTTGCGGCACAATCATCAATATGCCCCGGTTCAAGTGTACGGTTTGAAATTTGCAGCCTGTGACCTCCGATTACAGTTCACCCACGCAGACACTGGTCTCGTCCCTCCCGGAAAACCGGGGCGACACGCCCCCGTTTCCGGGAACGCTGCCAGGAAACGCCCCTGCTCCGCCTCCCAAATGCCGCAGTCTGATTGACACACTACGAGCGGACTCGCAGTCAGGGGGCTGCATATGCGCAGTACACCTACTGTGCCTGCACAGTCCTCCAAACATCGGAGATGTGCGCTAACCATCGGGTTAGCGCACATCTCCGAAGCAGGCCCTCTGTTCAGAGTTTGAAGTACACCATTCGAGGCCCACCATAAGTAATTGATAAACTTTTTTTTTTTTTATTTAAACTTGAAATTGTTCAAGGCTGTTCGCACATATAGAAACCTCTTAGATCGTAAGCAAATGACCTGGTTGGAATTTCTCAATTATTGTTTTTTTTAATGGCCTAAAATGTAAGAATTTCTGGTGAATGTTTGAGCTTCTGCTCCAATATTTTAAAACAGTTTGAGAAAGGTTAATACATCTCTACAGGAAGCCATTGTTGCAGCCATGGGCATAACTACTATATCAGCAAGGGGTGCAGCTCATACTTGCTGACTTTTGAAAATGCATTTCAGGGAGATTGTGAAAGCAATACCTACAGTATGAGCGCACGTTACAGTGGGCGTGTACGGCTACATCTGAGAGGCGTGTCATACATGTGATGGGCGTGTACTGCTACATCTGAGAGGTGTGTCATAAATCTGACTTACGTCCAAATGTAAATGAGTCCCAAAGCAGTTAGTAAGATCTACTTCTTGATGATTGATAACACACTGATACTTTTCAGAAAATGCATGTAGCCATAGGGATCATTGTGCCTTATACCCAATGCAGGGAAATTATACTAATGATCCCATTTGAATGTATATATCTCTGTTTTTTTAATATATAACAGCCTTATACTGGGGGTAAGGTGCAATGAGGGAGATTACCAGACTCTTAAGGGAGACAGGGAGATTGCTGCTATCTCAGGGAGTCTCCTTGACAATAAGAGAGAGTTGGTAAGTATGGTGCAGCTGCTATGGGGCCCAGAGCTTAGGGCAGGCTTGCCTACCCCCCGATTTGGTCGGGAGCCTCCCCGAATATCGGGTGCCGCTCCCAACCCCCAGGAAAGGCAGGCAAGCCTCCTGGCTGCAGCCTGCCCCCGCACAACTACTAGAAACCCCCGCAGCGGGGATGCCCGATGATGCGATTCGCGCTGAATCGCGTCATCGTGGCTCCGCCCCCGCTTTACAATGCCTTTATTTTTGGCCCCCAAAACGCCGTCATAGCCGGCCATGCCTCCCCCTCTATGCAGGCATTCAGCTCCCTCCCGGAAGGAGGGAGATGAATGTCGGCAAGTATGGCTTAGGGAGGCCCTATCTTCCTTGTCAAAGTTACATGTGTTTTATACATTTTTCACCATTGGGTGGTACATAGGGGCTTTACAAACTTTTGTTAAGGGGCCTTCAAATACCTACTTACGCCCATGGAACCTGCAATCAGCAGGGACATATAATATACCTGCCGTCAGGAAATGTGTGTAGACAACTCACCACCAATGAGGGGGATACTTATGGTGCTTTACAAGTCAATCCCACTGACTGCCAATAAGAGCGTTTTAGAAGTGTATAGGCAATACGCTCATTTCATTAATGTGGGCACAGGTAGACAGCTTGTAGTTGGGGTATATGCAAGTGGAGTGTCAGTTTCTCACCACATTTTATAGATGATATCCATTTAATTAAAAGGGAAACAATATTTGGTAGGTACATATATTATGTTGTCTGGGATGTAGTCAGCATGTCGGCAATCAGAATTCCCGGCACTGTAGTGTTGACATGGTCTGAATTGTTGACATGTTCAAATTGTTGACTTTATGAATGTCGACAGAATGTCAACACACGCAGTTAGTGTAGGGCTAAAATTAGAGTTCAGCTGGGTACACGTTATATCTGCCAAATAGGGCTGACAATTGCGTAGTGTGTACACAGCACCTGGGCATGATGGTTGGAATCATTAAACTTGCAAAAATAATCAATTCCGCATGTTTTTAGCCTTAATTTATAGACCCCAGTCCCCTTTTACATTGCTCATTGCAGATTGTTACTGGAGCTGTTTAGCTGCCGGTTCAAATCCTGACTGTGGCTGCCCGACAAGATGAAGATCCTGTACCCAAACCTCCCCGTTCCCCCCCCTAACCCTCCCTTACTGGTGCCTAGCCTTAACCTCCCCCCTAGTGCCTAACCCTAACCTCCCCAGGGGGTGCCTATCCCTCCCACATAGTAGTGCCTAATACTAACCTCCCCCCCAAAACTCTACCACTAACCCCGCTAACTGCCCTAAACCTAACCCTTCCCCCCCGCAGCTAACAGGACACGCGGCCCATACTTACCTCGTTCGGGCATGCGTCCTCCTGGATTCCGGTGTCGGGATTATGATAGGCGTCGGTATTTTGACGCCTATCATGAATCCTTTGCCAGCATTCAGCAGTCGGGATTGTGACCGGCTGGCCTTGCGGTCGCCGGTCACATTACATCCCGTTTAGTCTGTGGAAACGTAATAGTTTGGTATAGAGGAGATCTAAACTTGCCTTTTGGTTGAATTTTAAATTTGCCACAATTTTAATGTTTGCTGTGCGGTGTGTGATAGAAGTGTGGGTGGGACAAAACAGTAGGAGGAATTTTGGGTGAAATGTAAAGTTCTGACAAAAGCAGCATGCAAAATTCTGCATCGGGGGGGGGGGGAATATTCTGGTGGAACAGTTTTGAAAATGTCACTCTTCTCCATTCCAAAGGCAGCAGGCACCTTGTACTCCATACCTTCCCAACCAAAATGCGAGAACCTGATCTTATTGTGTCGTTTGGGTCTTGTTTATTTGTTGTTTTTGCTTAGATATATATATATTTTTTTATGCTCAGATATTTATCTAAATGATGGAAACAGAAACAGATTTTTTTTATTTCTTTAAAGTGATCAAACCTAAAGTGATCGTCTTCTCATGGCCCATGTGGAGGAGATGTTATTACACTTTCCCCGTAATTATCTCCAGCGCAGGAGCTAATTATTGATGTCCCCACCCACTATTTTACAGCAGTCGTCGACTTGTGACACCACAGAAAGAATAATTAAGGGGGTGGGGATGGATAGTAAAAGCCACAAGATGGAGAATTGGAGTTCTTGGGACTTACAAGTAAAAACATAGACAGGCGCCCGCAGAGAAGAGAGCGCTACCCCAGGCTTTGTTTAAAGGCAGTTAAGGTTTTATTCATGTTAATCATGGGTTCTCTTGCACAGATGGACAAAATCTGTGGAAGACCATCAGCCTCTGTGCATGAACCTCTCCTCGGCCTGAAGATGCTAATCATTTCCATAAGGTGCGAGCGGTTAACTCTTAACACATCATTTTGAACCTATAATGTGGAATATTCAGAAGCAGGGCCTCAGCGATCCTTCCCCTCCACTACTGTGTGTGTTGCAATTTGCATAACTGCAAACTCTGCTACCTGGGAGCGCCCAGGCCTTGATTTATTACACTGTTTGGATCACTCTGTCTATAAATCTTCTGCAGCCGGGCTCTGGTATTTATTTATTGACCAAAGACAATTTGTGCTGAATGGTTTGAGATCTTGCCAGAAACTCACCAGGAAAATATCTTTGTGAATCACATTGGGGAGAGACTGAACGCAGGTGAGAGCGCTATGCATTGACGACTCTCCTGCAACACGCTCCTCTATTTGTGGCTGCCATTACAACATGTTTAGCGATTTTAAGGAGATCACTTATTGCTTTTAAAGGGTCAGTAAATCTGGGTACACACCTCACCAATATATCAGCAGACCGACTGATCTGCAGATATATCTGCAGTCTGTGCAGGACATATGTTTTGCATACAGTCTGCCTGCTTTGCCGCGACTGATGTCACAACTGGGCGGGCATTTACATGCGCCTGCCCAGTTGAGCTGTCAATCACTTCCGGCCACGCTGTGCTCTGAGCCTGATTCAGACCCGGACGCTATTTCCGGACGGTCGTTCCAAAAAAGGGGCCGGCTATTTAAATTGAGCGCTCGCTCTTTGCGGTTTGTTGACGCCTCTATGTCTGAGCGAGCGAACGAAAAATGCGCTTGCTATTTTGTAGAGACGCCCCTTTGCCGTTCGCATCACACGTCATCTCCGGTATTTATTAGATTAATCGGGTACATCGAAAGGCATCTGAACTGCTCGCAGTGCTTGTGGTAGGTTTTTCTTACCGCTATCACTGCGAGCAGTTCAGGCTAAAAGACAACCAAGTGACGTGGTCGATGACGCTGCTTTACTAATTATACACTCCCATTAAACGCCCTTTTTACCTTTAAGCACGCCTGCGTTCGGTTCTCCACTCCCCTGTTTTCAAGCACCTTCCCCTGTTACCACCCACAAACGGTACATTCTGTCAATCAAATTAGCAGCCCCTCGCTGTTTTGCGAGCGCACGATTTCCGACCGCAATGACTGGTTTGCGCATGCGCATTACGACCCATACGCCTGCGCAGTTGTGCAAACATCGCTCAGAGCGAACGAGCGGCCGCTTACGAGCGGCTCTGAATCAGGACCCCTGTGTATACGCCAGGGACGCATAACAAGAGACAAAAGAGGGGGGAAGAGAGAAAACAGAGGGAGAGAGTGAGAGACATTGGGGGGGGGGGGGCAGAAACACAACAGGGAACTAAATTGAAGTCCTCTTATTTACTGTATTATGTGAATGTCTCTTATTTCCACTGTATTTACTATTGGTCCAAATCAAAACATCAAGGAACATTTATTTGCACAAACATAGAAAGTCGCTGTAACCTGTAGTGATAAGACAGATGTTTGCATTCATTTTCCAAACTTAACTAGAAAAGCGTCAGTCACTGATTGGTTGCTATGGGTTACAGCAGTCTGCGCAGTTGCTTGTGCACCAGGGTTAATATGCCCCTTTTGTGTACTGTTCGCTAGGATGCCGCTACAGCAGACAGCAAGGTTTCCTGGGATTACACTAGAGAGAGGTCAGCAGTTAATCTGCAGATGCAATTTCACACTGTATTTTACTAAAAGCAAAACAGAGCAAGCTAAAGCCGGCTCTCAGTGTAAATATACAGTATTATTATACAATAAGGTCAGCATGGAATGTAGGAAGTGACAGGTCAGACCCTGCTTCTGTGCAGAGAATACAGCACAGCGCTGAAACACTGGCTAAAAAAGGACATTAACATTTATCAGTGCAGCGTGTGTTGATCTAACAATGCCTCAGTCAGGGAGACATAGCCAAACGGAGCTTTGTGAATTAGTTCCCTGCTCAAGTAATGTCAGTCAGGAGTTCTAGTTTACACAACTGGTGCATGATAATTGTCAGTACAACTTATCTATTATTATTATTCAAATTATATTACAAAGCATAATTGTGGGAGAGTGCGAATATCTTCAATATTTTTTTTCTGGTACGCGCTGATTCTAGACTGCGTTAGTAGTTAGAATCCTTAGAAATTCTTTGGCCTGCTTACTAAGCCTTGGGTGGAGATAAAGTGGGCGGAGATAAAGTACCAGCCAATCAGCTCCTAACTGTCACTTTCAAACATAGCCTGTGACATGGCAGTTAGGAGCTGATTGGCTGGTACTTTATACCCGTTAATTTTAGCTCCGTCGAAGGCTTAGTACATAGGTCTTGATTCAGAGCCGCTCGTAAGCGACCGCTCGTTAGCTCCGAGCGATGTTCGCACATCTGCGCATGCGTATGGGTTGTAATACGCATGCGCGAACCAGTCAGTGCGGTCGGAAATCGTGTGCTTGCAAAATAGCGAGTGCCTGCTAATTTGAGTGACAGGTTGAGGCGTTTGTGGGTGGTAACAGGGGAAGGTGCTTGAAAACGGGGAGTGGAGATCCGAACGCAGGCGTGCCAAACGGTCAAAACGGGCGTTTTAAGGGTGTGCATAATTAACAGAGCAGCGTCATCGACCACGTCACTTGGTTGTCTTTTAGTCTGAACTGCTCGCGTGATTGCGGTAGGAAAATGCTACCACAAGAATAGCGAGCAGTTCATACGCCGTTCGATGTACTCGATTAATCTAATAAATAGCGGAGATGACGTATGATGCGAGCGGCCAGGGGGCGTTTATTTCAAAATAGTGAGCGCATGTTTCGTATGCTCGTTCAGACATAGAGGCGTCAACAGACCACAAAGAGCGAGCGCTTAATTTAAATATCCGGCCCCTTTTTCAGAACGACCGTCCGCAAATAGCGTCCGGCTCTGAATCAGGCCCATAGACCCCTCTGTTTGCTGCAGACCAGCCAAATTTAGTCTCAACAATGCCCCCAAAATTTGCCCATCCTAGCTCAGATCATTGCCAAATGATCAAAGCAAAGCATTCCTTTTCTCTGACAGCCAATCAGAAGCCAGCGTGGGAAAACGCTTGTCAGCAAAATGGAGTCTTGGTAAAATCCCAGCTTATAACATTAAGGGGCCAGATGTACTAAGCTCGGGAAAGTGATAAATTGGAGAGTGATAAACTACCAACCAATCAACTCCTATCACTCTCCAATTTATCACTTTCCAGAGCTTAGTATGTACATCTCCACCTAAGGGCGAGGGAGTGACGTATCAAACCTTCAGTAACCAATCAGCTTCTGTCATTTCATAGACTACGCTAGATAAATAATAGCTGGGTATCCCCTCCATTTTATCTCTCTCGAAGGTTTGATGCATCTCCCCTTTAGTGGCGGTCAGAGCTAGTGTGCTGACTGGTTACTTTATGTGGACTGCAACTGAGCAAAATGGCGGCCTATATGTTAAGCGCACTCTGCAGGGGCGATTTAAGAGAGGAAGGGGCCAGTGTGCAGCCTCCGTTTGGCCCCCCTCCTCTCTGACGGCGCCTCAGGGGCACTGAGCGCTGTAGATTTTGGCTTCATGCCAGAATCTACAGCGCATGCGTGGGTCTCCGGGAAAATGGCACCCGCACCTACTTTCCCGGGGACGTCTTTTCTGCGCATGCGCAGATCACTGGGAAAAATGGTTGCCGCCATTTTCCCAGTGAGTGTTTGCTGCTCTACAGCGCTGGTCCAGCGCTGCGGAGCAGCACTTCTGGAATCGGCAGAGAGGTAAGTATAATTGACTATGAGTGCAGGGTGTGCAGTGTGGGACCCCCTGGACTCGGGGGCCCATGTGCCCTGTACACCATGCACCCATTATAGATACGCCCGTAACACTCTGAATATCTGGCTGTGTATAATTAAGTGAGCCACAATTCTTACATATGGGCCTGATTCAAAGATGTTGGTGCAGAAGATAAATCGCTACTGCGCATACATACCGCTGAGTGCACCTACAGAACCATGTTGTGTATGTGATCGCACTCATTTGAGCTGGCGGTGGAAGTGAAGCTGGGTGGTGGCCTGAAGTGAACGCAAAATGCCGTCTCGTGGGCGTGTCAGTGTGCGCGGCTGCGTTCTCAAACGCAGAGTCGAAGCCACATGGCGTTTTGAGTTTAGAAGGAGACACTGCGCCAGCCAGAGGTCATGGTCATCGCGAAGGCGCGCCGATGTTGGACCGTTTGAGTCCATTGGCGGATTTTCTCTGTCCACGGACACCGAAAGTGAGCGTCTCAGGACTTGCGAAGTCCGGCCGCACAGGAGTACACAAGGGGAAGGCTGAAACTATTGAATATTATGTCGACATTTTTTAACCATGTCATCATTCTCATGTCGACCTTAGAAGTTACCGAGGCACAAGATATAGGTGTAGCGTGGATTGTATAGATCACAGATGTCGGAGGTGGCTTCTAATAACCCTAATACAGTCCTTTATAATGCACAATGTTCCTAGTGTACACATAAATCACCAGATATGATGTACAAGAACTTATACTGAAGCATTGTTCCCCCGTAACTTGTGCCATGATTTGTCCGACTCCTATCTCTCTCCATATGGATTTTTGGATGATCTTTTGAACCTGAGGAATGAATAAGACCCTTATCGCCTGAGCTGGAATGGAGATAATCTTCCCAGACAGGTCAGAGAGGGCTCCTGGTAGAGCTGCCCCTGAAGATTAAACAACAGATTGAAAAGAAGACATTGAGGATCAAAGGATATTATAAATCTGTAGGGTTGACGCTACCATATGATATAACCTAATAAAGATAATATATGTCACTCCTGGATTTGGAAGAGTCACTAGGGGATTAGACACCTTAGAGAAAACCAAACCATATGTGTTTTACAGCAAATACATGATATATGATGATGATTATATGATGGTTCCAGGGGGCTGGGGCTTTAAAGAGGTTATTAACGTCCAGAAGGAATTTGCAGCACCAAGGATACCAGCTATAGATTCCAACACAAATCCTGTTTTTCCTGGGCTTCAGTGCCACAGCAATATTAGAATGTTAGGTGTTGTTTATCATATAATTTGAGGGGAAACCCCTATATAGATGACTTTATTTGTATGGGGTCTTATACATGCTTTTCTGCAACTTTTGGGAACGAGGTTGCTCTGCCATCCCCTTCAGAAAAGTTATCTGAAGGGGGTAGCGCTTTTTAATCAACATGTGACTAAAAGCTCAAAGCTGGCATTTGTGAGGAGTAAACTGAGCTCACCCAACCATAAGGAAACTGGAGTGTGGAAAAGTCTGGGCTCCACTGCACTTTCTTTTAGAAGGCTGTGTGTGTGGGTAGTGGTGGACCTACCCTACCACTGTTACTGGGTGTGCGGCAGTTGCAGGCTCCTCCTCACCCTCTGGCACCATTTTAGCAATGGTGGTAGCACTGCCAGTGGCGTCACTGTGGTTGGTGACACCCAGTGTGCTGTACTCACCTTATGACCTCTCCTATGGTCCACTACAGAAGGTGTGGACTTGTGCCAATGAAGCCACTTCCCCTGATGCATGACATTTTGGGGGCATGACATTCTCGTCATGCTGGGGGCTTGCCCAGCCCTCCGGGAGTCACTGGGCAGTCCCCTGCCTCTCTAACGGCACAGTGGATCATGCGTGTAGTCCATTACTGTTGCTTGCTTGCTAGCTGTCTTATTTGGCCGTATAATATTATTTTAGTTTGGAGTTATTACTGTTTATTAAAAAAGTAAGCAAATATAATGGAGGTTTGGGCTAGAACCGAGGGCACATAAACTTCTAGTCAGGGATAGAAGGGTTAATAAAGTTAAAGATTTTTGTTTGACAGCGGGTAGGCAGATGTGATAGGGCGATTGGTTAAGGGGCGTGTTAAGTGAGAGGGTGTGGTGATAGGATGAGAGGTTAGGGGCGTGTTATGTGAGAGGGTGTGGTGATAGGATGAGAGGTTAGAGAGTGTGTTATGTTATGTGAGAGGGCGTGGTGATAGGATGAGAGGTTAGGGGCGTGTTATGTGAGAGGGTGTGGTGATAGGATGAGAGGTTAGAGGGTGTGTTATGTGAGAGGGTGTGGTGATAGGATGAGAGGTTAGGGGCGTGTTATGTGAGAGGGTGTGGTGATAGGATGAGAGGTTAGGGGGCGTGTTATGTGAGAGGGTGTGGTGATAGGATGAGAGGTTCGGGGGCGTGTTATGTGATAGGGTGTGGTGATAGGATGAGAGGTTCGGGGGCATATTATGTGATAGGGTGTGGGGAATCTGATGTTGTATATCTGCCTCTTTGAATTTGATCTACCACCCTCCCTCCCCTATTGTGTCTTGTGTCGGCTTTATTTCATAGCAGGGAAAGACCGGCCATATTGAAGCGTCCATCTTGCGGCAGTAATAGCGATGCGCACCCCTTCAATGCACTGTTTAGGCTGATTTCACCCTATTGGGGTCAGCGGCACCTCTCGACCGAGCAGGATGAATGGTGCATTGGCACGGGTGTTGGAGCCGCATCACTTGCTCTGAAACGGATAGTTGGCCCTTGCAAATTTTAAGAACACCCTACCCTTGTCTGGGATAGTTGGTCCTCACAAGTTGTGATATACTTTTGGCCTAAGACAAGGGGATTGCCGTTCTTTCTCCTGCCACCATACCTACCATTGTAACTAAATAAAGCTGACCAGTTAATTTAAACGGCATAACTTGGTCTCGTGTGTTTATTTTAGTTAAACTTTAGTTTGTCTATGGGTCACATCTATCATTTGACGATAGGAAGTTTATAAACTTATGTTGTTGTTTTTCAAGCAGTTACCTTTTCTCCCCTCGTCTGACAAATCCTAAAATCCCATTAGATACATTTCCCTGATTTAGTGGGTTGTGTTTACTTTTGGGGCTAATTAGATGGATCAGGGGGGAAAAAATGTGTAGATGATATTTCCCGTTGCATAGGACATGGGACTTCCTGTGCTTTCCAGTGCCTAAGGAACACGTGATTTGATTAAGCTTGTGTCCAGAGGTAGCTGGTAGTTTTAGGGAAAGCAAATGAAAGAGGGGAAAATAAAAACAATTTCTAAAGACGCCATCACACTGTAAGCAGGAGAATAACATGGAATTGTGGAATAGCTACTTTGAAAACGATTTTACAATGCAAAACACTATTTTCCATTTGTTGGCACAGGTTCTGCAAACAGAGCCCTCACATTCTTTGAATTTCCTGTAGATGTGCAACATTTCATTATCCCTACTCTGCGATTAAGTTGTGTATTCGACTGCTCACAGTCTATTTACGCACTTGCACGCTTACAGACATAATTTGCGCAAACACGACTTTGGCATTGTTCAACAGCTGATTATGTGTCCCGAATAATAGGGGGCTGCAGATTTAAAAATAGTACGTTACCTCTCTTCCTCTCCCAATAGTAACTGAAAGCTTGTTTTAAAACACTATAATTAAAGGAAGAAAAAAAACAAAAACAATCACCAACAGTTTAGAAAGACCTGAGCGTAGTTCGTGCGCAAAAACTAACTCTCACAGAGCTTCTAGCAATTAAATTGGGAAGTGTTGTTTGTTTCTAGGCTGAGATCTACTTTATCCTCCTTACATTTACTATTGTATAGACTTATATTATTTGTACTTATCTTCTGCTGGCATTTACTTATTCATTTTGCATTTTAATACTTTAACAGACTATCTACAGTCATTGTATTTATTGTAACCCATGTGTTTGTCTCTATAACATACTTCCACATTTGCATTAATCTCTTTAAAAAATTATAATAATCAGATTAATCAATTTACAGATTGCCTTTTTAGATCAGTACAGTCTACAGTTCCCTGTACTTTATCACTGTACTGGCTGGGATACCCAGCATTGCCCACATTGAAGAATGGACCTTCAAGTATATCTTCAGCCTTTACTTTTTACATTGTCCTCGCCTATAACCATTTATCCTGAAAAGGATCCCACTGTTTGCTAACATGGTGTTAGCCCTGAAAAGGACCTATCCATCTATTTATATAGAGTATTTAGACACTGTTACCTCAACACTGAGGTATAAACAATGTTCTTTGTTTTTTCCATTAGGAGCCAGAATGAATAGGCTGTTGGAAGCCCCCAATCTGATTGTTTGGAATGGGGTATATCAGGAGCAGGGTGATCTACAGGACAGAAATCAGTATAGCTTTCCAAATCACTGTGGTTTCAGGAATCAGTGCAGAACAGGAATCATTGTGAGCAGTAATCTCTGCAGACCTACACTGGAGAGCATGGCATATGAAAATGTGCTTGTGCAGGTGCAGTATGACAGTTGATCCTCTGACTCACTGCTCTTCTGTTGGAGCTCTACCTGCCACCCACTGGTAAATATCAGCCTGTGTCTTTAGATCAGTGCAGCTTTAGGCACTGGAAGACATCATGAGCAAACTTGCTTAAACCAAAATTTCAAATCAGAGACTCCACTACCTACTTGGTCAGCACCATGTAGACCTCCATGGCCCTGACGAACTTCAAACATAGCCAAAAACATAATCCTGGTCAAACTACACCACCATGACAAATATGGTGGAGCTAGGTACAAAACTCTGGGCGTGAATAAAGGACAGACAGACAGACTTTCTCACTTATTAAATAGTTTTAGCTTTACTAAAATTGTAATATTGGAATAATATTGATTCAAAGCTGTGGATTTGCAAAAATATGCTTATACAGCAGCGGCCAAGACTTGTATTGAGACACCCACCAGTGCCATCGTAGCTGTCCGCAACTACGTACAAATATATACGCAAAATTGGACGCAGATCAGGCAAACATCGACTCCCTGAGTGAGTCTATGGTCACTCAGAATGGGCGCTGTAACTGATATGGCAGAGACATGTTTCCTACATACGAGATCGCAGGCGCATGATGTGCCTGCATTTTTAGTCGACAGTCCCTGTTGCCTCCCCAAACACTCCCTGCCTGTCACTCACACAGTGAATAAAGACTTGCAGCGTGCAGTTACAGTAATGTACCGTGATGCAGTGCACAGTATGACTCAGACGCATGCACAGTGATAAAAAAATCGCCCCATTTGCAAAAACTTCTGCATTGCTAATAACTCTGAATCAGGGCCATGGCGTACT
Organism: Taudactylus pleione; assembly: GCA_031769625.1. Taxonomy (NCBI): domain Eukaryota; kingdom Metazoa; phylum Chordata; class Amphibia; order Anura; family Myobatrachidae; genus Taudactylus; species Taudactylus pleione. The sequence goes on from JAUIMM010001622.1 coordinate 155,386, forward strand.
GTAGCGTTATAGGACTGATAAACTCACCAAAACTCACCAAAATAAGTCCCCGCAGTTGGACTGAACCGGTAAAGTCCACCAAAATATCACAAAACAGGGTTCGCGCTGGGAAAATTCCCAATGATTCCACAGTTTACGCGTGAATCCCGATTTTTCGGTATGGGAAAAAAAGCTTTTTAAATAAGTAGCCTTTCCCCGCGCCACGGGGATTTTTGCTGGCAATTGCTTGCGGGGTAAACCTCACGGCTAATTGAATACCCCCCATATTGTATATTATAATGTAATACGTGTAACTAAATATTCTTATGTTAGAGTTCAGCTGAAAGACTAGTAACGGGTGACTATTGTCAGAGTCTGCTCAGGAGAGGAAGCCCTTGCAGAAGGTAGAACTTTAAGGGCCTGATTCAGCAGCAATCACAAATGCAACTATGGACGCAGATCGAGCGATTGCGCGCCATTGCGCATGCATATAAGCCACACTGTGAGTGCGCTGCGACCGCACTGCAATCATGCACGCACAGGGGAATCCATCGCAGAGTGAGTGACAGGCCATGAGTGTTTGGGGGTGGTGATGGGATTGGTCGGAGAAACGCAGGCGTGCCTGTCCGTTTGGACGCCGTTGAATGGGCGTGCATAAATTAGCCATACGCAGCTTGTGTACTCACCGCGTGCAACGAGACTTGCCGTTTCTGCAGCTGGCCAGACCTGCTGTCAATGTGCGTGACGGGCCGATGTACGACGATGTTACCGATGTATACGCAGGAGTGTGAGGTGTTACGGATGGGAGAAAGCAGCGGTGGGCGTCTCTATGCCTGCTGAGCTGTGGCAGGCATTAGCATAGCTTCGCAGCTGCGTTCCACGCAAAATTGCAGCTGCGTACGCAATTGCGATCCAGGCCCTAACACACTGCCTTAGGGCCTGATTCAGAGCCGGACGCTATTTGCGCTCGCTCGTTCAGAAAATAGGGGTGGCTATTCAAATGAACCGTTCGCTCTTTGCGGTCTGTTCACGCCTAGGTCTGAACGAGCGAACCAAACATGCAGTTGTTTTTGGAAAACTACGCCCCCTGGCCGCTCGCATCCAACGTCATGTCCGCTATTTATTAGATTAATCGAGTACATCGACCAGCGTATGAACTGCTCGCTATTCTTGTGGTTGGTTTTTCCTACCACAATCTTGCGAGCAGTTCTGACTATAAAATAACCCAGTGACGTGGTCAATGACGCTGCTGTATTAATTATGCACACCCACAAAACGCCCGTTTTGACCCTTAGGCACGCCTGCGTTCGGATCTTCACTCCCCGTTTTCAAGCACCTTCCCTTGTTACCACCCACATATGCCTCATCCTGTCACTCAAAATAGCAGCCATTCGCTATTTAGCGAACAAACGATTTTCGGCCGCACTGACTGGTTCACGCATGCGTATTACGATCCGTACGCATGCGCAGTTGGGCAAACATCGCTCGGAACGAACGAGCGGCCGCTTACGAGCGGCTCTGAATCGGGCCCTCAGTTTGTCTAAGCACACATCCTAGCTGCTAATAATATGCCCAGATCCCGGGACCGGATCAGCTCCTGACTCTCGCGCCCACTGGCATGTCTGACTAAATGTCCATAGAAAATATTAAAGTCAGAAACCATTTCATGAAACCGATTTAAATGCTGACAAACTTCTGCTTCATATCTGCAAGTGAGCAGCCGCTCAGCATCAATCAGCAGCTGCCTGTAGTGATCTGTATAATCCCCGCATCAAAGGCCCCGGATGTGCTGCTATGCAGGAACTGCACCCAAGTCAGGAAAGTCTGCAAATTAACTTTAACATATTGAGATTGGTGACTTGTGTCAGACTTAGGGGGAGATTTTCACCTGCGATACCCGGGAGACGACTGGCTGCAGATTCCACAACACCCAATACCAGTTAACGGCCCTCAGCTATTTTCATAGGCTTTTATAAGTAAACATAATAATTAATACAGCATGAAGTAGTTATAAAGAATGTACTAGTTCGCTTGGTATTCTGGGTGATTTTAAAAGGATATCTTTAAGGTATATATAAGTTTGTGGGGCTACTGACCCGTGTATTTTGAATCATGATGCGAGATGCCAAAATTGCGCGCAGCGCTTTCTTGATTGCGTCCCTGCCTTGGAGCACGTATGACAGCATCCCTCATGTTTGCAGATAAATATTTTCTACCTATCGGGGAATGCCATAACAGTCTGTGAGTAATGTGCGCAATGTTCAACAGATACGTAACAGTGGCAAACGCAGGATTTCTAGAGGGGGGGTTTCCAAATGCTTGATTTTAGAGCGAGTGTGGCCTGTCCATGAAGAGGACATAGGGCCTGATTCAGAGCCGCTCGTAAGCGGCCACTCGTTCGCTCCGAGCGATGTTTGCCCAACTGCGCATGCGTATGGATCGTTATACGCATGCGCGAACCAGTCAGTGCGGTTGAAATTCATGTGCTCGCAAAATAGCGAATGCCTGATAATTTGAGTGACAGAAAGAGGCGTATGTGGGTGGTAACGGGGGAAGGTGCTTGAAAACGGGGAGTGGAGATCCGAACGCAGGCGTGCTTAAAGGTCAAAACGGGCGTTTTATGGGTGTGCATAATTAAAACAGCAGCGTCATTGACCACATCACTGGGTCATTTTATAGTCAGAACTGCTCGCAAAATTGTGGTAGGAAAAACCAACCCCAAGAATAGCGAGCAGTTCTTACCCTGGTCGATGTACTCGATTAATCTAATAAATAGCGGACATGACGTAGGATGCGAGCGGCCAGGGGCGTATTTTTTCAAAAAACGAACGCAAGTTTGGTTCGCTCGTTCAGACCTAGAGGCGTGAACAGACCGCAAAGAGCGAACGGTTGATTTGAATAGCCACCCCTATTTTCTGGACGAGCGAGCGCTAATTGCGTCCGGCTCTGAATCAGGCCCATAATTAGTACTTATCCATCTTTAATATGTTACATACAAAGCATATTGTGTGTCATAATTCCAGCATATACAGGACCAGCGATCACAGTAAGCCATTAGATGCGGCAGTAGGTCCATCCTGTCTGAGCAGAATGTTTTTTTTTTTAGATGTGGGCACCATTCCAGAGCATGGGAGCAAGTCCGGGAGTCTGAGGGAGCAGCAGAAGAACTTAGCACTGCCCTGGACATATATTTACATATCGGTCTCCTTATGTACTGGATTGTGTATTATTTATTATACAGTATTAATTATTAACCCTATTGATGTTCTATAGCAGTGCACCCCTAACAGTGCATGTTTTCCACATCTCCTAGTAAAGGTATATTTATTACTGGCTAACACATTGTAAAAGATCCACAGTTGGTGCTAATTATTTCATTTGTGATACTGAGAAGAACATGCAGCACTAGTAACATTCTATTATATTAATATTTCTATTGTGGTCATGGTGTGTGCTGGGGAGGGGGATTTCCAGGCAGACGGAAACCCCCCCCGCGTTTGCCTATGCGTAACTTGCAAAACATAGGGCCTCATTCAGGGATTTACGTAAATTCGATAATTACATAAATGTCCAATGTTTGCACATCTGTGCATATGTAGTGTCGAAGCTGGATAATTGGCTGAGACAGAATCTGTTTAAAATTAAATCTGTATGATACCATTTTGCGAATTGCTACAAGACGCCATTTTGTGACTGGCAGTCCAGCGCCATTTTAGCGAATCTCACACATAAGTACATACGGCGATGCTATTATTTAGCGTCGTGCGAGAAAGATGTTAACAGTCCTCATTATATAAATACAGACATTTACTAAAACATATAATATGGTCAACCCTGCAAAACACGTACCACGGTGTACTCCACAAAACACGTACTGTGCGCTCGCGAGCGGGTCTGAATCAGGCCCTGAATCTATATATAACGGACAAACAATACAAATAATTTATGTACCCCAGTAACACATAGCGTAATAAAATAGGAGGCGCAGAGACTGGTGCAGTATCGTGTTTACCTGGCTTCGATCTAGTCATGATTTAATGGTAAAATGATGGAGGATTTGCATTTCCACAGCAAAGTGTGACTGACAAAAACTTCAAAACAGTCAAAACATTCAGCGTAAATTGTCATAATTTTCTCCCATATGAGACATGATTTTCGATCCTGGTGAGCCGAGAATAGATAATCATCAACACACCTTTCCAAATAACTGCAGACAATGACCTAATTATGCATATATACGTAATTAACCTATAAACCCCTAATTATTGCTGGATAATGCAGCATAAACAGCTATTTTACATGTATAAAAGTTTTCTGAAGTACATCTCTGTGTATTTATAACGGTGTCTGCCCAAAGGCGCCATAACCGTCAGCTTCAAAAACTCAACGCCAACATATTGCTCTCGCCAATGTAACGGAAAGACAGATACATCAGTTGTCTAAACACGGAGACCACTTGTGAAAGTTGCCTGAAGCAGAATGTTCCGTAGTTTTGTTCTCGTTATAGATCTCTAGGATAAAAGCTGCAATTCCACCGACATTGGAGACTTGCTGATATTGAGCTCTGAGAATCAATTTGCCCTCTGAACACTTTTCCTATAGGAATCCTCTGGTGTCACCCAGTTACACCTCTAGTAGATGCGTCTGTGATATGTACAACTCTGAATATCACGTAATTGCTCTTCTGTGAAAGACTTCTACAATTTGTGGGGGCTATAACTCGCAGGGACAGCAGTTATCGCAACCGCTGTCCCTGCGAGTTCCCACTTGCACATAACGGGGATATTTTAGTTAAAAATTAAAATATTGCCGGCAATATGGATACGTAAAAATGGTGGCTGGTCCACGATTATTAGTACATAGACCCCTTAATTTCTACAAAGTAGGTGAAAATTTACATTTTCATCTGTTTTTCTCGAAACTAAGTTATGGGGGCCATTCATCAAGCTCTAAAAATATAACATTTTCGGAGCTTGACTGCGGGAGTATTCGCCATTTTCAGAAGCACGGAGTGCCGAGTTGCAAAGAGGGATCCTCCCTCCGCCCCTGTCCGGCCCCTTCTGCCGGACGCCGGGGTTTTTGTGTTCCTCTAGTTCACTTCACTAGCACTGCTAAGTTTCACTGCTCCGAAAGGAGCAATGCAAACGTTCGGAGAGACAGCTGATTTTTCGGATCAGCTGTCTCCACGCAGGAGCAATGATGAATTGCTCCGGCGATCGCCGCGAGTTAGTATGTTAATTATCAGACCCAGATAATTAACATAATGTATACTGCCCACTGTGAGATACAGGCTATTTGAATCCCCAGAGCAGTATGGGTCATTCTTCATATGTTTTAGCCAGTTTTAGTCCCACTACCCCACAGTACAGGTCCCAAGCAATTTGGATAAAAGATCCCAGACTTGGATTTGGGGATCTTGACCTTCACCTCCTCTACAGGCCATAAATATGTCCTGCAGCCCACGTGTGTTATACTATATATTTATACTCCTACCCATGCCTCTATAGAAACTATAATACCCCAATTTGTTCCTCCTGGTACTACTATACAGTACCCATGCCTTCGATCTCGTCTGCCCCACTGAGCTAGACGGTTGCCCGAACTATCAACTCTATAACAAATATTAAAAAAAAAAAAAAAAAAGATTCCTTTTAGGAAAAAAAAAATTCAACAGAATTTGTGGCGGAACAAAAAAAAAACATTTTTTTTTTGTATGCGGAAGAAACCAGCTAAAATGTAAAAATATGTTGAAAAGGAAAATGACAGTGGTTAGTTTTAATTGAAGACCGGGGAGGTCAAAAAATAGGGCAAGAATTTTTCCGCTCGGTATTTAATTGAATTGTAGTTGATACGCTGAAATATAAATATATCACGCCAGGAGAAGAATAGTGGTTTTAGCGTGATTGTAACGTGACATCATTAGGTTGGCGCTGAAATGACCAGGTCACGTTTGTGGTCATTATAATGAATAATTAAGGCAATGGGTAAAATCGATATCACCGATCTCCAGGCATTTCTAGACAGGCAGCTGCAGATGTTCTTGTATAAATATTGTTCATTATAAATGTAATGGTAGAATTCTCCTTTTTTTTTTTTTTTTTAAATAGCACAATATTCCGATTCTTCACATCCAGACATAAAAGACATTTAGCCAAATGAATCTTTGCTGTTCAGAATAGCCACTTCAAAAGCAAACTCGCATGTAGTGCCAAAGGCCGAGGTCGTAGGGGAGGCTGTGCTGCGGGACCTTTCGGTTTCAAACTTAATTTTCTCGTGACCTCAGTCAGCTTTTGCATTTTTAGAAATTAGCTTCAGCCGCTCTGTAACCTGGTTCAGTTGCCTCTGATCAAACGTTCTGCTATCAATTTCAGCTTCCCGGGAATAAAGGCGAGCGTTGAAGCTGTAAGAAGAGCTATGCAAGTAGGAATAAAAGGGGAATAGGTGGTAAAGTATTAAAAACGCTGATTTTAAAGGGGTGCTCCAGTCAAATTAAAAATTCTCCAACACCCCTCCCTCCATAATGGAAATAATTGTTTTAAATCGATCTGGCTGTGGACTGCGGGGCTGATCGACGTATATAGTATAGCTTATAGCCGTGTGTCAGGGAGGCGGTAAAACCACATGGAAATACGGTCTGCAGACCCGATAAATGGGTTCAATGCGGACTTGAATAGAAGTGTGGAGGGGATTGGAGATTTCCTAATTTTGATCGACTCTTTAAATCATAAGTACATAGTTTGAAGGAGAGTAGAATCCCTCTTGCGTCCGCTTTTGTACATAGGGTCTGATTCAGACCCGGACGCTAAGCCTCGATTGCTCACGGCCATAAGGGGCCGGGTATGCAAATTCCGCGATCGCACTGTGTGGCGTAAGGACGCCTTCTATGTCTTATAGAGCGACGGCAGCGAGCGAACGCAGGTGTCTAAAGACGCCCACTTTCCTTTCTTAACACACGTCATCTCCAGGAAGTGTGTGATTAATCGGTAACATCGAGAGCCATCGGAGCAGCACGCAGCGCTTGAGGTAGACCCTACCCCGCCGCAAGCACTGCGATCACTGCAGGCTGAAATACAACCAAGTGACGTGTACAATGACGCCTCCATGCTAATTATACTCACCCATAAAACTCTATTTTGACGCCCAGACACGCCTGCGTTCACAGCACCACTCCCCCGTTCACAAGCCCCTTCCCCTGTTACCACCCACAAACAGCGCTATCTGTCACTCACAGTAGCGCTCAGACTTTGTGTACTAAGAGCGCACGATTCCTGATCGCAGTGACTGGCTCGAGCACGCGCATTGCTGCGTATTTGGGTATTATGACCGCTGCTGCAGCAATGTTTACTAAACTTATCCATGTCCTCCAATGTAAGTCACTGTTTTCTTGTTCATTCTGTTTATGTACTTGGCAAGACGCTGCAGACCCCTTGTGACGCCATATAAATAAAGGATAGTTATAACAATGTGTCCTCATACACTCAGTGTCTTTACGCCATACAGTGCGAGACTCCCGATGCAAACTGAGATGCTCCGAGATGAGAAGCGCACTGCGGGCCTGATTCAGTACGGATCGCAAGTTGCAATGGCAGCTTGCGATTTTGCACAGAACGCAGCAGCGAAATTATGCTAATGCCTGCGAAAGCTCAGCCGCCATATGGACGCTCACTGCTGCTTTCTCACATCCGTCCGATGTTGCTCTTCTGCGTAAACATCGGTACCATCGACGCACATCGACCACTCGCGCAGCATTTTTATACCAGGTCTGACTAGCCGCAGGCGCTTGTCGTGGCCGAGTTATGCAGGACCTGTTGTCAGGGCCGATGCTACCATTAGGCAGCTGCCTAAGGGCGCCGACCCCTGGAGAGCGCCACTGAATCAATCAAACAGGAAACTGAAGGATGTCTCTGTACGAGACATCCCCCTCTTACAGTGCACTGGCGGCGGCTGCGGGTCTGATCCTATGCAGCCGCCACTATCTAGCCGTGCCGCATAGTGCCGCAACCTCAACACTTGTTACTAGGGGTCTCGAGGGGCATCATTACGGCTGCCCCTCATAGTGCAGATACACCTAATCCAGGTGTCGGGATCCCGGCACCTGGCTACATGCCTGCACCTGGCTTTGGCGCAGTAATGCTACTGGCACCTGTTAGAGGGACCCTATCAATGCGGAAAGAAAACAACTTAAGGTACAGCAAGTAACCTATGGGGGCTTCTGCAGGACCCTTCTTTCTGTATAAATATATATATACAGCTTTGCAATTGCGATCCTTGCAGATATGGCAATGCAGCAGGAGGTATCACGCCTCCTGTGCATCATACTTGCCTACCCTCCCGATTTGGTCGGGAGCCTCCCGAAAATCGGGTGCCGCTCCCAGCCCCCCGGAAAGGTAGGTAGGTCTACCGGTCCCCGGCGATCCCCCCGCAAATACAGTATTATCCCCGTCAGCGGGGGGCCCGATGACGCGATTAGCGTCATCATGGCCCCGCCCCCTGCTTCACACTGCCATTTATCTTGGCATTGTGAAGAGGGGGTGGGGCCATGATGATGCATTGTCACGCCCATGCCCCGACCCCTTTGACTAGTCATAGTCCGGGTCACGGCCCCTTCTGATGGGACACGCCCCCCTGCTGAGGATGGCCGACAGCTCCCTCCCGGGAGGAGGGAGCTACAAGTCGGCAAGTCTGCTGTGCATTACTTATACGAGCTGCATTGTCCAACTCAGCATCGGATAATCTGCGTAACATCGGCCGGCTAAGGAGACACATGGGGTCACGCAGCCATCTGCCACAGTTGAGAGGAAGAGGCCAGGAAATCTCCATAAGCCGACAGAGATCCTGGCCTCTTCCCTCCCCCCCAACGGTGGCGACACGCCTCCGTATCAGAAAACGTAGGCCATCGCCGCCCCCTCCCCACCCGCAAATGGCAGCAGACTGTCAATCACTGACAGTCTGCGAGCGGGATCGCATACCCGTTCTGCACATGCGCAGATTCCCGAACATCGGGAACCTGCGTTCAGCACTGCACTGGTGAATCGGGACCTTGGTGTGCCACATCGCAAGGTCATGCAGAGAATTGGCCAGTGTCTCATTTGTGGGAAAACTCTCCCAATGATCTGCTTGCATGACAGCCATTAAGGTACTACCAATTGCCTTAGGAAAATAAGGAGAAAAGGACTGTGCTATTAGATTAAGTGTCATAAGTGCATTGTTTGTGACATTAAATACATTTCTTTGCTGGCATAGAACAGTCAATGTGTCAATTTATGCAGCTGAAATGTGCACATCATTAAAAATACACCTGGCATTAAAATCAGGGCTAGAATACTACAAACGCTGTACAAAGTGCCTCCACTGTTATTCTATCTATGGGCCTGATTCAGAGCCGGACGCTATTTGCGCTCGCTCGTTCAGAAAAAGGGGCCGGCTATTTAAATTGAGCGCTCGCTCTTTGCGGCCTGTTGTCGCCTCTATGTCTGAGCGAGTGAACGAACATGCGCTCGCTATTTTGTAAAGACGCCCCCTGGTCGCTCGCATCCTACGTCATCTCCGCTATTTATTTGATTAATCGAGTACATCGAAAGGCGTCTGAACTGCTCGCAGTGCTTGTGGTTGGGTTTTCCTACCGCAATCATGCGAACAGTTCAGAGACAACCAAGTGACGTGGCCGATGACGCTGCTTTGTTAATTATGCACACCCTTAAAACGCCCGTTTTGACTGTTTGGCACGCCTGCGTTCGGATCTCCACTCCCCGTTTTCAAGCACCTTCCCCTGTTACCACCCACAAACGCCTCATCCTGTCACTCAAATTAGCAGGCACTCGCTATTTTGCGAGCGCTCGATTTCCGACCGCAAAGACTGGTTGGGGCATGTAAATTACGACCCATACGCATGCGCAAACATCGCTCGGAGCGAATGAGCGGCCGCTTACGAGCGGCTCTGAATCAGGCCCAATGCTCCTCTCTCACATACTGTATGCAGAAGTATTCTGTCTCCCAGTCACCTGACACCTCATGTAATCCTCCATGTTCTCCTGGTAACTGCGTTTTTTATTAGAGGCACCAACTTACACACGTGACTGTCATTTAATTAGACTGGTTTCTGGTTTACTTGCCCACATACTGCTTTCTCTGTCAGATACAAACTTCACTGTAGGGTTTGGAAAAATAGACAGTGAGCCAGGTCGGCTCAAGCTCACAGCATTCTGGTGCTGAGGAATAGCCACTGCATGGGATGATACTGAGGAATAGCCACTGCATGGGATGATACTGAGGAATAGCCACTGCATGGGATGATACTGAGGAATAGCCGCTGCATGGGATGATACTGAGGAATAGCCACTGCATGGGATGATACTGAGGAATAGCCGCTGCATGGGATGATACTGAGGAATAGCCACTGCATGGGATGATATTGAGGAATAGCCGCTGCATGGGATGATACTGAGGAATAGCCGCTGCATGGGATGATATTGAGGAATAGCCGCTGCATGGGATGATACTGAGGAATAGCAGCTGCATGGGATGATACTGAGGAATAGTGTCTGCATGGGATGATACTGAGGAATAGCCGCTGCATGGGATGATACTGAGGAATAGCCGCTGCATGGGATGATACTGAGGAATAGCCGCTGCCTGGGATGATACTGAGGAATAGTGTCTGCATGGGATGATACTGAGGAACAGCCACTGCATGGGATGATACTGAGGAATAGCCACTGCATGGGATGATACTGAGGAATAGCCACTACATGGGATGATACTGAGGAATAGCCGCTGCATGGGATGATACTGAGGAATAGTGTCTGCATGGGATGATACTGAGGAATAGCCGCTGCATGGGATGATACTGAGGAATAGCCGCTGCATGGGATGATACTGAGGAATAGCCGCTGCAGGGGATGATACTGAGGAATAGTGTCTGCGTGGGATGATACTGAGGAATAGCCACTGCATGGGATGATACTGAGGAATAGTCACTGCATGGGATGATACTGAGGAATAGCCGCTGCATGGGATGATACTGAGGAATAGCCGCTGCATGGGATGATACTGAGGAATAGTGTCTGCATGGGATGATACTGAGGAATAGCCGCTGCATGGTATGATACTGAGGAATAGCCGCTGCATGGGATGATACTGAGGAATAGCCGCTGCAGGGGATGATACTGAGGAATAGCCGCTGCATGGGATGATACTGAGGAATAGCCGCTGCATGGGATGATACTGAGGAATAGCCGCTGCATGGGATGATACTGAGGAATAGTGTCTGCATGGGATGATACTGAGGAATAGCCACTGCATGGGATGATACTGAGGAATAGCCGCAGCATGGGATGATACTGAGGAATAGCCGCTGCAGGGGATGATACTGAGGAATAGCTGTTGCATGGGATGATACCGAAGAATAGCCGCTGCATGGTGTCACGACCATGTCTAGTTTTCTCCTTTTGCCTGTTGACTTACCACTGCCAGCTGTTTCCATGGATCTATGTGTGTAATTTTCCTGGAGGATCTGTTCTGATCATGCTGCTGCAGCACTTCTCTATGCATTCCTTCCACATTGATTATTTCACCTGGGTCCTTTCCTGTCTGTGAACACTGCTAGCCCTGATTGGAATCACAGGTGTGGTTCTGACTCAGTGCTGCAGAGATGATGAATACTCCCTCTGCATGTTGTGCCTTCCACCACTCAGAATGCTACTGCCAGACCACCTGTCCATATCCACCAATTGCAGCCAGATCCAGGATATATATAACCTCCCTTGATTGCATTCTGGGCCTGAACATCTCGTTACTTCCATTGTGTATGGTTCGTGCTGTTCTGTGTTCAAGTGTATCCCTGATTCCTGCTGACAGCAACCCCTGGTGCATCCAGAAAACCTGCTACAGCAACCCCTGGTGCAATCCAGAAAACCTACTACAGCAACCCTTGGTGCATCCAGAAAACCTACTACAACAACCCCCGGTGCATCCAGAAAACCTGCTACAACAACCCCCAGTGCATCAGGAAAACCTGCTACAGCAATACCTGTCAATCCAGATGTCCTGCTAGCATAAGCTAATAGTGAGTTCCTGTGCTCCTGACCTTAGGCCTATTCTCTGCTAGCACTCCTGGTTGGTCCCTGGCACCCTTGCAAACCTGCATCATGCCTCCTGCTGTGGATCAACTCCTGCTCCTTCTACCTACCCACTCCCTCCCTGAACCTAAAATCCCAAACCTACCCATTCCTTCCTGAACCTGTTATTTCCAATTACCCTATCCAGCCTGCACCTGAGTTCCAGCCTTTGTCACACCATTTCCGGATTACCCTGTTTAGCCCTCGTCTCAACATTACCTGATTTCCCTTCAGCCAGTGTCACGTTATTCCAGTCCAGAGTCAAGTTCCAAGTTCTATATGCATGGGATAATACTGAGGAATAGCCGCTGCATGGGATGATACTGAGTAATAGCCTCTGCATGGGATGATACTGAGTAATAGCCGCTGCATGGGATGATACTGAGGAATAGCCGCTGCATGGGATGATACTGAGTAATAGCCTCTGCACGGGATGATATTGAGTAATAGCCTCTGCATGGGATGATACTGAGGAATAGCCACTGCATGGGATGATACTGAGGAATAGCCGCTGCATGGGATGATACTGAGGAATAGCCGCTGCATGGGATGATACACTGCTTGAGATGATACTGAGGAATAGCCACTGCATGGGATGATACTGAGGAATAGCCACTGCATGGGATGATACTGAGGAATAGCCACTGCATGGGATGATACTGAGGAATAGCCGCTGCATGGGATGATACTGAGGAATAGCCGCTGCATGGGATGATACTGAGGAATAGCCACTGCATGGGATGATACTGAGGAATAGCCGCTGCATGGGATGATACTGAGGAATAGCCGCTGCATGGGATGATACACTGCTTGAGATGATACTGAGGAATAGCCACTGCATGGGATGATACTGAGGAATAGCCACTGCATGGGATGATACTGAGGAATAGCCACTGCATGGGATGATACTGAGGAATAGCCGCTGCATGGGATGATATTGAGTAATAGCCTCTGCATGGGATGATACTGAGGAATAGCCACTGCATGGGATGATACTGAGGAATAGCCGCTGCATGGGATGATACTGAGGAATAGCCGCTGCATGGGATGATACACTGCTTGAGATGATACTGAGGAATAGCCACTGCATGGGATGATACTGAGGAATAGCCACTGCATGGGATGATACTGAGGAATAGCCACTGCATGGGATGATACTGAGGAATAGCCGCTGCATGGGATGATACTGAGGAATAGCCGCTGCATGGGATGATACACTGCTTGAGATGATACTGAGGAATAGCCACTGCATGGGATGATACTGAGGAATAGCCACTGCATGGGATGATACTGAGGAATAGCCGCTGGATGGGATGATAATGAGGAATAGCCGCTGCATGGGATGATACTGAGGAATAGCCACTGCATGGGATGATACTGAGGAATAGCCACTGCATGGGATGATATTGAGGAATAGCCACTGCATGAGATGATACTGAGGAATAGCCACTGCATGGGATGATACTGAGGAATAGCCACTGCATGGGATGATACTGAGCAATAGCCGCTGCATGGGATGATACTGAGGAATAGCCGCTGCATGGGATGATACTGAGGAATAGCCGCTGCATGGGATGATACTGAGCAATAGCCGCTGCATGGGATGATACTGAGGAATAGCCGCTGGATGGGATGATACTGAGGAATAGTCGCTGCATGGGATGATACTGAGGAATAGCCGCTGGATGGGATGATACTGAGGAATAGTCGCTGCATGGGATGATACTGAGGAATAGCCGCTGCATGGGATGATACTGAGGAATAGCCGCTGCATGGGATGATACTGAGGAATAGCCACTGCATGGGATGATACTGAGGAATAGCTGCTGGATGGGATGATACTGAGGAATAGCTGCTGGATGGGATGATACTAAGGAATAGCTGCTGGATGGGATGATACTGAGGAATAGCCACTGCATGGGATGATACTGAGGAATAGCCGCTGGATGGGATGATACTGAGGAATAGCTGCTGGATGGGATGATACTGAGGAATAGCTGCTACATGGGATGATACTGAGGAATAGCCGCTACATGGGATGATACTGAGGAATAGCCGCTGCATGGGATGATACTGAGGAATAGCCGCTGCATGGGATGATATTGAGCTTTGGTATCTGTTGTATCAGTTTTTAACATTTTTTAGATGAGACTATTGTTTTTATTCATTTTTTTAAAAAGTGCAACAAGCGAAATCCAAAACTTGAGTTACTTTTTCATAATTCAGGTCAGAACACAAGTTGGAACTGCATTTATTTTTAGTTTATTTTTTATTACTGAACATTTGTTTTCTGACGTACATGAAAATCTGCTTTTGTTTCAGCTTAGGGCAGGTATGTCTTGGACACTTTTAGCATTTAAAAGAAATTAAGTACATGAGAGATTTCCCAATTCCACAAAAGTAAGATATTCATACGAATGAGCTAATTGCGCAAGTTTACAAGCAGTTAGTGACCCATTTTCCCATGCACACAAATACAGCATGTACTTTTCTTCTGAGGATTACCATGAATACTTCAACACCTGAGTGTGACACATACAGGAACGTGCTGGGCTGCTTCTCTGTAATAAGTGATGTGGCAATGATAACCACTGTTTAATGATACCTAGAAGACAACGTACATGAATGGAATAACACTACAGTCTTCTCATCCTATCCTCTGACAGGCAGTGGGATAACCAACCCTACAAAACTGGGATAATTGTTTGTGTCAAAGGTTAGAACCAGACCTCCCACTAACCTGCAGCTGTCACAAAATAATGGTCAGGTCCAACCGTAGGCGATATAGCCCCTGGGGTCCAGCAGCCAGTACTGATTGACTGTAAGCCTGTATGGCTCAGTGACTTCTGGTCACCGAGGACACAACTATTGATTACACATTACCATGAATAGATTGCCATCACTTTGGGAAATTACTGGGTGTTATTTTCAATTATTTCTTTGTTTTGTGCAGACAGCGTCGTTACCGTGTCTCTACGTAGCAACAATAATATTATCTTGACTGACCAATTAAAGCATCATTAGACTCTTGTTTAGTTGATCAATAATCTACAAGATCGATACAGCATTTTATATGTACAGTATAATTATACAGTGCTGGTATAGAGATGTGCGCACACCCTGGTGTTTTGGTTTTGGTTCTAACTCATCAACATGTTTTGATTTGGGCAAAACCACCCTCAAGTATTTTGGTTCGGATTCAGCTTTTGGAATCCTTAAACAATCGATACAAGATTAAAAAAAATCAATAAAAATTCAATAAAACAGCAACAATCATGTAATTTGGACCTGTTTACAATGCAATCCAAAACCCAAGCGGTTTTTAAATCCGAGTTCCGTATTCGGTTCGACTCGGAATCCCCAAAGTGATTCCGAACTGCAACTTGATTCGGCTTGGAACCCCTAAGTTCAGGTGTGCTCGTATTTTAGGAAAACCGAACCACACGTCTCTAGGTGTAATATGGCCAAACCAGAAGGGTTACTCATCTACTGAAAATACTTGATATAAGTAAAATTCTCTAAAGAAGAGGGGTGGGGCATTTTGTGCAATTGAAGGAATCCCAAAAATTGGCTGTAAGAAAATCTATATGCCATCCTCTATGGCACAGAACATGCTGCATCTTCAGCGGCTTGGGCAACTCAATTTAAATGAAATATTAGATACAAAACCAGGGGTGCTTGGAAGACTAAAGCACCTTATTAATAATACTGTACTTATCTATTACTGCCGCCTGAGATGGCGATTACAGATCAGCTACTTTGGGGGTGTTAATACCACTGTGATAGGTGCGTTATATAGGGGCCTATTCATCATCGGAGGCTGTATGGCCCCCCCGATGATGAAGTATTAACTTCGCTGCCGGGGATACTTAACATCGGAGAAATTCATCATTGCTCCAGTGTGGAGACAGCTGCTCCAAAAAGCAGCTGTCCCCGCGATTAGTAGCTGCGTTACTTACCTGTCCCCGTGGCTGGCTTCTACGCATGTGTCATCTGAGGTCACGCATGCCCAAAGCCGCCGGGGAGTCAGTGAGAAGTCGGCGGAGGGATCCGCTTGGATGCCTCTTCGCATCCCCGGAACTCCTTCCCATATGAAGCTGGCGCTTGTTCTCACAGGCAAAGTCCTGAAACTTTCAGTTTTCGGAGTTTGCAGAATATCAGGGGGTCCTATTCGGACCCCTGATGATGAATGGCTTGATAACTTTAAAAAAAATGAGTGTTTGCGCATGGTTAACGGGCCATATTTCATATGATGACTAGGCCCCATAGGCTTTAGGGTTTTTCTCTAATACAGGTGTCAGCGCTTATAATACAGAGCTAGAACAGGATGTTATTGCAGCTACAGTGCGCTATCGGTGCCTAAGAATGACACACTGTACCCTCTGCAGGGTCAGACAGGCAGGGCAGCCCCCTCTCACACATCTGCAGATATCCGGCCACCAGCCTCCATTGATCACAATTTCCACTCTGAGTGCTTAAGCTCATGACAAGAGTTCAACGTCCTCCTGTCAGGTAGTCGATAGTGTGATGGATCCCCCTCAACAGAGCTTCTGTCTGCAGCACATTAACGACGCTTTCAGCCTGACAGTTATTACTGCTGCAATAAATTCTACCCCCAAACAAATAGGCTCTCTGTGCATGTGTAAAGGCAGCGCTCACTCTGTACACCGCGCAGCGCCTGTTTGTTTATGCTGTGATTTTCTCCCTTAATAGAGAGGTTGGGGGAATTTGGTGGACGCAAACTTTTCAGACAAAGGGGTCTATTCACTAAGCCTTGGAGAGAGACAAAGTGAATGCAGATAAAGTACCAACCAATCAGCTCCTTACTGTCACATTACAGGCAGGGTTTGCAAAATGACAGGAGCTGATTGGTTGGTTATCTCTCTCAAACTTTATTTCTCTCCAAGGCTTAGCGAATAGACCCCAAATTTAGGTGCCACTTTAGCCTTGGATGGAGATAAAGTGGACGGAGATAAAGTACCAGCCAATCAGCTCCTAAATGTCATTTTTTTAAACACAGCCTGTGACATGGCAGTTAGAAGCTGACTGGCTGGTACCTTACTTCTGTTCACTTTATCTCCAACCAAGGCTTAGTAAACAGCCCCCAAAGTTTGTTACTGAACCCCCTGTCATTTGTGGATATTACTTACGGTATGCAGTCAGTTTGACAACATTGACAATGTCGACATTCACATGTTGACAGCAGAATGTCAACAGTTTTGGTCCCGCCGAGGTTCAAATGTCGATGTCATAAATTTCCATACCTGGAAAATGTTGACAAGGGAGGAATGCCAACATGTGAAATGTGTCAAGTTGTCATCATTACAACATTAGCGTCAGGGTTTCCATAAGGGTTATCGTTACGGTTACTGTTAGAGTTAGGATTACCATTATGGTTAGAGTTACGGTTACTGTTAGAGTTAGGATTGCAATTATGGTTAGAGTTAGGATTACCATTATGGTTAGAGTTACGGTTACTGTTAGAGTTAGGATTACCATTATGGTTAGAGTTACGGTTACTGTTAGAGTTAGGATTACCATTATGGTTAGAGTTACGGTTACTGTTAGAGTTAGGATTGCCATTATGGTTAGAGTTACAGTCATTGTTAGAGTTAGGATTACCATTATGGTTAGAGTTACGGTTACTGTTAGAGTTAGGATTACCATTATGGTTAGAGTTACGGTTACTGTTAGAGTTAGGATTGCAATTATGGTTAGAGTTAGGATTACCATTATGGTTAGAGTTACGGTTACTGTTAGAGTTAGGATTACCATTATGGTTAGAGTTACGTTTACTGTTAGAGTTAGGATTACCATTATGGTTAGAGTTACGGTTACTGTTAGAGTTAGGATTACCATTATGGTTAGAGTTACAGTCACTGTTAGAGTTAGGATTACCATTATGGTTAGAGTTACGGTTACTGTTAGAGTTAGGATTACCATTATGGTTAGAGTTACGGTTACTGTTAGAGTTAGGATTGCAATTATGGTTAGAGTTAGGATTACCATTATGGTTAGAGTTACGGTTACTGTTAGAGTTAGGATTACCATTATGGTTAGAGTTACGGTTACTGTTAGAGTTAGGATTACCATTATGGTTAGAGTTACGGTTACTGTTAGAGTTAGGATTGCAATTATGGTTAGAGTTAGGATTACCATTATGGTTAGAGTTACGGTTACTGTTAGAGTTAGGATTACCATTATGGTTAGAGTTACAGTCACTGTTAGAGTTAGGATTACCATTATGGTTAGAGTTACAGTTACTGTTAGAGTTAGGATTACCATTATGGTTAGAGTTACGGTTACTGTTAGAGTTAGGATTACCATTATGGTTAGAGTTACGGTTACTGTTAGAGTTAGGATTACCATTATGGTTAGAGTTACGGTTACTGTTAGAGTTAGGATTACCATTATGGTTAGAGTTACGTTTACTGTTAGAGTTAGGATTACCTTTATGGTTAGAGTTACAGCTACTGTTAGAGTTAGGATTACCATTATGGTTAGAGTTACGGTTACTGTTAGAGTTAGGATTACCATTATGGTTAGAGTTACAGCTACTGTTAGAGTTAGGATTACCATTATGGTTAGAGTTACAGCTACTGTTGGAGTTAGGATTACCATTATGGTTAGAGTTACGGTTACTGTTAGAGTTAGGATTACCATTATGGTTAGAGTTACGGTTACTGTTAGAGTTAGGATTACCATTATGGTTAGAGTTACAGCTACTGTTAGAGATAGGATTACCATTATGGTTAGAGTTACAGCTACTGTTAGAGTTAGGATTACCATTATGGTTAGAGTTACAGCTACTGTTAGAGTTAGGATTACCATTATGGTTAGAGTTACGGTTACTGTTAGAGTTAGGATTACCATTATGGTTAGAGTTACAGCTACTGTTAGAGTTAGGATTACCATTATGGTTAGAGTTACAGCTACTGTTGGAGTTAGGATTACCATTATGGTTAGAGTTACAGCTACTGTTAGAGTTAGGATTACCATTATGGTTAGAGTTACGGTTACTGTTAGAGTTAGGATTACCATTATGGTTAGAGTTACAGCTACTGTTAGAGTTAGGACTACCATTATGGTTAGAGTTACAGCTACTGTTAGAGTTAGGATTACCATTATGGTTAGAGTTACAGCTACTGTTAGAGTTAGGATTACCATTATGGTTAGAGTTACGGTTACTGTTAGAGTTAGGATTACCATTATGGTTAGAGTTACGGTTACTGTTAGAGTTAGGATTACCATTATGGTTAGAGTTACGGTTACTGTTAGAGTTAGGATTACCATTATGGTTAGAGTTACAGTTAAGGGAGAGTTAGGGTTAGGGGGGGGGAGGGAAGGGTTAGGGTACTTACCAGCTCCAGTCGGGATCTCCACTGTTCGGGCTTCTGGCGTCGGTATTACGTCTGCTGGGAACACAAACACATCTGGCGGTATTACATACCGATTCCCCCTGAAGTAATAGGGAACTTAGGGCATGATGCAGGGATGGACACTAATTCGATTGCGGCTGCAACTTCGCATGACTGCAGCTGCGAAAATATCTTAATAGTTCCAAAGCTTACCCGAGCATAGGGACGCTCACTGCTGCTTTCTCATATCGGTCCAGCATCACGCGCCAGCATAAACATCGGTAAGATCAATGCACATGGAACAACCATGCAGCCCTTGCAGCAGGTCTGACCCGCCTCAAATACAGCGTCTCTCCAGACACGCAGAGAGATCGCAATGGCTAATTTATGCACGCCCATGAAGATGCGTTGAAACAGCCAAACACGCCTGCATTTGCCTAGCAACCCCGCCCATTACCTCTCCCAAACGCTGACTACCTGTCACTCACTATGAGAATAAATCCTCTGTGCGACCATAGTCTCAAAACAATCACTGAGCATGTGCAATGACAAACAATTGCTTGATCTGCGTAAATTTAGGCATTGTGTAAATCTCTGAATCAGGCCCTTGGTCGCGACTCGCAACGCGTGCATATGGGAATCTATCGGATCTAGAAGTTGAGAAATGCACATATTCTAGGGGGTAAATTTACTATAGAGAGAGTTTTTAGAAATGGAGGTGTTGCCTATAGCAACCAATCAGATTCTACTTAACATTTAAATAGCACCTACAAGACCAGGGGTGGGGAACCTTTTTTCTGCCGAGGGCCATTTTAAGATACATAACATTATTCGCGGGCCCGGTGCAGGCCACGCCCCTTCCATGTGACATCACATGGGGGACAGGACACAATCACCGGTGATTACACCAATGCCCGGAGCATCCTGAAGATGCTCCGGGGAGCTGTAAGGGCAGCGGTGTAACCATCTGAAGCGTCCTAAGGACGCTCCAGACTGCACTGCTGCATAGATTCTGGCTTCAGGGTGCCACTCTAGGCACCCTGCTAGACAAATGAGGCTAGCAGAAAAAAGCTCAGAGGGCCAGAACAAATGATTCAGCGGGCCTTATACTGCCCCCGGGCCTGAGGTTCCCCATCCCTGTTCTAGACGATAATAGCTAGAATCTGATTGGTTGCTATGGGCGACATCTCCACTTCTAAAACCTCTCCCTTTAGTAAATATACCCCCTAGGTGTTCACTCCGCAATCATTCTAGAATGTTCCCTCTCCATATACTGTACAGTGATTGGCCACTCAGCCAGCTGCCAGCTGACCTATGGCCCTCATTCAGAGCCACTCGTTAACAGCAGTACGCTCGTTGCGTTCCGATGTTCAATAACCGCGCATGCGTCGGAGTAACACTGCGCATGTGCGTACTGCAGATTGCGAGTTTTTTGGGACTCGTTCCTAAAATAGCGTACAGGAAGTGACATGTCAAATGTGATTGACAGAACAGGGCGTTTTAGGGTGTTGACGAGGGTGGAGATGGAAAAACGCAGGCGTGGCGAGGCGTTTTTTGGGCGTACATACATTAGCAGATGCGAGCGTAAAATGTGTACGGACCGACTCCTACGTCACTGGATGATCCTCTTTACCTTCCAAATGCTCGCACAGCTTCGGGTCTGGATTACTCGACCACATTGGCGATGGCCTTCTCCTCCGTCCCTGGACTCCACAATGTTGTTGCGATTAATCGCGGGCGGGCAGAAAAGCAATTAGTGTTGGATTGAGAACCGGCTTGGTATGTGTTTTGAAATCAGTTTTTTGGGATAGCACAAAACGTACGCAGGTGGAACTCAGAGCTGCTAATGTCAGGATGACACAGTCAATTTGCGTACATTTGGGGGGGTTTATTTGGGCAGCAATTTGGTGGTTAGGGCCTATTGTAACAATAATTTCATCATGTTTTCAGTTTCGCACCATTTTATTTGTGCCTCTTGAATTTGCCTCGTTATATGAATTTTTAAACGTTCCTTAAAGAGCCCTTTTTTTTTTTTTTTGGCCTAGTTTTTGCCTTTTGGCCCAGGATTAAATGTAACCCATTTGTACAATAATTTCACAATCCAATGTCATTGTTTAATTTCCAATTTATTGCTCAAACAAAAAAAGTTATTTTTAAAATTTTGGGGACATCTTTTTTGCCCAAAGATATGTTCCCAAATCAAACAAATTGGCCCAACATAACTGTTGACATAAACATACATCAAAAAAATAAAAACATTTCACAAGAAAGGAGAGGGAAGTTTTGACCCAAAAGGAATATGAGCCAAGCACAGAAGGATTGTGGGAAAAGTCACCATTGCTGTCACCGTTTTTTCACCCGTTTGGATGGGGGAGGGAGGGCGCCAGACCGGGTCCGGGATGTCATCGGGCTGGCCTGTCCAGAGGCAGATGTTGTGGCCTCTGGACTAGGCACAGGGCTAGGCACATTTGGAGGATTGGCTGATGTTGTGCCAGAGGTGGAGGATCCTGATGTTCCGGCAGGAAGGGAGGTCGGCTCCACCATGTGCTGGCGAACGAGCTGCTCCAGGGCATTGGCGATGCGGATGTTGGCCCTGGTATTTTCCGCCAGGGCCTGACCAATGGTCTCGTTGGCCGCAGCATTTTGCTCCAGGGCCTCAGCCACCCGTAGCAGACTGGCGTCCATCCTCTGCAGAATCTCCGTATGGGAATCCGATTTGAAATTGAGTTCTGTGAGGAGGGCCACTGCCTGCGAGGGGGATTGTCCTGGACTGGCTTCTGCAGGGTCCTCAGCCGGATGTACTGGTTCCTCCCCTGCAGAGCCAGCAGAAATTCGGCGGCCAAGGCTCCCCTCTGGAGCAGACTCATCCGCCTGTGTCTCTGTTAGGAAAAAAGAGAAAAGCCTCACATTACAATCTACATATTGGCACAATAACATTTCAGAGTTGATGACATCCAAAGATTTACCTGGGACAACATGAGGAGCCGCAAAGTCTGGCATGTCCGTATCCATGTTGGACACGCCAAACACCTCCACAGGCTGCACACACCCCTGTGCCAGCTCTTCTAAATCCGTCAACTCCAATGACACAGGGGTGGGACCTCCACCTGTCCCCCTTGCATGCCTAGCTCTGTCCGCGAGTTTTTGTTTTAAGCGATATTTGAAGTCGCCCCATCTGTGGGAAAAAATGGAAGCCATTATCCTTTGGTTTAAAATGTGGTTTGTTTTTAGGGGGGGCAAGGGTTTACTTACCGCCGTTTGACATCCCGGGCTAGACGGACATAATCACCCACCCTATTGACAGCAACGGCTACCTCTTCCCACATTCTCCACTTCTGGCTTAGACTCATATTCCTGTCTGTCTGTGGCAGGATGTCCACACACTTCTGGATCAAAACCTCCATCTCCTTTCTTGTGAAATGTGGCTGCCATTTTTTTTTGGCCGCTTTGGCCGGAATACTGGGCCCAGCAGCCTCTTCCATGTCATCCTCCTCACCTATTTGTGTAAATTTACAGAATTCACAAAATCACAACTTGCCTAATCTTATGTTTCAAATTAATCGTTGATAGAAAATGCATGAAAGACTTACCGCCTGACTCTTGGGCATTTTTTCCCTGGTCTGTCGCCATGTCTGAGGTCCAAACAAGAAATACAACAGAATTTGAATGTGTTTTCGTGACGTATTTATACATGCATCCTTATTTTGCGGCCGCATCATTGATTGTGCGGCCCTATGGTCCCTCCTTAATTTGTGCGGGAAACGAAACACTATTTATGGCTTGGTGTGTCTCAAGTCGAGGTGGCGTTTTTGGATTGTTGGAGGTTATCTTGGCTGGAGTTTATTGATTGCGTAGAAAGGAGTTGGCGGTTATAGATTCGTTTGTTGGTTTGATTTGCGTTTTTTTTTTCCGTTATCTTTGTTGGTTTATATTTTTGGGACCTCGTTTCTTGATTTGGTAAGTTTTGTGAAGTCTAACTTTTGTTCAATTGTTGTTTCATTGTGTTTCTTATTTTTTTTTAATTTTGGATCCATAATTTCTTCTATTTTAGATTTTGTTTATTTTCGACCCAAAAGACCTATTGTTTTTGACTCTTATATATTTGCTCTTGGTAAGTTCATTTTTTATCTTGTATTTGCGAACTAATTAGCGCATTTTTAGTAGTTACTCTTGTGACTTGTATTAGCGAACTAATTAGCGCATTTTTAGTAGTTACTCTTGTGACTTGTATTAGCGAACTAATTAGCGCATTTTTAACAGCTTAATAATCATTCTAACTTTTTGGTGGTTTCTCTTTCGCTTTTTGGGCCAACATTTCGACCCATTTTGATGTACTGTGTTAAATGTCGCTTTGCTGTTTTGCTAAATGGGTGTTTGGCATATTTTAACTTTGGTCTAGCCCAAAATTTGTAAACAAAAATGCACAGAGTGAAATGTGTCAAGTAATTTTGTTGTTTATTTTCAGTTTGGACGTATCATTACAATACCCCGGCATGTAAGCAGCAATGGATGGTATCATCAAGCTAAGTTGTTTTAATATAGTTTTGGGGTGGGTCAAAAGCCTTACTTTAAAATCTTTGAATTTCAGGTTGATCTGGGGCGGATTGTTCTGGCCATGCTCCCGGAAGCCGACCAACCTCAATCTCGTCCCAGGCGTAGGCATCGTAGGCATGCAAGGCCCCAGATATTTCGAACACGTGTCACCCTTTTTGGAATGCCCGATGATGAGGTTTTAAGACGCTACCGTCTACCTCCCAAAATCATCATAGACACTCTCTCATTAATAGAAAGTGATCTTGAGCGGCAAATTGACAGTCCAACAGCAATACCACCACTTACGCAATTTATGGCGGTGTTACATTTCTGTGCCTCAGGATCGTTTCAAACAACGGTGGGAATAGTGGCGGGCATCTCCCAATCCTCCTTTTCCCGGATCCTGAGGGCAGTGATGGAGGCACTTTTCAAGCACCTCCATCATTTTATTCAAATGCCTTTGGATATGGGTGCCCTTAGTGTGGCCAAGGCCAATTTTTACCAAATAGCTGCCTTCCCACACATCATAGGGGTTGTGGATGGTACTCACATACCACTTCAGCCTCCAGCCCGGCTGGAGGCCATATTTAGAAACAGGAAACACTATCACTCCCTGAATGTAATGGTGGTATGTGATGCCTCCCTCCAGATCCTGTCCCTGAATGCTAAATTACCCAGAAGTGCACATGACTCCTTCGTCATCCGGCAATCAGGGATATGGCACAAATTAACCAACCTACAAGCTGGTGATGCGTGGCTTCTGGGTAAGTGGAGACCTTTAGTACATAACAATGTTAAGCTTGATACACAGTGTTCCTGATGTTGTCAATTCTTTTCCATAGGAGACAGTGGATATCCTTGCATGTCCTGGCTGCTCACTCCTTATTTGGCTCCCACACCAGGGCCACAAAGTGAGTATAATTCCGCACTTACAGCCACCAGGCAAGTGGTGGAGTGCTGTATTGGCCTTTTAAAAGGCCGATTCAGATGCCTCCACCGCTCTGGTGGCGAGCTCATGTATTTGCCGGATATGGTGTCGAAAATTGTGGTCCTGTGTGGGATATTTCACAACATCGCCATAAGGAGTGGTGTCCCAATGCAGCCAGAGGATGCCTTACCTGAGGATGGCCCCCCCGAGGTTGGTCGGAGGTCAGTATGTGGGGGGGGCCATACGCGATGATGTGGTGGGCAGATTTTTTAGGTAAGTTTGAACAAAACAGTGTTTTAACCTAATGTGTATGTGTTTGTTTGCGAACATCTAATTTTGTTTTCTTTTTTTCAACATCTTCGGTTTGTTCACATAATCTTTGGCCCTACAACGCTCACTACTTCATGCTACCCTTACCAAACCTGGATCTGCTCATTTTGGGAATATATTCTGGAACCCATATCGCAACGCCATGTTTGTGGAATCATTTTGGCATGGTCCTTCCTCAACCAGTTCTTGATTTTTTTTTTTGGTTTTTTTTTTATTGGGTATGTGTTGTATTTGAGATTCTCACTGTGTGTTTTTTTTGTGAGTGACCACTTTGATTTCTCAGTTATGTTGTGAATAAATGTTTGGAGAGTTAAATGTTCTTCCTTTTTTTGGACGTTACCAGCAAGTTTAACCAGGTTAACACACCTTACATTTGACTAAGGGGTAATCCAGTACTGACGCCAGTTGAGCAAAAATGAAATATGGTTTCAGGTTCAAAACCCACACCAAAAGGAAGCCTGTCCAATAATTTGGCTTTGTAAGATTCGCCTAAGCAGCTTGCCCACCAACGTCTGGCCGGACGGTGATGGCGTAGTCTTGCCTGTCCCCCTAAAAGATGTCAAACAAATTGTGGTTAGTTTATGGCCAAATCCTGCCCAAATAACATTTTAAAATCACCCACCACCAACAAAAAACATGCAAATATGAGTAGAATGAATATATCAGAAATAGAGGGAAAACATGGTCATGCAGATATGAGGAGAATGAATAAATAGGACAGACATAAAAACATGCACACGCAGATATGATGAGAATGAAAAAATAGGACAGACATGAAAACATGCACACGCAGTTTGCCCCACAAAGACAAACATGAAAACCACAATACATAACACTTACTTTCCAATATCTGCATGCGAAAGCATGCCAGCAAGCGGGGCGTTCGCCGTTGCAGGTCAGACCACCTGCGCTCCAGCTGGCCGATGTTGCGGCGTGAGCCGAAGGAGCGCAGGCGGGCCCGTGCCTCCGCATACGCGGAACGCTTCTGCCGGTTGGTGATGGGTGGAGGCTGGCTGGTGATTCGCCGATCCAGCACCTCCGTTAGCACCAGCAGCTCGCGCCTGGTGAATGCGGAGGCTCTCATGATGGCAATGGTGTTTTTCTTAAAATTCATATTTGATAAAGTGTGGCAAAAATTTCTGATTGGCTAATGTAGCTTGGAAATTAACAGGAGCAATTTGATTGGTTAGTGTATGAGTCATGTGTTCGACAGGGCCAGAAATCTCTGGAGAGTTATGATAGGCTTGATGCAGTGACATGCGTAAGCAAATTTAAATAAAGAAATGAACCCCGGAAAATATGCGGGGATCCACAGCAATAGAACAATTGTCTCATTGTGGCTAACATGTTTTTTGAGCAATAAAAGCGAATGTTTAAGCCGTACGTATTCTGCGGGTAAACACAAACACGGACAAGAGTAAAGTTTCTTGCATTGTGTTGAAAAAAAAAAAACATTAAGCTAATTGATACATTGATTGGCATGATACGATTGATGGAGGTAGGCAGAATAAAGGAGCAGGTAATCGACATCTGACATGGCCTCTTCCGGTTTATACTTGTGCGTGCGTTCCCTTCAAGCCATTCCGGGGATGTACGCTCGCTATTTCGCACGCTCGTTAGTTAGAGGAGGGGTCGTCTGAGTTTGGGGAGGATTTTTAGATGCGATCGAAAATACGAGCGAGCCCTTGAATTTAAATATTTTTGTACGTACGCCTAACGTACGTGCGCCCGCTTGCGAGTGGCTCTGAATTAGGGCCTATGTCTGTTGTGTTTTTCTTGTTTCTCTTCCGCGTATCTTACAAATTACAGCCAATCTAGCAAAACCGATATTATATTCAGAATTGATCGGGTTGATTACATTTTTAATCTAGTTATTGTTCAAAGAAACAAATACATTTTTGCTTTCATTATTATAAATGTGTATATTTATTATTTAATTCTCTGCTGTCTACATTTCAAAATATTCACATTGTTTAGCCTTTTTCTTTTTTATAATAGACAACCCCAAACGGCCTGGTGGCTGGTTTATGTGATTACGTGACTGGGGAGATCCCATGCTGTAGGTTTCCCAAAAATCACATTGATCCAGACATCGTTACCCATTCCAAGGTCAGGCGATGCCGCTAGAGCCCCGCACAGATTTGTCATTCTTACAAGTTTACCCCCAATGTACTGTAGAACTTGTTATCCCATATAAGGTTTAAAAACACTGTTAACTCCCACTTGCCGAGCTGGCTCTAATTTTATTTATTTTTTTAATATATATATATTTATTATTTATTTATTTTTCAAATATTTATTTATTTATATTATTTATAATATTTATATATAATTAATTAATAATTATCATATTAATGGCAGAATAAAATCGTGATCATTAAAAATAACTTTTTTTTTTGTCTCTTTGATAAATACACCGCTAATGTTCGGGGATTTTTCACCATGATTTTTTTTTTTCTTTCAATAATAGCATCACGAAGAGAGATTACAGGAGCCAGACAAGCACACGGATAGCTTTATAACAGCCCTGTGTGTGAGGTTCCACAGCCCAACCCCAGCAACCTAGACATCAGCTACGAGTTGGTTTAACACTTCACTTCTGAAGGGCCTGTCTTGCATTACTCCCTCTCATCCTCCAGGTCACCGGGTCTCTTCAATGTTAAAGTTCCTCTTTTCCCCTGGCTTCTTTACAGGCTTTAAAGGAGAAGACATGAATTGAAGTTATTCATAGAGATTTTTTTTTTTTTTATGAAAAAAAAATACAAGAAGCTTTTAAAAGTACTCAGATATAACTATACAAGTATCTTATAATGGATCACTGTCTCTCGGATACATTAATGGTCTCTGAAATAAAAAGGGTCAGGAATAGAACACAGGAGGTCGGGCTGAAGAACGGGTAAAGAAAAGAAAGAAATGCCAGTCCTAATGACAGAGAATAAAACCCAGTCTGGTACAACTCCTGGGACTGACTAAGAGCAGTGTGTAACGGCAGATTGGTAATTAAAGCCAAGCTATGGATGGTGGTGGGGTCCAGCAGTGGAAAATCTACTAGTACAGGGCAGAAAGACCTCAAGATCTCATGCCAGTTAATTTGGATTCCCAACAGGATCTGCAATAATTCGCTGGTTCCTCTCTCAAAAATAATATTCTCTGTGTAACGAGTATGATGTACATCTAAGGGCCCCCATACACGGTGCAATTTTTTGTTACACAATTTGGCCATTTTCAAGCGATTGGAACGACCAATCGTTTAAAAAGTGCCGTGTGTGGGTATGAAGAGTGCCCTCTGCCATCTTACATCGTCATCGCTGATCAATTGAACCTGCAGAAAGATTTCGACCTATCGTTCACGATTTGAATCACATCGTTCCATGTATGTGCACGATGAACAATGCGATGGACGATTTGTCATCACTGATCCTGGCAACTCCCCTTCGATATTTTTAAATGTTCCAGCAGATGCATCGTGAGGTTGTTTGCTGCAAACAATATATCGTTAATGATTTGCAGTTGTTAATGACCCATCAAGGGGCGTATCTATAAAGTGTGCAAGGTGTGCGGTGCACACGGGCCCCCGGGTCCAGGGGGGTCCGCACCGCACACCCTGCACCCATATTGTTTAAAACTTACCTCTCCGAGGTCCCGTGCCCGGCTGTCAGCGCTGTAGAAAAAAGTGTTTTGTGCAGTAGACTCCGGGCACACTCTAGTGCCAAGAGTCTACTAATGCTCCGGTGGCCAACCAGCTGCGCCAGTCGGCTGCCAGCCACCGGGAAGAGAGGAGGGGGCCCCGGACGGGGAATGGACACGGGCCCCCTCCTCTCTAGAGATGCCCCTGGACCCATCTATATCGATCGTTTGGTCGTTTGTTCAATCATTCTGTGTGTGGGCAAAGTATCGTTTGACCGGGAGAGTTCAGGAATTCAATGGAAATTGCAAACGAGATTGGATCGTTTGCAAATCGTGCCGTGTATGGGGGCCTTTAGTCATGGTCATATAGTATGTTCGATGATAACAGATGATCAGCTCACTTTTATTATTATTATTATCATTTATTTATATGGCGCCACAAGTGTTCCGCAGCGCCTTACAAAGTACAAAAACAAATTGTATACAAGTGACTTACAGAACAATACAATACAGGACATGGATAATATATATTGCTACATTAGTGACCATATCACCCAGATAAGCAACAGAGCATAAGCAACCAAGTGTTAGGTGCCCTAGTGGTGAGTAAGAAGTAAATGACACTATAGTAAGGAGAAGCACAAGAGGGTAGATGGCCCTGCTCGTGAGAGCTTACATTCTAAAAACTTTTGGAATTTAACATAATACTTATATAACAGTTTTGATTTGAGGAAATTCCCATACCTCCCAAAATGACTTACTCTTTCCTCCTTTTCATTCCTTGTCGTTCTTCTTTTGTGTTCGCCCTCATTTTTCGCTTGATTCAGAAAGGCACGCAGCCCGTATGCGAGTTAATGCAAATGACTTTATAAACTCCTCCCCTTGTGTATGTTCGTGTGACCGGATGTGCAAGGTCTGAGACGCCCACTTTTTAGTGCCTGTGCACGCTGTACTACCGAATGGTGTGTCCTTAGACCAGCCCTCCATCTGACCACGACCTACTATGCTTGCGGATGTGCGTCTGGGTATGCAGCAGAATACATTGACACGCCCATGACACTCCCATAACACCACTAGCCACCTCCCAGGAATGAACGTCACTTTTCCACAACATTTATCGATCACTACAACATCTCTGTGCATACAATCTGTGTAACATATTGGCCATACAGGGTTGGGCAGAGCCGTAACTAGACTTTTTGGTGCCCTGGGCCGGAAAGAGCACTAGCGCCCCTACCATGTTTTTCAAGTAGGGACATACTGTAGGACACAAACCCCAAATTCCCACAATTTCTGACAGTAGAAATTGTGTGGCAGATAGCTCCATGTGTAAGGTGTCTGATGGCCATGTGAGAGGTGATGGGTTTGAGTCCCAGGTATGACAGTATTTTGAAATATGTGTAAATAAAAGAGGATGTGACTGAAGGTGCTTGGGGAGGTGGCCAGATGGAGGGGGAGTCAGCCAGGGAGGAGATAGGGGAGGTCAGGAGATGGTGGGTATAAAAGAAGAGGAAGCCACAAGTGAGAATGATTATAAACAGAAAATTGACAGTCCCAAACACGCCACCTGGCCTGCGGTGCCCTGTGCCATGGCACATGCCGCACCACCCTAGTTACGGCCCTGGGGTTGGATACGGGATGCCTGCGCTCAGGAACCCGGCAGTCAGGATCCCGATGCTGGCATCCACACAGGGTTAGGAGACCAACAACGTCTCCTACACCTAACTCTCCCACCCCTCAGACTAAACATAACCGCACCCCCACCTGCAGCCTTACCCTCTCCCCGCAGCCTAACCTTAACCCGCTCCCTAGTGCCTAACCCTAATCCTCCCCCTAGAGCCAACCCCTAACCCCAATACTTACTGTCGGGATGCCGACGCCTGGATGCTGACTGGTGTCGGGATTCCAGTGCCGGCATTCTGAGCACCACCATCCCGACAGCTGGGATATCAACTACATCCCGGCCGTTACAAATCTTGTGGGTAACCCACAGCTATGCGAGCGTCCAGGAGGACGCTCCAAAATAAAAAAAAAAAAAACGTCCCTGATTCAGAGCGGGCGCTCGTTCAGAGCGTCTGGCTCTGAATCAGGCCCTGAAAGTGTAAATGTGGGTCCAAAATTCAGTTTGTGCATTGGTTAGAATTTTAGTGCAAAACAATCTTTGTTGCATTAGTGGAATAATACAAAGAAAAGTGTCAACATTCTTGTATATATATCATTGCCTTATATGCAAAAAGGAATTTGTCCCAGTTACCGTTCAATATCAGAGACCACATATCCATACAAGCTTTTGCCCTTCTGGGGAATATGTATAAAGTCTTGGAGAGAGATAAAGCAGAGACATTGAACTAGTAACCATTCAGCTTCTAAGTGTCATTTATCTACAGTAGCACAGTCTATGTAACGGCAGCCGCTGATTGGTTGTTTTTCTGCACTTTATATCTCTCTCTATGGCTTCATATATAATATATACCCTTCTGTCATTTTAATTTACTCATCTCATAGAAGTCTAGCTATGGGCTAGTCTGCCATAAATGATTAGCCGTAAGTCTAAGTTCATCCAAGTTGTATCTCATTAGAGCCTCGTGTGTAATTACTAATTAACTTGCTGCTACCCAAAACGAAACCATAGAGATGTCATATGTTTATGTAGCCATTAAGGTTAGTACTATTTACTATTGTTCTGTATTTGGCAATATCGTAAATCTTGATCACCCTTAAAATAACCAGAAGGTCTTACTGAAAAATCTATGATCCTTTTAAACTGTAACTTACTACTCAGGGGTTTTAGGACACCAGACACGGCAAGAAAACAAATCACAAGGCATTAATAATGCAGACGGTTTTCAGTGGCAACATTTTGTAGGCATTGTAAAACAACCGTGGTGTTAAGAAGGTGTAAATGGAACAAAAGCTTGATAGACCGAGAAAAAAAAATGCTCCATTCAACTGCTGGTTCTGCTTTTATTGGTACATTTTATTGATGTTTAGAAGCACTAACGGAATGGCAAAACGAAGTTATTTTCATATAGTAAAGTTAATTTGTCATTATTTTCTTTTCTCTATAGAGCTCCACTAACACCTCCTGTAGAATTTCATGAATGGGCCCCTCCTCCAGGGGGGCTGCACCCACCCAGCCGCTTTTTCTTGATTGCGAATTGTGTATAGTTTAATGTGCGCCCGTTTTCAGCACGTCTCTCGCATGCTTTCCCAATGTGCATGCCCCGTAGCTGGGTGTATATAAGATTGGGAGATGCAGAGGTGTGAGCATTTCTATCACATCTACGCCGGGCGGTTGGAGAGGCGAAGCTGGGCTGTGATGGGGTGTTCTCACGTGCACAAAGTTGGAACTGCGGCCTGTGCAGTGTCGGATGTAGGCGTAAATGGGAAGCAGTCGGGAAGCCAACAGACGAAATCCCGACCTCCGGCTTCCCGACTGTCTATCCCGGCAAGGCACTAATGAGAGGTGTCTAAATCCCGACGCCTGTCATTAGACCTACACCGGGAGCCCGGCACCTGGCTTACTGATCGAAGGTTAGGTTAGGGGCTCCCGGGGGGGGACTTAGGGTTAGGCACCCCCCCAGAAGGTTAGGAGTAGGCTAGGGGAAGGGGGGTTAGGGTTAGGCAACCCCGGGGGGGAGGTTATGGTTAGGCACCCCCCGGGAGGGTTAGGTTTAGGCTGCGTGGAAGGGGGGGTTAGGTTTAGGCACTTAGAGGGGTTTTAGGGTTAGGCACTTGGGGGGGTTTAGGGTTAGGCCCTTGGGGGGGAGGATAGGGTTAGGCACCCCTAAAGGAAGATTAGGGGGTAGAAAAGGGTTAGTTAATACTTACCTTTTGTAGCGTCGGGATCTTCACCCCTGCCGGTCTTCTGCTGTCGGGATTTGCGGCCGGCTGTAAATCATACTGATTCCGCGTAAGTATGTCTGTATCACTTGTATAGGCTAGAAAACGTGCGCACTGATAATGATGCTGATCGGCGACTTGTAAACCAAGCTCATGGATAGGGCAAGTGGACAGCAAAGACACTTATAATTCTGTGTATGGGGCGAAAATATGTATTTATTTCCGTGTGGGCAGTGTGGGAGCAGCTACGGACAATTTGCGTTTAACTCTAATATCGCTCCCAGATCGCACTGCAAATGTGATCATTGTTAAAAGGGCCCCTATAGGTCTTCCAGTACAGCTTGAAGACAAGCAGAACATTTCTTAAGTCCTGAGTCATTAGATTGCAATCACTACTCTGCAAGCAGCAAACAAACACAGAACCCCAATGTAGTGATGACGGAACCCACAGGACGGATGTGTATGTTATGTCGACAGTTAGCATGTCGACATGCATAAGGTTGACGTGTGAATGTCGACATGGTTGAAATGTGGACATGCAGCATGTTGACATGCTTAGCATTCGACAGTGACCATCAGGTGGGGCTTCAGCGCTGACCAAGATTCAAATAGGGGAGCCGCACCAACTGCCACCCCAAATGGTGACCATGTTGACACTGATCATGTCTACACGGATAACATGTTGACAAGATAGAATGTCAACATACGGTCCCCAGTGGGCCAGTGCTTACTTACCTAGTCCCAGAGGCAGCAGTGTCTAAAGTGTTGTCTTCCAGTTCCCAAAGGTCATGTGACGAGTAGTTCCTGTTCATACGCCTGATGAGAGATGGTTCCGGTGAGTATTCTACCCCTATCCCTAATCTTACCCTTAACCCTCCCCCTAGTGCCTAACCCTAACCCTTCTTACCCCACAGTCTAACTCTAACCTCCCCCTAGTGCCTAACCCTAACCCTTTTTACCCCACAGTCAAACCCTAACCTCCCCCTAGTGCCTAACCCTAACCCTTCTTACCCCACAGTCTAACTCTAACCTCCCCCTAGTGCCTAACCCTAACCCTTCTTTCCCAACAATCTAACCCTAACCTCCCCCTAGTGCCTAACCCTAACCCCCTCTTACCCCGTAGTCTAACCCTAACCTCCCTCTAGTGCCTAACCCTAACCCCCTCTTACCCCGTAGTCTAACCCTAACCTCTCCCTAGTGCCTAACCCCCTCTTACACCACAGTCTAGTCCTAACCTCCCCCTAGTGCCTAGCCCTAACCCTCTCTTATCCCACAGTCTAACTCTAACCTCTCCTTAGTACCTAACCCTAACCCCCTTCTTACCCCGCAGTCTAACCCTGACCTCTCTCTTGTGCCTAACCCTACCCCTTTTACTCTGCAGTCTAACCATGACCTCTCTCTTGTGCCTAACCCTAATCCCCTTTTACCCCGCAGTCTCACCCTAACCTCTCCCTTGTGCCTAACCCTAATCCCCTTTTACCCCGCAGTCTCACCCTTACCTCTCCTTTGTGCCTAACCCGAATCCCCTTTTACCCTGCAGTCTAACCCTAACCTCCCCCTAGTGCCTAACACTAACCCCCTCTTACCTCACAGTCTAACCCTAACCTCCCCCTAGTGCCTAACCCTAAGCCTCTCTTACCCTTCAGTCTAACCCTAACCTCCCCTTAGTGCCTAACCCTGACCCCCTCTTACCCCTCAGTCTAACCCTAACCTCCCCCAGTGCCTAACCCTAACCCCCAACTACCTCGCAGTCTAACCCTAACCTCCCCCTAGTGCCTAACCCCCTCCTACCTCGCAGTCTTACACAAACCCTCCCGGTTGTGCGTAAGTGTAGGCATTCCGAGACATTTTACATGGCGATATGGTGAACATGTCAACATTCAAAGGATGTCGACATGGTGTCTGTGTTATGTTGACATGGTAACTGTTGACAACGTGACTGGATGCCCACAGGGCAAATAACTGACTGGATACCCACATAACACTGACTAGATATGCCCAGGGCAAAGCACTGACCGGATACCCACAGAGCATATCACTGACCGGATATGACAGGGGAAAGCACTGACCGGATACACACAGGGCATAGCACTGATACCCACAGGGCATAGCACTGATCGGATACACATAGGGCATAGCACTGACCGGATACACATAGGGCAAAGCACTGACCGGATACCCTCAGGGCATAGCACTGACCGGATATGCACAGGGCAAAGCACTGACCAGATACACACAGGGCATAGCACTGATCGGATACACATAGTGCAAAGCACTGACTGTATAAACACAGGGCATAGCACTGACCGAATACACACAGGGCAAAGCACTGACCGGATACCCACAGGGCATAGCACTGATACCCACAGGGCATAGCACTGATCGGATACACATAGGGCATAGCACTGACCGGATACACATAGGGCAAAGCACTGACCGGATGCACACAGGGCATAGCACTGACCGGATACACACAGGGCATAGCACTGACCGGATACACACAGGGCATAGCACTGACCGGATACACACAGGGCATAGCACTGATCAGATACACACAGGGCAAAGCACTGACCAGATACGCACAGGGCATAGCACTGATCGGATACACATAGGGCATAGCACTGACCGGATACACACAGGGCAAAGTACTGACCAGACACGCACAGGGCATAGCACTGACCGGATACACATAGGGCATAGCACTGACCGGATACACACAGGGCATAGCACTGACCGAATATACACACAGGGCAAAGCACTGACCGGATACGCACAGGGCAAAGCACTGATACCCACAGGGCATAGCACTGATCGGATACACATAGGGCATAGCACTGACCAGATACGCACAGGGCATAGCACTGACTGGATACGCACAGGGCAAAGCAGTAAGAGTAACAGCAACAGCACAAGTGCCAAGGACCAATACTCACCCTGTTGTGACCCAATACAATATGGTTGGAGATACTCATTACTCTGCGATGTGCGTCGTCTGCACACGTCATGGTAGAACACGTAGCTACAGATGCTGCAGACACTATTGATAAACTTGTGTATCTTTTTTGTTTCACACATCACCATAAGCACAACATATAAAAATATTTCTGAAAAGTCAACAGTTTTGGACGTTTTTTTTGTTTAAGTAAATCCATGAATAGGTTACATACAGATGGAGGTTTTACCTCGCTTCCATAAAAACGTGCCTGCATTCTCTGCTTCTTCATCACCAGGAATGTGGAAACAGCGCAGTTCTCAATTTCCGCACATTTATCTGTCATGTTCTTAGATAATAAAACAGGCATATATTTCGTCTCTCCCAATATCAACTCCCTTTTCACTAAATACGCGTTATAGCTCAACAATAATCTTCATCCCAGCTGCATAACTGGGGATTGTTTTATTTAATGTATCAATATAGTTTCAAATATTCTGTATATACTAGATTGCTGCTGTTGGAGACAAAGTACGTTGGCTATTTTAATGCATTTGTAAAGCAGCACAGCCCTGGGTTCTCCTCTTGCTGAGATGTCATGTAGACATCTATCCTTCAGGATGAAGTGAGTGGCCCATGAATGGCATTCGCAACGATTGAAATAAACATTTCCTTGTCGTGCTCATCCATGCAGCTAAGTGCTCTGCAGTTGACACTGACCTCTCATAGTGCAGGACACTCTCACAAAAGTCTGATGATTTTATTTCTAGCCCGCGGGGAAGCATTTTGTGCGCAAACCAAATAAACCGAGGATTAGAAAGCAGGTATTCTTATGGCTACCGGATCAGACATATAAATCCGAACACATATAAAGCACATTTCCTGTATGGCTGCATAGCGATCACATGCTACATGTTACATGTTTGTTAACAGATTGCAATAAAGCCATTTGTGAACTTAGGACCTGATTCAGAGCCGCTTGCTAGATGCGATCGCTCGCATCCAGCATATGCAAATTTGTCAAAGTGACGCCATGAGAAGCGATCGCTCGCCAAGGCATAAGCACACCCACTTTGGCTGTGCGAGCGATCGCTCTGTGTATGCAGACAGCCATTAGCCTATGTAGAGACGCCCACTAGCGCACGTCATCTCCAGGAAGTGTATTAAAACACTGGTACATCGTGCACCATCGGTAGCGATCGCAGCGCTTGTGGTTGCCTTACCCTGCCGCAAGCACTGCAAGGACTTCAGTGTAAAAAACAGGCATGTGACGTGTACTATGACGCTGTCTGTTAATTATGCACGCCTTAAAAAAATTATGCACGCGTTGAAACACCCAGGCACACCTGCGTTCGCACCTCCACTCCCCCGTTATTAGTGTCCTGCCCCTGTTACCACCCGCAAACGGCTTCTAATGTCACTCATTTCACTGGGCTGTCTTTGCTGGGCGAGCGAGCGGCCTGCGATCGCACAGAGTAGTTCACGCACGCACAGAACGAAGCGTGCGCATGCGCGTTCGCAAACCATCATGCCGCTTGCGAGCGCACAGCGCTAGCGAGCGGCTGTGAATCAGGTCCTTACTGTACTGTATGTACATGATAACTAAAGCTACCCTAATATATGTGGATTTGTGTAAATTTAGTAGCAGATCTTTCAGCATTATTGTTCTGTAATTAACTGCATATACTGAGGTCAGCTGGGAACTGTGGGCCTGATCCAGACCCGGTCACAAGCGCTGAGCCCTCGCAACCGGGTCGATGGTGGCCCACAGCGCATGCGCGAGACCCGACTAGCGACGGGCAATCTGTTGCTCCGGGTCTCGCACCAAAGGGGGCGAGCTGTCGATGTTGAGTGACAGCTCGCCCCCTTTGGTGGGGGGGGGGGTGGCTGCCTAAACTGAGGCATTCCCGAGGGAACGCTTGCTGTTTGGGGGCGGCCCCACTGACATCACGAGTGATGCCAGTGGAGAGCTAGCCGAAAGCTCTCTGGGGCTTGCGATGAACGAGACCCTACCACAAGGGTCTCGTCGCAAGCCCGATGGTCGCGATGGTCTTGACCATCACGACCATCATCATGGTCGCTCGCTATAGCTGTGGGTGGTCACCCACAGCTATGCGAGCGGCCAAGAGGCCCCTCCAAAAAAAAAAAAAAAGCCCGGCCCTGATGCAGAGCGAGCGGCTCTGAATCAGGCCCTGTGTCTTATTTGAATTGCGGTTACACTCACACAGAAGATTCACTCGCAAAGTGAGTGACAGGTAGTCAGCGTTTGGAGAAGGTAACGGGGTTGGTTAGAGAAACGCTGGTGCGTCTGAGCTGTTTTCTGGGCGTCCATACATTAGCCACTGCATCCTTGTTTGCGGCAGGAGAGCCCTCTGCGTATCTGGAGACCCACTGTGTCTGCGGCACCTTACACATGCTCAGAAGGCTGATGGCCGCCTGACCTGCGTTAGTTGTTGGGGACTCATTACCATATTTTCGTAATTGTGATCCGTGCGATATCGCAGCGGCGATGGCATTTGTGTGCGATGGCATTTGTGATCCGGGCCAGTAGTGCGGTACTGGAAAATAGGCACAATTTATAAATCTCTCCAATGTTAGGTAAAAATTGTCGGAAGGAATTTGCCAAGCTCCTATTTGAGAGATGTTTCTAAAAATTGCAACTATACTTTTTATAAATGTTGTGCTGCCAAAATTCACTTTTTTTGTTTTTTTGCAGAGTTACCTACTGTATGTTCCACGGAATGTTGCAGATATTGTGCCGGTGTTATGTATTTTCCCCACTGATTACAATGATACTGCGGTCACTCTGGATATTGGGCCTGATTCAGCAAGGAACGAACGCTAGCAGACGCACACACCCAGCCGCCGAAGAAAATGCTAATCAATGCATACGCACGGAGACAGCAGCACAAGAAGCAGACACCCAGCAAAACATACAGCCGCCCACCCATGCCGTGATTGACAGCGTAAACATCGGGAACATCGAGTGCCATCGAAGCTGCGTGTAAGCTAAGGGTAGACCTGACCCTGCCGCAGGACTGGAGAGATTCCTGCATGGAGAGAGGCGCCCGACTGCGTGTGGCGGCGCTGAGATTAATTTATGCACGACCCTCTAACGGCGTGCGAACGCACAGGCACGCCTGTGTTCGGCCGACCACCCCCTGTCACCACCCACAAACGGCACTACCTGTCAATCAACATCGAAGGTCTCTGCGGGCTCCCTGCGTACTCTGAGAGAGTCCTTACCGTACTCAGCAACCTGTTTGCGCACGCGCAATGCGATGCATAAGATCGCAAACATCGGCTCGCACCGTGCGTTTTCTCACTTGCGTTGCTTGCTGAATCAGGTGCATTGTGTAATAGTTTTGGACATCATTCATTAAGGTCCATTTAGAATATACAATCAAAACATTAAACATTGCAGCTCCCCCCAAGTGATCAATTCCTGCAAATCCTACACCCCTATAGGGCCTGATTCAGATTTGGGAATGGAGTTAGATAGAGCCAGTAACTGAGCACCTTGGTGAAACCATGCTGCATTGTGGGGGGGGGGAAGATGTAAAATGTGCAGAGAGAATTAGATTTGGGAGGGATGTGTTCAAACTCAGGGCCTGATTCAGAAAGGGATTCTCAGGGCCTGATTCAGACTCGCTCGCAAGCGCTATGCTCTCGCAAGCGGGTCGATGGTGGCTCCGTCGTGCGCATGCGCGAGACCCGGATAGCGACGGGCAAGCCGTCGCTCTGGGTCTCGTACCAAAGGGGGCGTGCTGTCGATGGTGAGTGATAGCACGCCCCCTTTGGTGGGCGTGCCGGGGGCGTGGCTGCCCAGACAGAGGCATTCCCATGGGAACGCCTACCGTCTGGGGCTGGCCCCACTGACATCACAAGTGATGTCAGTCGGAGTGCTTTCGGCTCTGTTAGAGCCGAAAGCACTCTAGGGCTTGCGGCTATGAGACCCTACCACAAGGGTCTCGTCGCAAACCCGATGGTCGCGATGGTCTTGACCATCGCGACAATCTTCCTGGCCACTCGCTATAGCTGTGGGTGGCCACCCACAGCTATGCGAGCGGCCAGGAGGCCGCTCTAAAAAAAACAGAAGGCCTGCCCTGATTCAGAGCGAGCGCTCTGTCAGAGCGTCCGTCTCTGAATCAGGCCCTCAGTTGCTTATACACACACAATTGGCCGATGAATTTGCACTGCGCACGCGTAAGCATCGCACTGCGGGAGCCAGATGCTGTGATCGGGAAAGAGATCGCAGTGTGTACAAAGACCCATGACAGGGTGAGTGACAGGAAGAGCTGTTTCTGGGCATTGGCAGGGGGGTGGGACAGGCATGCCAGTGCGTTGGGACGGCGTTGCAGGGGTGTGCATAAATTATCCACTGCGATACCATACGCAGCCTGATGCCTCATAGCGTGCGCTGAAGTTAGCAATTCCCGAGTGAGGCCCGACCTGCCTTAACTGTATGGGCCCGATGTTACTCGATGTTACCGATTGTTTAGCTAAGTTGCCCAAGTATACGGATGTGCGTAAGGGGAAGTGGGTGTCTTTATGTCTGGCTGCGATCGCAATGCGAATGCAAACATTTACATATCACTGCTGATATTAGCAACTACGTTGCGTGCGTATGAGCAGAATAGCGATCCGTAATGAATCAGGCCCTCAGATCTAAATTTGTGGGCTACATGCAGAAGCAGCCGGTATTTACTCTGCATGCAAAACAAATAAATGTATATGCACCCCTTGCATCGCAGCATGGTTTGATCCAGGTGCAAAGTTCTGTGTTTTTTTTTTTTGCTCCCAACTAGTAATGGCCATCGGTGGGTCAACTATCGATACCCTGATGAGTATCTATTACTCATCGGGAAGAGGGTCACATGGAGGGGGCGGTGCTAGGCTCCGTGTTCCCGGTGCCAATTAGAAAGAAAAAAGAACATTGCTGAGCTTTGTATCATTGATAGAGGAGAACCATTGGATTTCTGCCATCGATGGCAAAACCATTGATAGTGGTTTACCATCGATGGACGATGGCCATCTCTACTCCCAACTGAGAATCAGCCCCATAATGCTTATAACACTGAAATACACTTACATTCAATTGTCCTAATAGTGTACCTCATACTTTCATTTTGCTTGCTGTATACAGATGTGCAATATTAGGACAACATCTCTGGATTTTCATTGTACTAAAACTCTGTAGAACTAAAAGACCTCCCATCCTCCGGTGTATTAATTGATTAGTTATTGGAAAATAACTGCACTGTAATGTGTCCCAGCTTTCTTTATACAGCTAAAGCTGCCAGAAGCCTCTGCACATACAGTAGTGTTACATGCTGTAGGTGAGATATCTGTCTGACTAATATACAGTGTCTCCTGCATAGTGATGCCAGCACCTGTCTGCTCACAGTGGCAAGCAGCACCTGGAAGCTGCGGGAAGCAAGGAACAGGGAAGGTAAGTGTTTCCTTTTTTTTTTAATGTCGGAAATGTTTATTTCCAAATTTAAAATGATTTTTCTACTAGTGGTTCTAACACCTTATAAGATTTACTGCACTTCTCATACACCACGAAACTCTCAGGGGCTGACGGCTGAACATAACAGTATTTCTTGTTGTGCCTGCAAAAAATACTTTTCCCTACTGCACAAAAAGTCTTGCACTCCCAT
Source organism: Taudactylus pleione (assembly GCA_031769625.1). Classification (NCBI taxonomy): domain Eukaryota; kingdom Metazoa; phylum Chordata; class Amphibia; order Anura; family Myobatrachidae; genus Taudactylus; species Taudactylus pleione. The sequence continues at coordinate 196,695 of JAUIMM010001622.1, forward strand.
CCATATGTATGTAGCATCAGTTGCACCTTCCACTCATGTCTTCCCTTGCGCTTAAGGTGCCTACACACTTGGCGATGTGCTCACGATCCGACATTGTGTCCGATTTCCCCATGAGCTCTCCCCAGCAGCTCCCCGGCATTCGTGGGCACGATTTGGTGTTAAAAACTGTCCAATGTGACAAACGATCTATCGTGCCTCCTAATTATTCCAGTACATCGTGACTGAGATTGTCAGATCTGCCCTACAGCACGGCAGTTCTGAAGATGCGATGTATGACCTGCGTGGACGCGCATCGGCCTCGTGATCGTGCGTGGACACTCACGATTTGGGCATATTTTACACGATATGTCGTCACGATGCGTTGGAAGTACAGTCGGTGGCAGCCCCCAAACAGGCCAGAGACCTCCCACACTGGAAATCACTATTATAAGTACCTAAACTCCACCCCTTACTGTAAGTCTAATAGGACTACACAAATCAGACAATAAAAAGGGGACAGCCCTTTATATTGTTCCTAAATGTGTTCTGACACGTCCTAGTGTTATTAATTCTGACATGCATATGAAATGCCTTCTGTCTTCCATACTTTCCCTGGGTCTCCAGTTATTATGGGCCTCATTCAGAGGCGGTCGGAGGATGCAAGCAGTCGCTCAGAAACTGGACGGCCACTTGCTTCCTGACTGACCGCCTCTGTTGCGGTCGTTAGGCTGTGGGTTAACACCCACAGCTCTAACGACCGCTCCGGTGATGGTCGCGATGGTCAGAGACCATCGTGACCATCGGGGCTTACGACGAGACCCTAGGGTAGGGTCTCCCTTGTCGTAAGCCCCGGAGAGCTTCTGGCTCTGTCTGAGCCGGAAGCTCTTACTGACATCACTAGTGATGTCAGTGGGGCCTCCCCCAAAAGGCAGGCGTTCCCGTAGGAACGCCTCCGTTTGGGCTGCCACCCCCCGGCCCGCCTTCCAAACGGGGCGAGCTGTCAATCAACATCGACAGCTCGCCCCCTTTGGATCGAGACCCGCTACGACCGGCGCTGTCGGTCGTAGCGGGTCTCACGCATGTGCACGACGGCGCCAGCGCCGTCGTGCGCATGCTCTGTGGGGGTCCATCGACCCGGTCCGAGCGCATCGGCGCTAACGACCGGGTCTGAATGACCCCCTATATGTATGTAAAAAAATACAATTATGTTTGTACAGGGGAGTTTTGCAAATAGACTGTGGGGTTTATATACTATAGTTGCATACACACACAACTATTTAGTAAATGAACGAATTTAGTAAAAGATTTTCGTAAATTTTTTCAAGGGAAAAATGAACGAAAATCGTTTACTAAAATCGTTCATTTACTAAATGTAATGAACGATTTTTTTGAACTACAAACGATTTTTGCATATTCCCTTACTGAAAATCGTTGAGTTGGTCAGCCTGACTGAACTACAAACTACAAACGTGAACGCGCATGAACAATAATCGTTCATCGTTTTAACTTAGAAAGTGAACGATTTTTTCAACAATGAACGATAATCGATATCGTTATCGATTATCGTTCAAAAAATTATTGTGTGTGTACTGTATGCACCTTAAGTCCTGAAGAAAAAGTGGACAGAGATAAAGGGCCTCATTCAGCAAGGATCGCAACTGCTAAAGCCTACGCAGACGAGCGACTGTTGTGTACTGCGCATGCCTATGCATCGTGGAGTGATTGACAGGAAGTATCGTTTGGAGGAGGTGAAGGGGGTGGTGGACGGGGCGAATGCAGACGTGCCAGTGCGTTTCAACGCCGTTGCAGAGGCGTGCATAATTTAGCCACTGCGATGGCCTCCGCACTTGTACTTTGATGTAGCCGATGTTTTGGCTGGATTTCAAGGTGTTACGGATGTGCAAGAGGGGAAGTGGGCGTCTGCATGTTGGGCGTGCGAGTGTTGTGCGATTGCACATATTAGCATACTTTTGCGGCAGACCTGCGTACGCGATTGCAGCCGCCATCACATCAGCGATCCAAGCTGAATGAAGCCCAAAGTACCAACCAATCAGCTCCTAGTCCTAGCTGGAATTTTTCAAACACAGCCTGTAAAGTGATAGTTAGGAGCTTATTGGTTGGTACTTTAACTCCATCCACTTTATCTATCTCCAAGGCTTAGTACCTAGACCTCCATGACTCCTATATAATCAAACCACATTGTTTTCTTTTTGTTTTCGAGAAAGTTTGAGTGTGGGATACAACTGGGTACACACTATACATTCCGTCATACGATATATCATTCCGTCACAGATTGTAGAGAGAAATGATATGGATCGTGCAGTGCGTATACGCCCGATCCGTCGTTCACGATGGTCGTTCATCGCATCGTCCCATCTGCAGTTGTCATACACCAGATCGTGCAGTGTATATGGCGCATGCAATGTATCATTACATCGCGTAATTCTGTCGCTGGGTTTCATGTGTACCCAGCAGGGCCGGCTCTAGGGGTGTTCGACCAGTGCGGTCGAACAAGGGCACCACCCATAGAGGGCGCACCCCTCCCCAACATCCCGATTTCAGCGGGACAGTACTGTCCCGCTGTTCCACCCGTGGGCCGAAGTGGCCAGCGGGTGGTCAAATTGGGAGGTTGGGGACCCCATCGCCGCAGCTGTGCGACGTTGCCGGACCCTGGAGTCTGAATGGAAGCTGCACGCATGCGCGCGGCATCCATTCAGTGACGGGAGAGGGGCTGGGGGAAGCCCAGCTAGTGAGGCTCCCCCCAGCCTGACGTTATTTGGATTTGGACAAGCCACCAAATAACGTCATGTAGGGGGCGTGGCCTATAGAATTAGGCCATGCCCCCATTTTCGGTCATGCGCGTCACAGCGCACTTTAAAGAGCAGGCACAGGGTGCTCCGACCCCGGGAGCCGGCTCTGGTACCCAGCTTAAGGTGCAAGAATTTCGGGGGCCACAGTCTGCGAGTACAACGGGGAATCATACGGTGCTGAGCATATGTCTCCGGGGGATGGGGTGCTGAAGTACGTAGCTGAGTATACTGCTGTCCATTTGGTATATGTCCCCTTAATTTACATACAATGTCAGGATTAAGAGACATAAAATTAGACAGATCAAAAGTAGTCACTAAATGTAATGCGGAAGGGATGGAAAAGTTGGACCTCTGCATAATTTATTTTAGAAGGATTTCCTAAAGTAAAACTGAAAAAATAAATGATTAAATATTCCTGGATTCAGATAATATAAACTGTATTTATATGAAATAACTGAAAAAAAAACCAGCAATTATAATACAGCATAATACACAGTACATAACAGCAGCTTGACTAGCCTCAAACAAACATGACCTCTGTGTTCAGCTCTAGACAAAGTCGGATGCTGTAATTATCCCCAGATATGAATATTTGACTCTTTGACTTTTCTTTTATCCTGCGTTTTACACCAATTATAAGCTTGCTGTTGTCGGGGTGAGCTGGACTTCCCCTAGACTAGCCATGTCTTTTCAATTAGACCAGCCATCAGCGACACAGAGCAGGAAGTGAGATCTGACTGAACCTCAAACCAATCCAGACACAGGAAACCGGGGCGAGCAATCAACAAAGGCAGTAGACTCAGCAGCAATGTGAAAAGCCTTAGTAAGCACTTGGTTAAATAGGAGCTCATGTTGCACCTCCCCACACCTGTCCACAGTAACTTGCATTTTCTCTTCTGTTCTCTTAACTCCATTCTGTCATCTACAAAGTCTATCTAATCATCTTTCTTTACTGCTTATTTGTGAGGCTACGATACACAAACACAGCCCATGTATACAAAGACATTTTGTGCATCGGCTTAAGGGAAATCTGTCAAGAATGTATCTTTTTTTTTAGATGATGGGCAAGATCAAATATATGGAAGGTTGCATTTATTTTAAGAGGCTGCATCAAAAGGAAAAACTGAGGAAATACAATGGAAACTGGCTTATGCTTTACAGCTGAGCATTTTATATTGAGACACCTCTGTAACTTGGAATTGCACCTTGGTGTCCAGAGAAGTGGAAAAAGCTACCAAGGTGCAATGTATAAAAGTGTAAATGTTACTTCAAACTTTTACTACTTCAGAACACCCATGCCTTTCACTAAAGCAAATTATTTGTTTTTCACCTATAATAGTGCTCATCTTTGCCCACTCATGGCTTAAATTAATCATGAGAGTGATGGGACTACTACCTTTAGTACATACACAGACAAAGCATCCACACTGCCCTTTTGGCCTGCTCTTGACGTACGTAAAATAAGGACATGGTTACAACGAACAGTAGAAAATAAAGTAGAAAATATGATAGTAGAAAAATGTTGTAATTAATAAAAGAGCTGGGAATAAAGACATACCGGCAAGACTCACTAGTGACATTTTAGTCTCACTGATGAGAGATGTGTGAAGGTGTTGGTGTAGACTGACTCTTACCTCTATTCTCACGTACTCACCTTCAGGCCATTGAGATGTCCTGGAACGCAGGAAAGAGACATTTAGGACCGGTCATCACTTGCATAATGCGTGCCAGTACAGCCTAGCTGGCAACCCAACTGTCTACTGAGGAAGCAATCCACGTACTGTACATCAGAAAGACTTTGCCTATAAGGGGAAGATAACACCCACATGCATCAGACAAACCTTGCCTACAAGGCCGAACACACAATGCAGATATTACTAACAAGGCTCACTCTGGTCACCTTGACTGATGTACTTGGACTGAAACACAAGCAACCCTCATAGACTGGCTACTCTATGCCCTGGTGGCTAGAGGCCTAGCACACACTGCGCGGAGTCACCTAATTATCCAAAGGCCTAATTGTCAGAAACATGTTGTAGGTCTAATGCCTATTGCACACATGCTAAGGGGGTCTTCATATTGCAGCTTATAATACAGAGCCTAGTGCCCAGGTTCCAATGTGGCCATGCAAATATAGGCCTAGCACCTGACGTGATGCTTACTCCTAAGCACGGGCCAATCAGGGCCTAATGTCCACCTAGTGTCAAATTCCCAGTGCCAGAATTTGTCTGAGGCCATAGGTCTATTTCCAGAATATCATGGTCAATACCTTTTAATTGACTTTTGGGCATGATGGGTCCTACTGCTAGGTAATCGAGGTGGAACACCCTGGTGGTCTAGGCTTTTAAATAAATTTGGTCTGAATCATTGTGGCCTTAGCCAATCTGGCCAACCTCGGTAGGTACAAAAGTGAACACCCTACACTGGCTCTTCCCCACAGGGATTTGTATTGCTCCTCAATTTGTCAAGCACCATATTCTTTTTGCCTCTCGGCATTGGCTTGGCTCTGGAGGCTTAACCAGGACAGCAAGGGGGCCAGTTTGAGCTCTTTTGCACAAGAGCTCCCTTACCACCAGGATATCGGTGTCTAGCAGTCTTCTGGCTTGACCCGGCGTCTTCTTCCTTCCTGCCAACATATTTTCTCTTCTTCTGGCTTCAAGCATTTTTTGTTTTCCAGCCAGCGGGTCTTTTCTCCTTTGCGCCACCTTCTGCGGCTCTTCATGAGCTCTTCTATGCTCCCATTCCAAAGTCGAACTGACTTCGTCCCGCTCGCAATGGTTAATACAAACCATTAATACAAACCATAAACCATGGCTCGCGGCTGACTGGTCAATCAGGAGTGGCTGGGGTTAGCCAATCATGGCACAGCAAGCCATGATTGGCTAGCCCCAGCCACTCCTGATTGACCAGTCAGTTGCGAGCCATGGTTTATGGTTCAAAGGTGTTACCCAATTATATAATAGCTATGATAATTACTTTGACCTCTCCCAATCTACACATTTGCTCTCCCTAAATGGGTGAGAAAGGGTAGGCCTAATCACAGTTTAGTGTCATAGATACCATTCATTTAAAGTAAAATAATTGTGTCTTACCCTCTTTCGGCATTGGAGAATCCTATTTATATCTATATACCTATATCTATATTTGTATACCCTTGGGGTGGTCTGGGAAACCCTGTTTTCTCTTTAGGCTGCAGTTATAGGTAACCCTACCTATTTAGTTTTTATACCACGGGCTAACGCTATCTGTAGATGGCGGTAACCACCGGGGGCCAAGCTCCAGGTTGCTTCACTTTCCAGAACATGGTAAATCTGACATTTACAGTAAACAGCCTGTACATAAAAACTTATGGGGGCTGCTTTTGCTGTCGGAATGAAGGTCCCTTCCTTCTTACATCCTGGGGATGCTAAATATTTGTGGGTACCCCTCCCCAAAACACCTGCAAATATTCTTTCATGAATAGGCCCCAAATACCTTTTATAAAGCAAAGTGAATATAATAATAATAAATAATAATACTTAATATTTTCTAGTGCTTTTCATAAGCTATCCACAGGTGGAAATAAGCCAGGACATCTCCAGTTTCCAAAGTTATCATAAAATCTCCTTTCTCCATTGAATAGGAAGGTTGCTGTGTAATGTTAGATATCGTGGCGTTTACTGAAATTGTGTTTTTTTACTCATCTATCTTTTGCACCAAAATCTATTAAAATGTCATCTTTACAGATACACATGATTGGCACTAGTTAATTTTCTGGGTCAGTGATAAACTATTGCTTTATTGTGCCCACGAAGTAAGCCGTACGTAACCAGCCCAGCGTGTTAAAAATAGTCAATCACTCAATATAAGTAAGAGATGTTGGTTCAGAAGCCAACCATTTTATTCCTCACAAAGGAATCTAGGGGTCACAATGGCTCCTAATAGCACCGTTCAGTGGAAATACTCTGAAGAGCAGCAACTGATTCCTTCGCTGACTTTTTATTCAGCAACATCGTAACATGAGAGCGGCAGTTCTTCCTCATGGATGTGATACACACTAGTGAACAGATGAAATTACATCGCTCTGTCCTCCACAACCAGCCAAGCAACATCTACGACTGGCTAGATCACTCAGATATCAGAGGAAAATGAAGACCTTTAAGTTGCTGTAAATATTTTCTCCAATAAAACACATAAATGGAAGATATATATATATATATATATATATACACAGTATCTTGCTGATGTCCACTGCCTTCCACTTCCTGCGTGAAGTGAGCTGCTGGACGACTAGAAGACGTAGTTTGCACTGAGGACCTCAGGCGGTCGTTAGATGCAAGCGGTCGCACAGAATCAGGGCGGCCGTTTGCATCCTGAACGGCCGCCTCCTTGTCGATCGTTAAGCTGTAGGTTACCACCCACAGCTTAACGACCGACCAGGTTGATGGTCGCGATGGTGATCACCATCACGACCATCGGGGCTTACGACCAGACCCTAGGGTAGGGTCTGGGCACTCGTAAGCCCCAGGGAGCTTTCTGCACTGATGGAGCAGGAAGTTCCCCACTGACATCACTGATGATGTCAGTGCGGCTTCCCACAAAAAGGTAGGCGTTCATAAAGGAACGGCAGCCGCCCCTTTGGTAACGAGCTCCGGAGCAACAGAGTTTCTCTGTCGCTCCGGGGCTTGCGCATGCACAGTGTGGCCGCTGCGCGTGCGCAGGCCAAAAACTCGAGTCGGTTACGAGCGCATCAGCGCTTGCGACTGACTCTGAATGAGGTCCTGAATCTCATCATCATGCGTCTTTGTATAACAGGAGCAGGGTCACAATAACATGATTGCGGGCCCCATGTCCCATGCTCCGCCCACCCTGGAGGGGACAGCCAGGATATCAGCAACTATGACCGGGAATAGACCCAACTGTGTACAGAACAGTGCCCCTCCCTCCCCCATTGTACTTGCTGGAAGCCATGACACTTTGCCAGTTCATTTGCAATCTTTTGCACATGTGACATCCTTCTGAAACTATCATCTGAAAGATGGTTGCCGGTAGAAGGTATAGGGGCCCAACGGTACAGGGGGGGAGGTCGGCTGCACATGGGGACTACCGGGCGTTAATATATGCCTTGGCATCCCAAGACAATAGACGAATCTCTGTGAGACTTCAATGGAAATGCCACTCAAAAATAACATTGTGTCATTAAAATTCTTATGCTGAGTAATACAACTCACAGTAGAAATTGAATACAAGAATTTAGGCTGCAGAAGGAAGCACAGCCAGTTAAAGGACTGTTGCACCAGCTCTGCTATGGAGTAGATCAGATATTGTCCTATTACCATTATCTTTCATTTATATGAAGAGGCAAGCTTTCTGCAGTATTATAGCAATACACACGGGTAGCACATAACAGATTGCACATGTACAGAAAAGTACAGACAGGGACAAAACTTACATCTAGACCTAATTACAATCATTACAGTGCCCATATTACATGAAGGATACATGCTGCTTGCTGGAGCTTACAATCTGGGGGGTATTTTTAGTAGTTTTATTATTTTAAAGTGCATTATTAATTATTATTATTATTATTATTATTATTATTATTATTATTATTATTATTATTATTATCATCTATTTATATGGCTCCACAAGTGTTCTGCAGCGCCTTACATAGTACATAAACAAATAGGTTGATTAACAGTGACTTACAGTACAGTACAATACAATACATTACAGGACATGGATAATATACATTGCTACATCCGCGACCATAACACCCAGATAAGCAACAATGCAAAGCAACCAAGTGTTAGGTGCCCTGGTAGAGAGTAAGAAGTAGATGAAGGTAGAGTAAGGAGAAGCACAGGAGGGTAGAGGGCCCTGCTCATAGGAGCTTACATTCTAAGGGGGAGGAACAGACAGGCAGGCGTGACACAGATGGGGTAGGCAGGGAGAGAGGAGTATGTAGCAGCAAGTTAAGATGAGAGCTGGAAGGCTATGATGAAGTAGTGGGTCTTGAGAGCCCGTTTGAAGGATTGAAGAGAGGTGGAGAGTCTGATGGGAAGCGGGAGAGAGTTCCAAAGGTGGGGAGCAGCGCGGGCAAAATCTTGGAGGCGGGAGTGGGAGGAAGTAATCAATTGGCATGAGAGGCGGCGTGCATTTGTTGAAAGAAGAGGGTGGACAGGAGAGTGAAGGGAGATGAGATCAGAGATGTAAATGGGAGAGGAATGGCTGAGGGCTTTGTAAGTGAGTGTGAGATCCTTAAATAGGGTTCTAAAAGGGAAGGGGAGCCAGTGGAGAGCTTGTAGGAGAGGTGAGATAGATGCAGAGCATTTTGAGAGGAAGATGAGCTGACCAGCAGCATTGAGGACAGACTGGAGAGGGGAGAGAAGGGATTTGGGGAGGCCAGATAGGAGGAGGTTGCAGTAGTCCAATCTGGAGATGATCAGTGAGTGTATGAGGGTTTTAGTGGCATCCTGGGTGAGAAAGGGTCTAATCTTGAAAATATTTTTAAGATGAAAGCGACAGGACTGTGAGAGATTCTGGATATGTGGTTTGAAGAAGAGGGAGGTGTCCAGGATAACTCCAAGACAGCGCACTTTGGGGCTAGAGGAGGGAGTTGTGCCATCAAATGATAAAGAAATGGTGGGAAGTGAAGTTATGTTGGAGAGTGGGAAAATGATCAGCTCAGTCTTAGACATATTAAGTTTAAGAAATCGCTGGGACATCCAGGAAGAGATGGCAGAGAGACAGTTGGAGATATGAGTCAGAAGAGAGGGGGTGAGATCAGGGGAGGAAAGGTAGATTTGAGTATCATCAGGATAGAGATGATAATGGAGGTCAAAAGAGCTGATGAGCTCACCTAGTGCATTGTTACCTTTTAAGGACAACCTGTTCTTTCCGTTTATATTTTGTGACAAATTAACTTATAAAACAATAATTAGGCTGGGAAAAAAAATGGAGATTGTTTTCTCCCGTGTTGGCTCCCATGTGACCCAGTCATCTCAGGACATTATTTTCTTTAAGCTACCCACAATTTTTTGAAAGGGTTGCCCTCTTATTTGCAGCAGCCACATTCTGTCTCTTTCACTTCCTCTCAGTAACTCCTGCAGATTGCTCTTAGGGAAGAGGTGATGTCAAAGACTTCAAGAATAGTTGAACTAGGACCTTTCCTTGCCCAAAGATCTCCAAAGTCATGTCCGGCACCTTTCCCTCCATGTCTGTCAGCTTCAGAACCATCGCTTGACTCATTAGGGGTACCAGGCCTGGGAATCTCTGGGGAAAATCCTTCCTTTGCTTCCCCTGACCTGTTAATGGATGGCTAAGGTAGTTTGGAGGACTGGAGTCACAGAGATGCTTTGCTATCTTCTTCCCATCCCTTTTCCTGGTGCAGTGGCTGGAGTGGAGACGTAAGCAGTAGCTATGGTTATCTTCTTAGCTCCTTTTCCTGGGATCATAGGGAGGGTCACTTTCTCAGTGGTGTGGCGAATTCTCTCACCTATGGGAAGAGCTATAAAGAGGGGTCATTCCTCCTCAAAGTCCTCACTCTTCATAGCCTTCATGCTTCCTTGGCTAGAGCTAAGTTCACACTGTCCTCTCTATAATCACAGGTGCTAGGCCAAAGCCACCACTCAGTTTTGGAGGATTTACAGTATGTGTCCTCACTGTCCATTCAACCATTACTGAAGTTGGATTGGGCCAGCATCCGCTCACCCAGCATTGGGCAACTGCAGCAGTTTTGTCTCTTCTGATGCAAATGGAAGCACTAAAAACAGCAGATATTACACTTGGCCTTACCAAAACGTCCGCTGTTATTCTATTTTAATCTATTTCATTATTAAGGTCAGCTTTCAAGTACCGTATGGCCGCCTGTATCCTTTGTCCAGCTAAAATCAGTCTGGTCTCCAGTGAATGATTTTTTTTTCCCCAAAAAACTATTGTTTGGTCATATCTGTCCTCTATATGGCCACTTCATCACGGAAGCTATTTTGGGTGATCCAGTGGAGATTGACTCAGTAAAAGCCCAATATATTTTTGCATTGCAACATTTACGATTGCAAAACCTTGTTGATGTTAAGATGGACTTTGGTTTTTTTATTGTCATTAGCACCAAATACTTGGCTGGTGTAAACAAGAGCGTAGACCTTGGACAACCTGTATCTCTCCAGCTGTTGTGAAACTACAAGTCCCAGCATGCTTTACCATCTAATCTGTGGGAGGGTATGCTGGGACTTGTAGTTTCACAACAGCTGGAGAGCCACATGTTGGCCAGGCCCGCACTAGAGGAAGGGGGTTATAAGGTTATATAAAGAGGGTTGACGCTCAGTGGGTCATGCATTTGGAAACCTGACAACTTTCATAATAATGACCTATAGATTACATGAAATCGAGATTAATGGCTAAATATTTGTAAAAGACCCTGGTACCTTTTATAGCTAAAATGTACCCCTTGTTATAAATCTAAATCTGCATTAGTATAAACACTTGGCATCCTCCTTCCAGGTAAGGCAAGTGGGAGTCTTGCCCGGTCTATAATGCTCTCTTGAATCATCACTGCATTGACGAAGGAAAACCACAGATGTTAAGTACACTGATGGCAAGGACGATTTATCTTTCAGTCTCATTCAGCGCACTCAGAGCTATATATGCCCGTCAGACCTCAGGGCCTGATTCAGAGCCGGACGCTCTGACAAGAGCGCTCGCTCTGAATCAGGGACCTCCTACCTAATATTGGAGCGGCCTCCTGGCCGCTCGCATAGCTGTGGGTGACCACCCACAGCTTATGAGAGCGGCCAAAAAGATGGTCGCGATGGTCAAGACTATCGCAACCATCGGACTTGCGACGAGACCCTGCGGTAGGGTCTCGCTGCCACAAGCCCAGGAGTGCTTTTGGCTCTATCAGAGCCAAAAGCACTCCCACTGACCTCACTAGTGATGTCAGTGGGGCCGGCCCCAGACGGTAGGCATTCCCATGGGAACGCCTCCGTCTGGGCAGCAACGCCCCCGGCACGCCCACCAAAGGGGGCGTGCTGTCACTCACCATCGACAGCACGCCCCGTTTGGTGCGAGACCCATAGCGACGGCTCCCTCCGTCATGCGCATGCGCACTAGGGCACCATCGACCCGCTTGCAAGCGCTCAGCGCTCGCGAGCGGGTCTGAATCAGGCCCTCAGTCCATTAAACAATAATTTTTTTCAAAAAGGTTTTTTTTTTTTCCTGCAGAGTTGTTGGTGTTTATTCTATTTTTTTTTTACATTTTAAATTAAAAACAATATTTCCGATATTAGATACTGTTTTGCGATGCAAGAGTCGTCGAGAGTAAATTGTGGCCTTAACATTACAGCGATGACAATAATAGCTCCAGTAGACGTAATCATTTACATTATTAAACAACCCACTTTACATTAATATAGGGTCATTACAAGCTTTAATAAACTTCCAGCTTAATACAATGAATGCATCCAATACTGGAGCCCGTATTAGATGCAATTTATTGGCCTAGTTTATTATGTATGATTAGAGCTATTTGTGTGCAATATTCTTCAGCTTTAGGAGGTTCAACATGATTAGCAATTCACAGGGATTATAAAACGGTTTGAAATAACCATCAGCTAATGAATTGCAGGAACCTCCATAGTTATTGCACAATTAAAGTAACCATACAGACCCTCGAATGTGCTTCATCATTGGGTTGATGAGGGAATTGACAGCATTAGTGGGGAAAAAAAAAAAATGATTGTGTTTACTCGGTAACAACATTACCGGGAATAATCAGATTTATATTAATCTCTGGGAATACACAGAGCTCATGAACGCAGTGATCTAAACATGGGATTAGAGACACATGATACACAATTTGCTCTAGATGTCCGATGCCTTTGGTAAGGGGGTAAATATTATTTAAAACCCCAGCAGGACCAGAAATGAGAATAGTCCACTCTGACTGTAGAACATAAGAAGCGCCACCTGAAATTTTGGGAGTCTCCCGTACAATCGAGGATAGTATATCGCATATACTCTGATTAGCCAGTATCAAGATCTACGTCACGCTCAATGAGACAAATAATGAAGGAAAGGAGTGCATAAACTGCAGCACTACACAGGGTTGGACTGGCCCACAGGGGTACAGGGGAAATGCCTGGTGGGCCTCACTGTCTGGGGGCCCAGCCCCTCCTGTATACCTCCCAACATGACCCTCTCCAGTAGGGACACAATGCTCTGGTCCTGGACTTCTCTGGCAATCTATGATTGGTGGAGGCTCCAGAGGTGGGGCTGCAGAACAGTCCAAAATTCAAATAGGGGAGTCACACCAACTGCCAGTGAGTCCCAGCCAGTGATGTTGGGCAGTGTGTGAAATGACAGTTGGTGTGACTCCCCTATTTGAATTTTGAACTGCGCTGCAGCCCACCTCTTACCAGGGAAGTCCAGGACCAGAGCATTGTGTCCCTCCTGGAGAGGGTCATGTTGGGAGGTATGTTCCTGTAGGTGTCATGTTCCAGATTGTACACTGAATTGTACATTGTTACTGTATTAGAGGTGCAGTTACCTTGTGGAGCAGGACCACTTATAATAACCATTGTTTCTTGGTTTGTTTCTATAGAAACTAGACCAAGATTTGCCTAATAGTTAACTAGGCAACTATGGTGACTGGCTACACCCCCTCTGGTGGATGACCACACCAGTTTAAACATGGACCCCTATCGCTGAATTCCCCTTTATGTCTCAGTCCGACACTGGCACTGCACTAGGAACATGGAGAGTACAGCTAGTCTCGGAGCATATGAGGGGTGGGCAAAGCACGACCTCATCAATGGGGAGATGAATCGAGCCTTAGAGAGAGAGAAAGTGGATGATTTGCCCAAATCACCCAACTTTCGTAGATTTTTTTCCTGGCCTAAGGAATCAGTGATCTGCGATAGGCATTGCATCCAAATAGTGAGGGTTATTTTTATTCCAATCGTATTCCTATTCACTTCTCTACATTTTATTTTCATTTTATTTTTTATGTTTTTTTAATATATACATTTTTATATCTTTGTTGTTTTGATGTTTTACCAATAAATCATTTCTTTTTATTACATGGTATAACTTGAATTGCATACAACTTAATATATATTAGCACACCGATTGAAATTTTATCTATAAATATTATAAGGGAGTACTGTACGGATTTTATGTAATCCTCTCATTACACAGTTTTCTCCCCACAAACGTGAGGGTATCCCTGTAACATACATTAAATATACCGAAGGACATCAGGGATTAAGTTAATGCCCAAAGTGAGCATATGTCTGACAAAGGGTGTGTATGGACCAATAAGTCCTTAGCTGGTAACATAGGTCCTGATTCGCTACCATACGCAACTGCGAATATGCACGCAATCGGACGATTATTTTGCATTGAGCATGCATATGCATCGCAGTGCGCACACGGGAACCAGTCGCTGCGATTGGGACTGTGATCGCAGAGGCTACGCAGACCCCTCGCAGAGTGATTGACGGGAAGTACCATTTTTGGGTGGTTACGGTCGGGGATACTGCGGCCACTGCGTTCACACGCCTGCAACAGCGTGCATAAATTAGTCACTGCAATGCCATATGCAGCCTCAGGATACATAGCGTGCGCTGAAGTTAGCAATTTCTGAGTACGGTCATGGCTTGTGCAAGTGTGTGTGTGAGACTGCGATTGCACCGATGGTTTTGCAGTCTTGCTAAACAGTACATATGTGTGTAATGTGAAGTGTTGCGTGGGAATAACGATCGCAATGTATTAACAATGGATCAGCATACTATCGCAGTTGTACTGTGTGCGTTGTGCGTACGCAGTTGCGTACAGTAGTGAATCAGGGCCAGAATACACAATGTTTTTCATGTTTTTTTCATGCTCCATCTTTTGAAAATATCACAGCGAAGATGGGACCACTTTCAAAATGTGTGCACACGTGGTGGGTTGGGGGGTCGGTTTGCTGCAATAAAATGTAGAGATGTGCCCCATGTTTTGGTTTTGGATCTGGATGCATCTTTTTGTTTTGATATTGCAAAACCAACCTCAAGTATTTTGGTTTTGGATCTGGAGTTTTTATTTTATTTTTTTTTAAATTATAAATTTTTAAAAAAAAACAGCTAAAATCACGTAATTTAAAAATCTGAATTCTGAACCGCTGGAAGATCCGAACCGTGACTCGGATCAGCAAGAAATCACAAAATTCTGGTGATTTCGGATTTCTGGAGATCCGAACCGCACATCTCTAATAAAAAGTGGTGGTAAGCTCTACGACAAGGATTTCTGGGAATAAAGCTGGGACTTTTTCCTGAATGAAATAACACCAACAAATACACAGTACGTACAAGTTAGGTAGGACAGTTACACACAATGCACAAAGTTGCTATATTTAGTTTTAAGCAGGAAGGTCAGAAGAGAAACATTCATCCCAGTCCTTATTTTTATGTCCTTCATAACCTCTCAGCGCTCAAGGCTAAACAGGCACATTTGTGAGAGCAGGTGTACCGCACGCTGACCCTCCGAGGATTTAATCACATCGGACTGGTTCAAAGGACAAGGTCACTTAAGTCGGAGGACTGTCTGACTGATATGATTTTTGTCATTGGCTCCCAAATGTTCAGCGCTCGGAATCCAGGCTTTGCACATGGGAATCCGATGATATGATACTCTGCTTATTAAATATGACAAGTGGGAAAGCTCGCTCTCCGCATAGACACAATGAGCTGAGTAGTGGAGATGGGATTGTACCGTGCTAGAGCCTCAGTGAGGAGAACAAAAAGAAAATCGCCTCTTTCGCTGTCCCTATTGTCTCAGCAATAAATGTGTTACGCTTCAGAGGGAGTTTATAGACATAGGTTCAGAAAATTCCTTTATAAAAACAAAATAAAACAAAAAGTTACTGGTTTAATTTTTGCTATCAGGACAAGTTCAGACTGGTGTTTTTAAAATTTTTGTTATTTTTGGAGGAGCACTTTGACAATCCAGATTTGGTGCAAAATTATTTCTAAAATGTCTAACATGTCTCAATGAGTGAGGTGCTATGATGTTTTTTTTTTTTTTTTGGAAACCGCTAGTAACATTTGTGGAACCCGCGGAAATGAACAAAGAAATGACCATAGAGGGGGTTTTTTTGTTTTGTTTTTGTTGATGCCCATCTGGACCTTCCAAACTACAGTCTTTATTTAATAGAGTTAGAAGTGAATCCAGATAGAGGGCCTGATTCTGAGACACACCAAAAAGCGCACGAAGCAGCGTCTATAGGCAGTCGGCAATCTGCGCCTTTATGCAAATACCACGACAAACCCCTTCCCTTGTATACATCCTTGCGGCCAAATGGGCAAGGACTGAGATACCCATTTTTAGCGCCCGTGCATGCTGTAATACCGATTGTTGCGTCCTTATACGCCACCATCAATCGCACCATTGAAACTGGTGACTTGGCGCAGTTTCTCCATCTAAGTGCAGCCTCCTATGCTTGCGTCTGTGCATCTGAGAACGCATCCGCTTGCACTGACGCACCCGCGACAATCTCATAACACGCCCACTGAAAGGACTATTTTTGCGCACACAACTAGCCACCTCCCAGTCACCGGCCATCGCTTTGCCTCCACATTTCTGATACCGTCTGTCCTGATCACAACAGCTCCTTTTTGTGGGCCCGCTGTGTAACACATGTGTTGTAGGAGTTTTCAAAAATGTTTGCACATGTGCGTGCGCAGTCACAAAAAATTACTCAACTACATGCACACATGCATTGCGTGTGGCTCAGAATCAGGCCTAGGAGGCAGGGGTGCCAAGAGGTGGGGAGCGGGTACAGTTTACCCGGGCCCAGGCTTCCAGAGGGGCGCCCCCCCCCTCACTTCCTCCCTCCCTCTGCAGCAGCCCAGCACACAGCGTGTGCTGGGCTGCAGCGGGAGATTGCTTGCGGATTCTAAGTAGCAGCCACAGCAATCTCCTATGCCTGAAGGGAGGAGCGATCACACTGATCGCGCCCCCCACTGGCTAGCGCCAGGCTGAGGGGCTCACAGCGCCCCCTCCCCGGCGCGCAGCGTCGCAAAACTCTTTTTTTTTCAAGGGGGCGTGGTCACGCCTTCTGAAATTAGGCCACGCCCCCTCTTTACCGGGGCCTGCCGTGGCTCTCTACGCCCCTGCTAGGAGGTGCAAATTTGCACCTGGCGAAACTTGGCTGCGCCGCAGGGTCAAAGGATTAAACTTGGGCGGACTGACGTGTGCTCTGATATATAGTGATGGGAGGGGCGCCTCTTAGTTCAACTCTAAATTACACTTTAAGAACAATGCTGGACAATATCTGTGCACTAAATGGAAAAGCAAGAGGCAGAACTGTGATGAAGCAATGTGCAGGCAGACATGCTTGTGGGAAAGTACGTCGGTTTGAAGGGGTATCGTTTGCACTTAGTATAGGGCAGGTGCAATTGTGCAGGGATGGTGGTGACTAGTAGCAAACCGAGCGCACACATAGAGACAGTCGCAAACAGTGCACGCTTATTCTGAGCAAAATATGACCATTTTACTTCCAAACCCGGGACCAGGCCTTCTCCAGCCCTCGCAGGGTCAAAGAGAATTTAAAAAAATTGTAATTAAGGGTCAGTGACACAGCTGTTTGAGGGTGAGAATTATGAGACCTTAGTACTGCAATGTGTCAGTTATCCCCAGGGGGCTACTAAGGATGAACATTTACTACCAAGCAATAAGCCTACATGTGCAAATATGATCAGCCAACCCGACATTGCAAAGTAAGTGAGCAAGAAAAGAAGCAGAACTTGTGTTGGGAAATGTTTACATTGGGAACGGGTAACTTGGCGATGGTCATTACATGCTCGAAGAGTCAGTACAAATCATCAGTCGAACAAAGAAAGTCAGAACATCAGTCATGAGCGGGGGTCTCACTTACCCTCTGCAGCAACTAGGCCTCCATCCTCACCTCTGCAGGGGCCCGAGGTGTTTAGCTGGTGTCTCCTTCACATCGCTAATAGCCAAGTTAGGTCCCAGCTATCATTCTCTCTGGCAGTTAGCGTGCTTGTGGCCACTCCAAATGTTGCCTGGGCACTGTCTAGTGGCAGGTACGTGGTACCGAAGGCTTTTTATGATCTTGCGCTAGCTGGCTAATGATGTCAGATTGGCACCAGGATTCCATTGCACAGCCTATTAAACTCGCTCTGTGTAACATAATGGTACCAGTGTATCAGGTCTTCTGTCTGCGTTTGATCGTTAATAATGTTTTCATTCTGTTTGAGCCTCTATTTACTAACTCTGGCTTGTCTTAACCTATGCCTCTGACCCCAAACTCAGCCTGTCTCTTCTTTGTAAATCTCCATTTGTTGAAAGGAGTTCCTTTACCTGTTATAATTTATATAGAACACAGAAACCTTCTGTATTTATAGTCCACTCAACAGTTGAATCTGTAGCAAGCAAGGTGGGCACTCTTCATCTTCTGCTATGATCTAGCCATCACTTTTCACCCAAGAACCAAGAAAGAGAAGGCTGATGCCCTCTCCTGGTCCTGCGATGCCTATGGCCTAGAGAATATCTCAGATCCAAAGCCCATTCTGAAACCTGATAGCATTATCCTGCCAATATCACCCAGAGCAAGTCCAATGTTCTTGTTGGAAAGACCTTTGTGCCTTCTGAGCTATGCAGTAAACTTCTGACTTGGGCCCACCAGTCTCGCTTCTTGGGACATGCTCGAGTGAAAATGACCCAAGAATTAATCTTAAGAATTTATTGGTGGCCAACAGCTCTTCATCATAGTAAAGAATTAGCCTTTGCTTACACTACTTGTGCCCAACACAAGTCAACTCCCTGTAAACCTGTAAACCTTATGGTCCACTACTACCATTGCCAGTTCCTGACCAAGCTTGGACGTATTTGTCAATGGACTTTGTCACTGACCTACCACCATCTAACGGGTTCACCACTATATGGGTGATAGTAGATCACTTTAAAAAATATATGTGTCACTTTGTAACCCTGAAGGGGCTACCATCAGCGTCCACCTTGGCCTCTTTATTCATCAAGAATATATTCTTACTTCATGACTGTCTTCATCTGCCACCATAATAACCATTATCACACATCATCCAATATGTCCTCAGTTTTCATTACATATGGTATGCATCCCCAATTGCCTGTGCCGTCTTCACTTACAGCCCCTGAAGTTCCTGCCATCAACCAGCTTCTTTGAAAGTTTTCCAGCACAAGTGAAAAGTACGTCCAGATGTTACAAGACCTCGACCAAAAAAATTGAGATGGGTGGTTCCAAACTTAATACCAGTGAGAAAGTCTGGTTACCGACAAGTCACCTTTATTTGAAAGTACCCTCCATGAAATTTGCACCACGGTTTATTGGACCATTTAAAATATCCCGGATCAATGCTGTGACATTCCGCTTACTGCTACCCAAGTCTCTAATTCTTTTCATGTCTGCTGCTCGGTATGTTGCTGGAGTGTCCACCAGTGCAGATTGTGCATTACCGAATATTTTTTTAATGATCTCAGGCCAGCTGCCTATGCTCCAGCAGTAACACTATTTCCAATCTGATTGAACCTCAGTCTACTGACCCAGGCTTGTCTCTTGTTCTGAACCACTGCCTGTGACCCCCAACCTTGTTCTGTCTCTCCATTGTGAACCTGCACTTGCAGCCCAGACTTTTGGCTAGTTATATCATTGCGAACCTGTGCCTATGCCGGACCATTTGCCTACTTGACCATTCTACTGCATGGAGATTTTGTACCAAGCAGCACTCCCAAATAGGGCCATATTCAATTAGATGAGAAAACCCGAGATTCGTGGAAAAATATCGTGGATTGGGGCTTTTCGCGTGGCGGAGGCTTATCTCCATATTCAATTCCAGCCAGGTTTTGCCTACGCGGAAAGTCAATGCAATGTAATAGGTGAAAAAGATTTGCCTCTGAATAGCAGGAGAAAGTACAGTCAAAATTTTTATTTTGGGGTGCAAAGGTGAGGAAAGCACTCGCAACCCTTGGGACAGCCCCCCCAAAGGACAACTGTGTCAAAAAATTCCAGGTAAAAACTTAAGAACATCCCACAAAAGTACAAAGTGGGGGGACAACTTCAAAAACTAGCGAAATAAGGTTCTGGGGGTGCTCTAAGAAGGGGTGAAGTGTTTTTGAAATTGCAGGTGCTTGTATGACGGAAGAATTTAACTTTTATTAAAACTTCACTTTGCAGACATTAAAGTGTGCTAGCACCCATTTTCAAGTACCCCAAATTTGACAGGACTACTTATTTTCACCCCAAAAAATACTGCTTATTGCCAATAAGAAGCTATTAAAACAACTTAAGTACCCCAAATTCCTTTATTAGAGCTATTCGGGCACATTTACATTCATCCCCAATGTTAGTGCATCTTTTCGAGGGGTTCAGGCTGATTTCCCCATTTCTGACAGCACTTTCCGTCTGTTACGACTTCGCGGCTCGCCGTTTTCATGTGGTTTGGAATGGAATAGGGCAGATAGCAGGGGCGCGCACGATAAGTTTCTGCGTTCAAAACACGTGATGTAGGCAGAAAGTCGGGCAGGCTAAACTTTATCGCGGATGTGAAACTAATTGAATACTGGCCCTAGTCTAGGAGCAGTTAGAGAACCACGATCTGTGGATTGCCAGTTCTTGGTGAATACTGAATGGTCATTGGACTCCGCGTCTCGACTCTGACTGCCTCCAATATCTAGTCTGACTGCATTCAGCATTCCTGGAGTGCGACAAGCGATGATGTAACAAATGGAAAGTCATCACAGGCTCCTTTGGGAGGAATACGTATGACCTGACAAAAATACAGCAGAAGCCATCCTAGAGCACTCCCCTTAACTGTCACAAATAGCTTTATGCCTTTATGACTTTTTGTAAATTGATGGCTTGTGCAGATTAGAAATGGAAAAAGCCAAGTTGTTCTTAATTTTCTAATAGAGTTGTACCCAATTTATAATGCTAACACTTGACACCAAGTACAGGCTGGCACAAGTGCTCCCTGATGATAATGACAAAAACATAAATTTAGATTGGAAACTTTTTGCTCCCTGTATTTTCTTTCTGGTGCTACCACAGAGGCTGTAATATGCTGAAGGAAAAATCGAAGCTGGGATCCCCCAAATAGGAATGAATCACAGCTAATCGTGATTTGCAAACGCAATTTAATAATCTCGCAACAAATTAAATATTTTAGAAAAATCATGGCAGTAATCATTTCTAGACCTTCATGCAACCCCAATTAGAACTCATATTAATTGGTTACATCACTACGCGCAATTTAAAAGAATACACAACAGCAATTCATATTTACTATACATTTCTATCACCCTTGCATTAAAAAATATTTAGACTTTTGAAATGTTGCATCGTGGGTAAATGAGGGCAATATATATTTACAGCCATTACTATTCACGTGGAGGGTTAATTTGTATTATGACTTGTCCCAAACATGACCTGTTTCTACAAGCGATACTTAAAAAAAAAAACGGTTAAACTGGCAGGAATTCAAGTTATGACAGTGAATAAATTGGAAATATTTAAATGTCAGTTTAGATTAAAAAGCTGTTTTTGACAAGGTCTGCTTATAACCGTCTGAAATAGTTCACAAGAATTACCTTTTAACAATTCACTTTGAAAAGTTGACTACTGCTTAGAAGCCTTAATGAAGGGATATCATTTATCTTGGGTGCAGTTCACATTGCAAGCAACGTTCCTGCAAACTTAGCTGCCTCCAAGCTGCAAGTTATTTGGCAGGGTATAAAAAAATCTCTCTCATTAATTATATACTCGTTTATTTTAATGCTTAGATAAAACCGAGACTTTTGTAAAAAGTAGTGTCAGCTTTATTAATATAAATGTCCTGGTTTGTGCTAACCTTCCTAATAGCGCAATCATGTGCAGGTGTGAGAGAGGAAGTGATTATAATGTTATTTCTGTGCTACTGGTTTTCAACATTGAAGTTGATGTTCAAGTCACTGCAATATAAACTTAAATTTAATAGATTAAACCTGTAGTTAGAGAAAAATAAATTGCAAATTTAATTTCCTGGGATACTGTACTTAGCTGCTGATCTTGTGCTGTACATCTAAATCTTGACTGGCTTATATAGTCCCCATTATGTCACCTTTCATTCGAACATCATTATTTTCATTTTCAAGTCTCTTCTTTCGTAAATACAAGCCCTAATATAAATCTAGATACTGTAGTCAAAATTACAACTCATTTTTGGAGAAGTGTATTAGTATTGTTTGGTTGGCCAATATTGAAAAAGAGGGACATCCAGGTAAATTTGTATGAAAAGAGCACGGACCTGTGCATCTAGATGTCACATTGGGGCACAGGCAAAAAAAAAAAAAATCTAAAAAAAAAATAAAAAAAAAATTTGTGCTTTGGAACGAGATATTTAATTGGAGCTTCAAGGTCTAGAGTAGGTTCCTTTATGAGATCATTTTTAGGGTATCGAGTGGCCTCAAATCTTTAATTTTTAATAATAAAATGAATTGCAAAGTGCACACACAGAACATTTGCACATCATGTTTCAAATATTATATTACTAATAGTAGCTTTACTTTAGACTTTAAAAGAGATTCCTGCTTGAGTCCAAAGGCCTGATTCAATAGTGAACGCAGACACGGCCGCGGCCTCTGCCGCAGACGCTTCTGCGTCTTTAGGCTAGTGTCGCGACCGATTCCATTCATACTGAGATGCTCACTTACAGCGGCGCTAATCTATTAGGCGCTGCACCATTGATCGCACCGTGAAAGCTTGCACCAACCCATGGCAGGTACAATTTCCAATTGAAAATGGCGTCCTGTGTATGCGCAACTGCGTTTTTAGATGCAGTCCCTGTCAGCAAAACGCCAGCAACATGCCCGCGTCTGGCTAGTCAGGCCCCTATTACCTCTCAGGAAAGCTCACTGAAATTCACGGCTCTTGCGTCCAAACTCGTTCTGCACCTCCCTGTGGTGACCATTGGAATGCATGTGCAGTACTTCCAACATAGGAAGTACTATTGGCAGTGCGTGCAGTTAGCATGCATCTATAAATTAGGCCCCAAATGTTATTATACAGTATTTTGAAGCTTGGATCTTGAGTTCTCCAGCTTCTGGGGATAATAATGAAGATGGAAGCACCACCCCGATGCAAAGATGGAAGTGGCTAGTCAACATTCCAAATTAGTCAATTTAGGGGCTTATTTATCAACGAGTTTTATCATACGCAGTGAGTTTTAAAACTCGTTGTGTATGATAAATGGTGCTCCAGCTAATCAGCTCCCAACTGCCAGTTTTCAAACAGATGACAGTTGGGAGCTGATTGGCTGAAGCACCGTTACCCTAAGCAATGGGTTTTAAAACTCTTTGTGTATGATAAACTCATTGATAATTGGGCAACCTTAGATGGAAATCTCAAGACAAGGGATTTATATAACAGCCCCAGGAGTCTCTGTGGCCGACGGTAGATGCTGAATTAGGACCTCATTCAGAGCTGCTTGCAAAAAGCGAGCGCTCGCTCTGAATGAGGGCGGCCGCTTTTCTTTTGAAAGGCGGCCTCCTGGCTGCTTGCTAAGCTGTGGGTTACCACCCACAGCTTTAGCGAGTGACTAGGTGATGGTCGCGATGGTCGAGACCATCGGGGCTTGCGACGAGACCCTTGCGGTAGTGTCTCATCTACCGCAAGCCCCAGGTAGCTTCCTGCTCTAACAGAGCAGGCAGCTCCCTACTGACATCACTGGTGATGTCAGTAGGGCCGCCTACAAACGGCAGGCATTCCTTCGGGAACACCTCCGTTTGTGCAGCCACCCCCTTACCCGCCTACATAACGGGGCGAGCTGTCGATCAACATCGACAGCCGCCCCTTTTGTAGCGAGCCATAGAGTGAGTGCATTTCTCACTCGCTCCGGGGCTTGCGCGTGCGTAGGCCCTCACCATCGACCTGCTTGCGAGTGGGTCTGAATGACTTGTGACTGTAGAGGTGTAACTGGGCTGTGACCGGGCGTCCTGACATAGGCAAAGTTCAGTGAGGGTGTATCGATGCCAATATGACTGTTTGAACTAGGCATATCATTTGCCCCAAGTATAGGCTGGTGCAAGCCCGCACCAATGATGATGAGAAACAGCAAACCAAGACCATGGATAGACAGCGGATGCACAGCAACATTCCAACAACTTTGCATATAGAAGAATGTACTCATTTACAGCGGCTTCAATAGGTGGTATGGGAGGTGCGGACCACACCGTGTGTCATCCTCCAAGGGGGTGACCTGGAGCCGGGCACTCAAATGTGATGTTTTGTTATTGTGCAACTCCAAGTTCCAGGCCACTGAGGAGCAGTGTGAGGAGAGTCTCCGGGAGTGCTGGACATGCCCCCCAAAAACAGGGTGGGGGGGGCAAGGTCATGCCCCTCCCCCTCAAAGCCAAGACCCTTTACGCATGCAAGGCTGCTAATTGGCGAACTGGGTGTCAACGACCTCAGTGGTGCCTCTGCACATTTATCTACATGCACACAAGGGAGCTGATTCCTAAAGATCTCACCGTGGTCGTGACCAGTGAGTTTGCGCATACAGCGCATACACAGATGAAAATTTGAAAGACATAATGGAATTTGGCCAGATCTATGTTTGCATGAAATTGGGAGTTTCTGTGGCGGCAATGAACTCGGTGGCGAGTGCACAGACGATCTGCCTTGTAGGGGGAAGGGATGCCTGTTTCTGGCGTATATATCGCACCTAGCATGGAGTTGGTGCAAGTGTGGATTAGCATGAGGTAGTAACTCAGGCTTCCCCGGTTCCCGCAACTACAGCTCTTGTGGCCAATTTCCCTTCCTTCGACTCTGCACCAGGAGTCAGACCCTAATGTCTAGGACCCCTGCCATTCAGTACATACTCTCCTGCCTCTTGCCTGCAAAATCTGAATGATGCCCTTGACCGTCTTAAAAGCAATGTTCTGCCGCTCTGATACATGGGAGAGATGAGTTTACTCTGTTATTTAAACTCTAGCATGGCTAGACTTATCCTTCACAGCTAAATGTCTGTACGGACTGTTTGTATTCTTTAGACTGGAAAAAAAAAGGTTTGTTGAAGGTGAGTATTTAAAATCCACCATAATAGTACTGTGGCAGTGTGTCCAGTTACCATGTCATCCTCCTAGGTAACACAATAATATTACTCTGCTCAAATTAGCCAGGCTGTCAGCTCCAATACATTATCAGGACGTTCCCCTGGCGCCTTCCAAACAGGGCTAAATAAAGTAGCACCCATATTGCACTAATAATGTCCTTCAAATATTTAATTACCACCAATCAGTCATTATCCTTTATTATCCAGGTGATAGCTTTGACTTTAGCACAGACATACATGTCAGAAATATATCATGTATATGCATATTGCTCTTATGTGATGTTTGCTAGCTTTTATTTAGCTTGTTATAGAGCCTCCCTGTGCTGGAACTGTCACTCGATTATTCCCCTAATTAAGGCATCATAAGTTTTTGTGTCTCTTCCCTTCTATAGCTGAAAATAGAGAAAGTAATGGACTTATATCATCAACAGCTGTCAGTGGATGAGTTCCTAGTTCTATGGCATAGCTGTATTTCATGTAATTAAAATCAAGATATACCAGGCATTGGGGCTTATTGCTATTACCTTTATACTAAAAACATAGTATAATTTAAGATGGATACCGGTATGTCTATTTGTATAATAGAGTACAGAGTATGTCTATTCTCCTTCTACAGCAAAAAGCTTCTGTTGTCTATAGGAAACATAAAAGCTGCACCCCCACCGACCACCTACTGTAGTAAACTATTTTACTAAGGTGTGATTGGCCTTCACTGGGCCCCGGAGGTGTACCGTGAAACCGATTTCCCAGTACCAACCAACAACCATGGGGGATATATGCTAGTGCAGGTTTTAAGTGCTCCCGTATTAAAAAAATATGTAAATGTTGCTACTAATTTGATAAAATGTACTCTCTGTCGAATAAGAATGTGTTTGGGGAATCCTGGTTTCCTAGGGGTAAATTTACTAAAGTGAGAGTTTTTAGAAGTGAGTTTTAAAAGTGATGTTGCCCATAGCAACCAACCAGATTCTAGCTTTTATCTTCTAGAAGCTGCTAGTTAAATGCTAAGTAGAACCTGATTGGTTGCTATGGGCAACATCACTTTTAAAACTCACTTTTAAAAACTCTCACTTTAATAAATTTACCCCCTAGAGTTGAAGAGAATTTTTAAACAGTGAAATCAGCCGTTTAGGGGCAGGGGGATGGGTGACTGCCCACATGGGTTGGGAACGGCACCCCGACGGTCAGAATCCCAACAGTGTAATCCGATGGTGAAAATGCTGCCAATTTCCGGTAAGTATTCTAAGGCTATGTCTAACCCCAATCCTAACCCACCCCTCCTGCAGCCTAACCTTACCCCCCCCCCACCCCCCCCCCCCGCAGCCTAGCCCTAACCCTCTCTTCTTCGGCACCCTAACCATAACCCTCCCCACACTTACCGTTTGAAGTTGTCTGCATTTTGGCCCATCAGGATCCCGCAGCCAGTATAGTGCGCATCGGGATTCTGACTGTCAGGATGCAGACTACTTCCCGCCCACATAACACACTGTACAGCTTGGCCTACTTAATGCCTTCTTAAGGTGCATACACACACAACGATTTTTTGAACAATTATCATTTAATGATATCGTTTAATGATAATCGTTTGAAAAAATCGTTCACTTTCTGAGTCAAACGATGAACGATTATTGTTCATGCGCGTTCATGTTTGTAATTTGTAATTCAGTCAGACTTGTCAACTCAATGATTTTCATTAAGTTAATATGCAAAAATCGTTTGTAGTTCATAAAAATCATTCATTACATTTAAATCAGGGTTGCCTAGCTTAAGCCCCGCCCCCTTCGCGGAGACCCGCGATTGCTGCGGGTATTCTCCTAATTCTGCCCACTTCACTAGGAAGTGGGCAGAATGCGGTAGAAAAGCCTACACTTCCGGGGGTGCGGGGGGTTACCCGGAAAATCGGGAGCCTCCCGCGAAAACCGGGAGGGTAGGCATGTATGATTTAAATGAACATAGTAAATGAACAACTTTAGTAAACGATTTTAGTTCATTTTTTCAAGGTAGAAAATCGTTTACTAAAATAGTTCATTAACTCAATCGTTGTGTGTGTATGCAGCTTAAATGTATGGGAAAAATTATATTAAGTAGCATTTGTCACCCCATACTTTAGGGTAGATGTACTAAGCCTTGGAGATAGATAAAGTACCAACCAACCAGCTCTTAACTGTCATTTTTCAAACACAGCCTGTAACATGACAGTTAGGGGCTGATTGGTTAGTACTTTATTTCTCTCCACTCTATCTCACTCCAAGGCTTAGTTCATCTCCCCCTTTTTTTCCATGATCCAACTCTGAGCATGTTCAGTGCAGAGGACAGCAGCCACGAGTACAGGTGCCTCCAGCTTATCTGGTAACGGCCGGCCTTGCGAGCACAAAAGCGGTTCCTGCCTATATAACTCTTTGAGAGTCTGGGGTATCCTGCTGTTAGCTGGCGGCTTTCCTACCGACACCTACCGACAGCCAGCAGACTTGGCAGATTTATAGTGGGCTGTCCCTCACCTCGCTCCCATTTTTTCTGCAGAGGGTCCCAAAGTCAAAAGAGTTTTCCAGCATATTCTTCTAACCCCATGACTTTTACATGTGAAGAGTCCCCCACTGCTAACCCTTCTCACCTGCTCCGAACTCTCATAATCTGAGCCCTGTGATTGCTAACTGGTTACCTGGGATCATACACTACACAGTGCTGCAGCGGTTATGTGAGTACACAATAGTCTGTTGCCATTCAGTTTGGACTGTTAGCTTTCTTGCTCTCATTCTAAACCAATGCTCTATGCTCCTTGCTCACTGTCTCTCCCCTCAGGAGCACCCATGTCTGTATGCCACTCCCCCGTAGACTATAAGCTTTAACGAGCAGGGCCCTCTTCCCTTACGTGCTTTTGCTTCCCCGACCTACTATATACTATAATTTCCTCCCCACTAATAACAGGTGTCAGGGCTCCCAGAGGGATTAGGGTTAGGCACCCCTAGGAGGGTTAGGATTAGGCCAGGGGAAGGGAGGGTTAGGGTTAGGCCATGGGAAAGGAGGGTTAGGGTTAGGCACCCCCGGGGGGAGGATAGGGTTAGGCACCCCCCCCCCGTAGGTATAGGCTGCGGGGATGGGGGTTTAGGTTTCAGCACTTAGGGGGGGGTTAGGGTAGGAACCAGGGAGGGAGGTTAGGGTTAGGCACCCCTGAGGGAGGGTAAGGGTTAGGAGGGGAGCAGGGTTAGCAGTACTTACCAAAAACCCCTTTTGGGATCTTCACCCCTGCCGGGCTTCTCACGTCGGGATTTGAACCGCCAGCCATGCAGTAATACATACCAATTCCATCTGTGCAGACCTCCCTATTAATATTATTATCATTAGCCTTTATTTATATGGCACCACAAGGGGTCTGCAGTGCCTTACATTGTATATAAACACACAGCAGTGCAAATATAATAAAATAGTGCAAAAGACTTAGGACCTGATTCAGACCCGTTCGCTAGATGCGGCCGCTTGCTCCCAGCGTATGCAAATTCAGCTAAGTGACAACAAGGCAGGCGATCGCACGGCAAGGCATAAGCACGCCCACTATGTCTTGGCGAGCAATCACTTTGTGTTTATAGACGCCCACCAGCCTGTTTTTAGCCACCCACTAGCGTATGTCATCTCCAGGAAGTATATGCAACCATCGGTACATCGGGGAACCATCGGATCAGACCGCAGCGCTTGTGGTTGACTGTACCCTACCGCAAGCACTGCTAGCACTTCTGTGTAAAAATCTCCCAGGTGACGAGTACTATGACGCTGCCTGGTAATTATGCACGCCTCTGAAACGGCGCTGAAACACTCAGACACGCCAGCGTCCGCACCTCCACTCCCCCGTTACTACTGCCCTGCCCCTGTGACCACCCACAAAAACGGCCTCTCCTGTAACTCATTCCACTGGGCTGTCTTTGCTAGGCGAGCGACGCTACCCGACCCGATCGCTCAAACCAGTTCGCGCATGCGCACTGCAATGCATACACATGCGCAAATGCATAACATCAGCCGCATACGAGCAAGCGGTTGCTTGCGAACGGGTCTGAATCAGGCCCTTAGTGTGCAAAACATTGTCTAACATAAGATACAAGCTATAAATGGAATCGGTATGTATTACCGCCGGCCACATGCCCGAAGCGAGAAGCCCGGCATGGGTGAAGATCCTGACAGGGGTTTTTGGTTAGCACTACTAACCCTGCCCCCCCCCTAACCCTAACCCTCCCTCCATCCCTCACGGGTTTGGTATGGAATGCTGGCATTCTGGATCCCGGCGGTCAGAATCCTGACACCGGCATCCCGGCAGGGTTAGACTACCGACACCTTGTTGGTCTGTATCGTAACCCTCGTAACCCTCCCCCTCTCCTTACCCCTAATACTCCCTTCCCAGTGCCTAGCCCTACCCTCCCCCCTAGTGCCTAAACCTAACCTCCCCCTCTTCCTACCCTAACCCTCCCTCCCCGGTGCCTAGCCCTATCCCCCCCATTGCCTAAATCTAACCTCCCCCTTCCCACATCCTAAACCTAACCCTCCCCCTCTCCTTACCCCTAATACTCCCTTCCCAGTGCCTAGCCCTATCCTCCCACCCTAGTGCCTAAACCTAACCTCCCCCTCTCCCTACCCTAACCCTCCCTCCCCGGTGCCTAGCCCTACCCTCCCCCCTAGTGCCTAAACCTAACCTCCCCCTCTCCCTACCCTAACCCTTCCTCCCCGGTGCCTAGCCCTATCCCCCCCCATTGCCTAAATCTAACCTCCCCCTTCCCACATACTAAACCTAACTTCCCCCTCTTCCTACCCTACCCTAGGTGCTTAGCCCTACCCTCCCCCCTAGTGCCTAAACTTAACTTCCCCCTCTTCCTACCCTAACCCTCCCTCCCCGGTGCCTAGCCCTACCCTCCCCCCCTAGTGCCTAAACCTAACCTCCCCCTCTCCCTACCCTAACCCTTCCTCCCCGGTGCCTAGCCCTATCCCCCCCCCATTGCCTAAATCTAACCTCCCCCTTCCCACGTCCTAAACCTAACTTCCCCCTCTTCCTACCCTACCCTAGGTGCCTAGCCCTACCCTCCCCCCTAGTGCCTAAACCTAACTTCCCCCTCTTCCTATCCTAACCCTCCCTCCCCGGTGCCTAGCCCTACCCTCCCCCCTAGTGCCTAAACCTAACCTCCCCCTCTCCCTACCCTAACCCTTCCTCCCCGGTGCCTAGCCCTATTCCCCCCCCATCGCCTAAATCTAACCTCCCCCTTCCCACATCCTAAACCTAACCCTCCCCCTTAGTGCCTAATCCTAACCCCTAACCCTCCCCCCAACGCCACTGCTTTCCTTTGGGATTCCGGTGGTCGGGATATTGACTGCATCCCGTCCCTCGCCACCAGCACAGGGATAGTGTGGGAACAAACCCTTTAATGATCAGACAATAAAACAAAAGATCCCACCTATAGGGGCTGATACCTGGAGAGGTGCCGCATTAAGGACACAAGGACGCAATTAACCGCACCTAGAGGCTACAGTGTATCTGTGCAACAATGATTCTGTTTTACACACAATCAAGAGATAAGTGACGTTATTCCATTACCCAAACCTCACCAGAAAGGAGTTTATTGAAGGCAGATTATTTCCATCTAATAACAACTTTTATTATTCTGTTTAATGTATTACTTTAATAAGGATCACACTGTGCCACATTTGGGTCACTACTGTCAGTGTTCTCCTGAATTCTTAATAGTTACGCGTTGTGAGAAGTTGTCGGATACAATTATTTTGCTGTCTAAGCTGCGGGGCCCGTATCTCATACTTTATACACATTCGGGGGTTCCTATCCTGTGTGTGGGGGGGGGACCCGGGGTATGCCATAGCACGAAATGTACAGTGGGTGGCCATAGCCGAATTCTGCAAACCGACTGTGTAGTATGAACTAAAAAAAATAATTATTAGTCATATTTTAATAGTTTTTATACATATCGCAAACGTCCTATACATGGGATGCAGTCAGGAAACCGACGGTCGAAATGCCGACTGCCGGCTTCCCGACTGTCTAATCCCGGCAGGGGTCTAATGACAGGCATTGAAATCCCGATGCCTTTTATTTTACCTACACCGGGAGCCCGACACCCAGCATATCGAATGAAGGTAAGCCGGGCACCGGGCGCGGACAGCCGCGGGGGAGAGGGTTAGGTTTTAGGGATCCCAGGGGGGGACTTAGGGTTAGGCATCCCCCCCCGGGAGGTTAGGGTAAAGCTAGGGGATGGGGGAGTTAGGGTTAGGCACCCCTGGGGGGAGGTTAGGGTTAGGCACCCCCACGGGAGACTTGGGTATAGGCTGCGGGGAAGGGGGGTTAGGTTTAGGTACTTACAGGGGGGGTTAGGGATAGGCATTTGGGGGGGAGGTTAGGGTTAGGCATCCCTAAGGGAAAGTTGGGGGGGGTAAGGTTAGTTATAGTTAAAATACTTACCTGTCGGGATCTTAAGTTGCCGGTCTTCCGGCGTTGGGATTTGAACATGAACAAACATAGCTCGAATGCAGTAAAGTAATTCAAATAAAGCACATTGTATTGGTTATAAATTCAGCTGTAGATAATAAAGCAGATTCACTGACGTATTCTGGGTTCCAGCTTAAAAAAATAAAGCTTAAGAACTATAGGGGCCACAATGTTTATTCCCAGTGATTAAAATCACTTATAATTAGAAATGTGCGCCGACCCCCATGTTTTGGTTTTGGATCAGAATTCGTCTTCTGGTTTTGATTGTTGATTTTTTTTTTTTATATATAAATGAAAAAAAGACAGAAAGATGTCATTGTGACCTGTGGGCATGCAGTCCAATACCCGAGTTCTGTTTTTTAAATCCAAGTTTCGAACAGCTTGAAGATCCGAACCAGCACTCAGTTAGACTCTGTGCCGCAAAGTGATTCCGAACTCTGACTCGGATCCCCTAAACTGGGTGTTCTGAATTCTCTGAGAACTGGACCCGCATATCTCTACTTATAGTCAACAACATTGGGACTCCCTGTGTGACTGTGCAGCCGGTGTGTGTGTTTCTTTTACTGGTATTGTTTCTGCGACTATTGTCTATGAAAAGGCCACTACAAGCCCTTCCCCTGGTGTACATCCTTGCATCCGAATGTGCAAGCACTGAGACGCCCACTGTCAGCATCTTTAGATGCTCAAATACCATTCGGTGCATCTGTACACCATACTTGCCTACTTTTGAAAAAGCATTTCAGGGAGATTATGAAAGCTGCACCTATGAGCGCGTGTTACAGTGGGCGTGTACTGATACATCTGAGAGGCGTGTCCTACATGTGATGGGCGTGTACTGATAAATCTGAGAGGCGTGTCCTACATGTGATGGGCGTGTACTGATACATCTGAGAGGCGTGTCCTAAACCTGACTTACATCCAAATGTAACCAGCCCAAAAGCAGTTAGTAAGATCTGTTTGTTGATGAAAACACAATAATACTTTTCAGAAATTCATAGGGATCATTGTGCCTTATAATAACCAATGCAAGGAAATGACACTAATGATCCCATTTGAATGTATATATCTCTGTTTTTTAATATAACAGATTCATAATGGGAGTAAGGATGAAATGAGGGAGATTTGTAGACTCTTCAGGGAGACAGGGAGATTGCTACTATTTCAAGGAGTCTCCCTGACAATGAGGGAGAGTTGGCAAGTATGCTGTACACGCAACCATCGTATGTGGGTTACTCCATTTTGGAACAAATATAGGGGGTACCACCGTCAGAGTATGGCCACCAATGTGAGCGATTAAACGCCTGAGTTCGCAACCACTTCACTGACACCCGTGACACTGATAAGTGATAACACGCCCATAAGATGGACCATCTACGTGCATTCGCTTAGCCACCTCCCAGTCACCGGTCAGAAACGCCCCGCGCATTAACAAGACATTTCTGAGACCGTGGATCATAATCGTAACTGCGAATCTGTGTGCACAAACTCCAGACACATGCTCAGCGTGACTCAGATGCATTGCGCAGTAGCAAAAAAAAAAAATGTTCAACTGCCTCTGACATTCCCGGAGTGCGCGACTTAGAATCAGGCCCTGGGTGTGATGGGATTAGTCTCTTTCCGGTATTGTAGTGGGTGGTGCGACCATGTGCATGAAGTCATACGTATAGTCTCATTAGCATTAGGAAGGAAATCCACCTTCCGCTTTGCGCCCTGCTCGGGAACCGGCTCAAACTCGCTATACAGTATGTAAAGAGCACAAATATCAGCATTAGTGCCATGCATTGTGTAAGCACAAGGGTGTAGTCAATTGACGGACCCCTGACTTGGCAGAAGCGCTGCATATCTGTCCCTTCACGCCCTAGGGTTACCTTTTGGACACATACGCCCTCCACTGCGATCTATCCGTTTAATATTGCCACTTTAATGCTAATTATGGGTTGGGTATGATTTCCTGACACAACTTACAATCCTGACAGGGGAACTCTAAGTAATGGTTCCCTGTCCTATATACCCCCTAACCCTCCTTTCCTGCACCCTGACACTAACCCTCCCTAGTGCCTAAACCTAACCCTCCCCCCTTAGTGCCTATCCCTAACCTCCCCCCGGTGGTGCCTAACCCTAACTCCCCTGTCTGGAGCTTAACCCTAACCCCCCCCCCTCCCGCAGCCTAACCCTATCTTCCTAAGGGACGCCTAAACCTAACCCTCCCCCCATGGCTAACACCTACCTGGCCCTGCTATGCTCACATCCGGGATGCCGGCTGACGGCATTCCGGTGTCGGCATCTCCAGCGCCGGTCTTCCCTTGCTGATCAAGATTTTGGCGCCGGCAGTCGACATCCCAGGTGTCGGTATATTAACCGCATCCCCTAATGATCTATGATTAAGGTAGATAACGTAGATAACGGCACACCTAGTGTAGTCTAGAGAGGGATACTCTCTGGTTAGGGGGGTGTCTATCACCTCCCAGGGGCATGTCTAGCACTCTCTTCATGTCATATATATCTCCCCTCATATTATCATATCCCATATCCATCCCCCAACTCCCTCACCTCACTTTCCAGTGACTATGGAGATAAAGAACCTGATTCAGACCCGCTCGCGAGCGCTCGCAAGCGGGTCGATGGTGGCCCAGTGCACGTGCGCACGACGGAGCCGGCTCCATCGTGCGCATGCGCGAGACCCGGATAGCGACGGGCAAACCATCGCTCCGGGTCTCGTACCAAAGGGGGCGTGCTGTCGATGTTGAGTGACAGCATGCCCCCTTTGTTGGGCGTGCCGGGGGTGTGGCTGCCCAGACGGAGGCGTTCCCATGGGAACGCCTGTCTGGGGCCGGCCCCACTAACATCACAAGTGATGTCAGTGGGAGTGCTTTCGGCTCTGTTTGAGCCGAAAGCACTCCAGGGCTTGCGGCAACGAGACCCTACCACAAGGATCTCGTTGCAAGCCCGATGGTCGCGATGGTCTTG
The DNA here is from genome assembly GCA_031769625.1 of Taudactylus pleione. Lineage (NCBI taxonomy): Eukaryota > Metazoa > Chordata > Amphibia > Anura > Myobatrachidae > Taudactylus > Taudactylus pleione. Next base: position 231,026 of record JAUIMM010001622.1, read on the forward strand.
ACCATCGCAACCATCTTCCTGGCTGCTCGCTATAGCTGTGGGTGGTCACCCACAGCTATACGAGCGGCCAGGAGGCCGCTCTAAAAATCAAGAAGGACGGCCCTGATTCAGAGCGAGCGCTCTGTCAGAGCGTCCGGCTCTGAATCAGGGCCAAAGTGCCAACCAATGAGCTCCTAACTGTCACTTTACAGGCTGTGTTTGAAAAATGACAGTTAGGAGCTGATGGGTTGGCACCTTGGGGATAAAGTACCAACCAATCAGCTCCTAACTGACATTTTTCAAACACAGCCTGTAAAGTGACAGTTAGGAGCTGATTGGTTGGTACTTTATCTCTCCCCAGGGCTTAGTACATATACCCCTTTATCTTGCTCCATTTTATCTCTCTCCAAGCTTTGATAAATCTCCCACTATATCATGCCACACAGTAGTGCCCCCAATCCATATTATACCAATAGAATAGAACTGGTCAGTATATTTTATATACAGTAGTACATGCACACTTCCCTGCACTGCTCTGTCCACACTGCTCCATCCTCAGTTCCTCCAGGGCTGGAGACAGCTACTGTAGTGCACAAAGTGATGGGGAGGGCACCACTAGGTCTTGTGAGTTAGTTAGAGACTCATTCACCGACACTGTCATCTCATTGGAACTGCAGACAAGCACAGAGGCGGCGTCCAACATTACCTGCGCAAACCTTATGTGCGCACGTTTATGTCGCTAATTCAACTCATGGAAAATTTGGCATGTAAAACATATGATGCCCCAAATCCTCCCTACCTGTTACAGTAGTTGCCAGGTTGATTAATTTTAGACCCCCCGTATCTAATTAACGTCAGTAATAAATGTTATTGGATTGACGTTCACAGTTCAAATTAAACATCCTAAATTAACTTAATTGTTCATATTTAGGGGCATATTCAATTCCCGTACTTTTCGCATGCCAGACTTTTCGCCGCCATCGCTGGCTTCCATGCAGAATAGTATCGCGCTAGTCCCCGCTTATCCCCGTATTCAATTAGAAATCGTCGAAAACGGGACCCGGCGAATTCGGACCTGGCGAAAAGTCCTGTCAGATTTGGGGAAATCAGCCTGACACCCCCCAAAAGATGCACTGATATTGGGGATCACTATAGATACCCCCGAATAGACCTGCTGAAGGTATTTGGGGTACTTAAATGCTCTCAATAGCTGCTATTTAGCGTCTTTGCAGAAGTGGTGAAGAATAGCATTTAGCAGTTATTTTGCAGAAAATAAGTACTCCCAGCAAATTTGGGGTACACGAAAATGGGGGCCAGCATATTTTAAAGTTGCTAAAGTGAAGTTTTAAAAAACATGAAAAATCCACCTGCCGCAAGCTCCTGCAATTTTAAAAACACCTGAGGCATACTTGGGGACCCCCCCTGGAGACTATTTTGTTAGTTTTAAGTTTGTCCCCCAACTTTGTACTTTTTACCCCATTTTTCAAAGTCATTTTTTGGGATGTTCTTAAGTTGTTGTTTTTTTTACTTTTTTTTACACAGTTTAGCTTTGGGGGACTGTCCCAAGGGAGCAGGGGGGTTCACGCAAGTTTGCACCCCAAAACCCCAATTCTGCACTTTTTTCAACAGCTTTCATAGGCAAATCTTTTTCGCATATTTCAATGCATTGACTTTCCGCACTGGCGAAAAGTATTTGGAATTGAATACAGGGATAAGTTTTCGCCTGGCGAAATGACATCACCGGTGATACTTTTCCGCAGAAACGGCCTTTTCGCACCTAATTAAATATGCCCCTTAGGGTCATATCTATCAAAGTGAAGATTATTGGTGTTGGTAGCCTCCACTGTAGGACTCCTGCGATGTGATGCCTGTTTATTATAGACAGTATCGTCACTGTCCTCCAACATAATCGCCATCTCAGGTTGGCATTAGTCACAGAGATGAAAGTAGGAAAAAAATTATATTTTAGTAAAATAAAGCTTTTCACTTTCTAATTTTAAATAATCTTTTAAATTTTTTTCAATTGTTTTAAAAAAAATTTTTTTTTTTTACCTAGAACTGGACTAATGCGTCGCCTTATGATATATTGGCCTAAGTCTGACTATTCTGAAAGGTCATACACACTAGACGATGTGCTGTATGAATGATATTGGTGAAAGATTTCCCTTGAACTTTCTGTAGAGCAAGACAAACGATATTGGGCCTGATTCAGAGCCGGATGCAATTAGCGCTCGCTCGTCCAGAAAATAGGGGTGGCTATTCAAATGAACCGTTCGCTGTTTGCGGTCTGTTCACGCCTCTAGGTCTGAACGAGCGAACAAAACTTGTGGTCGTTTTTTGAGAAACTACGCCCCCTGGCCGCTCGCATCCTACGTCATGTCCGCTATTTATTAGATTAATCGAGTACATCGACCAGGGTATGAGCTGCTCACTATTCTTGTGGTTGGTTTTTGCTACCACAATTTGGGAGCAGTTCTGGCTATAAAATAACCCAGTGACGTGGTCAATGATGCTGCTGTTTTAATTATGCACACCCATAAAACGCCCATTTTGACCTTTAAGCACGCCTGCGATCGGATCTCCACTCCCCGTTTTTAAGCACCTTCCCCTGTTACCACCCACATACGCCTCATTCTGTCACTCAAATTAGCAGGCATTTGCTATTTTGCGAGCACATGAATTTCGACCGCACTGACTGGTTCGCGCATGCGTATAACGATCCGTACGCATGCGCAGTTGGGCAAACATCGCTCGGAGCGAACGAGCTGCCGCTTATGAGTGGCTCTGAATCAGGCCCATTGGGTGTACACACTGACAGTTATCTTACAGTGAAGTCATCCTGCCACATCTCTGATCAGGTAATTCTTGATGATATCGTCAGATTGCCCTACATGTACTGACGACAAAAGTCATCGCTAACGACCTGCTGGAGCGCGCATCGTTGGTCGTTCACTGCATACACACTGAACGATATGAACGATATCGTTATCATCCATATCATCCATTGCAATCGTCTAGTTTGTAAGCGGCTTTAGCGCTGTCAAAGTTATTAGGGAGCTCAGCATCTCACAGCTATTACTTGATCTAGGATTGAACAAAGATTCCTCACCACTGAGATAAGTAGCTAGAGAAAATTATCATTTTATATTGCTCCTCATAACCAGAGCCCTTAACTTTTAATTTAATGCAAAAAAAAATGCAAACGTTGACTTTATTCGTTACAATATTGCACCAATGCAGAACATACATTAGAGGTGTTTATGCTCACGTACACAGCACGCCGTCAATAATGATGCTGCTATTGTCAAACATTTAGACTTTAGCGTCCTGTCCTGATGGGCTTAACCGCCCGTACAGAAAAATAGACATAACTGTAAATCCCTGCAGAATATATAATACATACCTGCCTTTTATAATTAATCATATTATCCATAAGTTTAACATTGCCTGAAGGGCAAAAAAAAAAAGGTATTTTGCATTGTAAAATCTGTCAAGCCTCCCGATCTGCGAGGAAGTCAGCCTTAATTGCTAAGATACCGCCACAAGAAAGGCCAGGTTTTCACAAAGTCTTTAACCACATCTAGCGAAGGGTGGCTTTAATCACCTTTAAAATGGTCACCACAAACTAATTAAAGGGAAAGTTTCCTCATTAGTAATGATCTGGGAATATCAAATCACAGCCTATCATCAGCAGAAAGGTAGGGTCCCTGTGTGCAAGTGTTTTCTGCTGTACATGTAAATGCCCTATTATTGGAAATGTATGTTTCTCGTGGTATTTATGGTATGATGTGACAGTGTAATGTGACATATATAATGTCTTGCAATGTTATGTACACTTTTATCTAGTTAAAATTCTAATCACTGCAATAACTGGATATAGACAATAGGGGGCAGACCTATTTGACTGAACTGTTCCACTAGGTACTTATATGAAAATCAGGTTTGATTCCCACCACAGCCCTTACTGTGTGGAGTTTGTATATTCTCCCTGTGCTTGCGTGGGTTTCCTCCGGGTACTCCGGTTTCCTCCCACACTCCAAAAATATACTGGTAGTTTAATTGGCTCCCAACAAAAATTAACCCTAGTGTGTAAGTACTGTATGTGTGTCTACGGTATGAGCCTGAGCTTGTGGTAGGGAATATAGAGTCAGTGTAAGCTTCACTGGGGCAGGGACAGATGTGAATGGCCAAATATTCTCTGTAAAGCGCTGCGCAATATGTGAGCGCTATATAAATAACTGGTAATACATAGATAATAAATGAGTTCTATTCAAGGTTCTCATATATTAGGACCTGCAATACAGTATATTGAGGATATCTGCAAAAAAAAAGATACATCTTCAAGGGTCTCATTGTGATGACAAAGATTAGTAAAGGATCTAAACTGGTCTTTTTTATCACCAAATCTGTATTGCTCAAAACAATAAAAAATAGCTTTCCATGGGGGAGATGTACGAAGCCCAGAAACGGTATCAGCGCACGTTATGTGCGCTGATACCGTTTCTCCCCGATGTATGATCGGGGGCCTGGGCGGTAAATGACAGTGGCGCTGTGCGCCCCTGTCATTATCGGCGCTGCTATCTATAAGATAGCAGCGCCGACGGCAGGGCCATGTACGAACGGTCATAACGCATGACCGTTCGGCCGGCTGTAGCTGTCGTTATCGACAGCTACAGCCTGGCGTTAGCCTATCCCCACAGCAGGAACAGCGCTGTCCCTGCTACGGCGGCTGCCGGCTCCGGGGCACCACACAGGGATCTTGCGATACTTGCGAGATCCCGCGCATGCTCAGTGGAGCCGGCCGGGAGAGAGACACAGCGCATCAGCACTAGGCTGATGCGCTGCTGTCTCTAGCGGGTAGCACCGGAGGGGCGAGGTAACGCTCCCCCTCTCCGGCCGATGAGATATTTATACATCTCATCGGTAGTGCTTCCTGCTTCGCCTCGGTAAAGAGGCGAAGCGGAAAGTGTTATAGCGGCACGTTGAGTGCCGCTATAATACATCTACCGCCATATCTCTTATGTCCTATTAGATTCTAAGCTCTTGTGAGCAAGGACATCCCACCGTTTGTCCACACTGTCACTTCACTTATCCTTCTGAACCTCTGCAATCAATTTTCAAGCTCTTCACTTTACCAAAAGTGTCCTCACTAAAGTCACAGACAGACTTCTTACTGCTAAGTCCATGCCCCTGGACCTCTTACCCACTTTTCATACTTTTCATAAACTTGGAACCAGTCTTCTCTGCTATTAAAGTGGAACCCTGTTTAGGGGCATACCCTGTGCACACTATTGCAACTACGTGAGTGGGCCATTTTCATCAGAAGGCTACACAAAGCGCGTTTCACATCGTACAGGACTTTTTATGGAGGATATATACAGTATGCCCCTTAATATTGGACTTTCAGAATTTTTTATGTATTATCTTTGCCACAATTAATCATGATGAGCTACTGCTGACCAGAACTCATATATGCAAAACTGACTAATCAATAAGTCACCCATTCATTTTATCATTCTATTTGTTAACTTATCTTAACCTAAGCCTAGAAATGAACACACTGACACATGAAATGCAATTAAAGAGGTCACAGCCATAATTTATTGATCGAATTAGAATTGGTAATGGGTGGCAGGACAAAAGCAGTGCTCCGAGGCCACAGCCTTGCTGGAAACAATAATAAATAAACGGAAGCGGATTCCCGCCCCGCGCAGACTGGCCTGAGGTAGTACCATCCCCCCTTAATTGGCACAGCCTTCGGCCCTTCCCTTGGACAGGGACCAGGTCCCCCCTTATGGGCGATGACCAACTTGCCGCTCTCAAAGGAAAGATGCTACCCAGTCACTCCTGCGCTAAATAATAGGCCGCCCAGGAGCACTGCTTCCCGCCAAAGCCCGGTTCATAGAACCAGGCCCGCCACCAAACTGTGACCCTCCAATACCTAAAGGAAACTACATAAGTCACTGATAAACAGCTCTAACCCTACTCCCGTTAGGTGTACCCCATCAGGCCTATAGAAGCTCTGCCATATTGACCTTACGACGAACTCCGTCTAATGCCTTACCACCCTGGGGTCCTCGCCAAACTCGCCGTGGAACAATGTCCGACCAAGCAATGCGCACATTGGGCCAACGGTTAACTAGCACTTGCAAGTCGTTCCTAACAGCATGTATTAGCTCGATGCCTTTGCAAGTGCCCAAATCGTTCCCCCCTAAGTGAATGACCACCCAGTCCGGGGCCCCGAACTTATCCTCTGCCGTCCATAAGGCTTCCAGTAGTCGCTTCCAGCGCATACCGCGGAAACCTAACCAACGGACGTCATCTGCACCTAACAAAAGGGGGGCCTGCAAAGCTAAGGGGTGCCGACCAGCCCAAAATATAAATGAGTGTCCTACAAACCACACCCGACCGTTAGCATTCCTGGGTAACCCTGCAAGAAAAGTTACCTAGTCAGAAACTGAATCACAATATAACAAATGCATCTTAAGGAAGGGAAAACAATAGTTGGGTGACCCAGCTGAAGGTGAAAAACATAAAACCTCTTTGAGGGCAAAACTGAAAAGCCCCTCAAACTCCAAAGCGGCAGTAGGCATAAGGCCCCTGGGTTTCCCAACAAACTCGCAAGGAGCGCAGCTACTTAAGCAACTTATCCTCCCTTAAATAAGCTTTATAAGCTGATGACTTCCATCGACCCAACTTTTGTAAGGTGTCGACCGAAGCACCATCAACCGCTGCGCAGGTTGCTGCCCCTATCCTAAATGAATGTGTCCCGAACTGTTCTGTGGGCAGGCCTAAGGCTATAAGGCAATTTTGAAACAGCTTTATGAACTGAAACTTAGATAAAGGTGTAAGATTAACATGTACAAGCCACTGCGCGCCACTTGGAGGGCGAAGAGCATTAAAACGCCGCGCCAAGGCAACTGGGCAGATAACAGCGTCTGAGTGTTCTTTTATAGAAATCCAACGACCCCTGTCAAGTTGGTCAGTCTTGGACCTATGAATTTTACACAATATCAATTCCTTCTTAAGTACCACGTGTTTAAACAATAAACCCGATGTCGCGGAACTCTTACTAGAGGCTACAAGCTCGCCGATTCTAAACGCCCCGAAATATGCCAATGAAAAAGCTAAACTAAAAAGGGCCGATTCGTACTCGCCTAAAGCAACCCCTGATACAGCCACAATCAGATCTTTAAGCAAAGCCGGGTCAATTGGTCTACGCGTGTCGCCTATGCTAGGGTGTTCCTTCGCCCACCCCTTCATCGCTTTGGATAGCAGAAACGATTTTGTGGGATCTGCAACGCCATGTAGTTTAGAAAAGTAAGCGATGCCAGACAGCGCCGCAGACATAGCAGCCTTAGAACGACCTCTTTCATGCCAGTTCCAAACAAACTCTGCCATACGGTCGTCAACCGTCTTACCTCCCTCACGTGTGGAAGCCAAGAAACCCTGCCAATTGTCCCAAGCTGCCGTGTAGGTCCTTAACGTGCTAGGGGCCAGAGACTTCATTGCGAGGCCTTTGATGCCGGCACGACAATCTGCCATACATGGGAGGGGCAGTTTAAACTAGGGGTGTGCACCGGACACTTTTCGTGTTTTGTGTTTTGGTTTTGGATCTGGATCTTTCTTCGTGTTTTGGATCTGGATTGGTTTTGCCAAAACCACCCTTCCGTGTTTTGGGTTCTGGGTTTTGTGTTTTGGATCTGGATTTTTTCTTAAAAAATAAAAAAAAAACGCTAAAATCACATAAATGGGCCTTTTTTTGTTCCTACGCTATTAATAACCCCAATAACATTAATTTCCACTCATTTCCACTCTATTCTGAACACCTCACACCTCACAATATTGTTTTTAGGCCAAAAGGTTGTACCGAGGAAGCTGGATGACTATGCTAAGCGACACAAGGGGGCGGCACAAACACGTGGCCCATCTAGGAGTGGCACTGCAGTGGCAGACAGGAAGCCAATCAGCGTTATGGTGCCCATTTGCATGTAGCACGAACCCGGGAGATCCGTGCTACATGCATCTGTGTGATTGGCACAGAGCAATGACAGGTCCGTGAGACCCGTCTGTGCTGCTGTGGTAAAAAAAAAAAAAAAAAACCTGTGTAAAAAAAGAAAAAAATGGCGTGCACCCCCCCAAAAAAGAGCAACCAGCCCCGGGCATTAGTAACCCAGTGCTGGGTGTGCTTAAATGCAGGGGACAAACGACGTAGGGGTCCCCTGTACTTAAGCACAACCAGCACCGGGCTAGTCAGAACCAGCGCTGGTTGCCAAAATACGGGGGACAAACGACGTAGGGGTCCCCTGTATTCTGCGCAACCAGCTCTGGGCTCTGATCCGGTCCTGGTTCTGGAAATATAGGGGACAAAAAATGAGTAGGGTTCCCCTGTATGTTCCAGGACCAGCACTGGACTTTTTCTAGCGGGGGGCTGATGCCACAGCCAGGGGAGCCCTTTCACCGGGCCCCCCAGCCGCAGCATCAACCCTGACCGCTAGTCAGCCCAGGCCGGGGATCCCTGGAGAGCTGGGGACCCCCCCAATAAAGGGGTCACCCTCTCCAGGGCACCCCAGGCCCAGGCTGATAGCCCGGGGCTATCCCCGCCACCCCTGGTGGCGGTGGGTGGCGGGTTGATTGTGTGGTGTGGTGTAAATAAAGAATATCAAACATTGTCTTTACAAGTAGAACTGCAAGTCCCAGCTAGCCTGCCCCGCATGCTGGTACTTGGAGAACCACAAGTACCAGCATGCAGGGCATTAAGGGCCCACTAGTACCTGTAGTTCACCTGTAAAAAAAATGTTTAAAAAAACACAGGACACACACACCGTGACAGTATAAGTTTATTAAACATACATACACACACACACATGTACACATACTCACCTATGTAACCTGTAGCATCGGTCCACTTGTCCGGTAAAGTATCCATAGGGGACCTGTGAAAAAAACATACTCACCATCTCCTATGCGAGGTTCTGTCCTCTTCGTTCCAAAGTAGGCATCCCCAGACTTGGCAAAAAAAAAAAACGAAAACGCGATCCACGAACTTAGTACCGTTCTATAGAACGGTACTTCCCGAATGAGAGCTTAGCGGCGGGGTATCACCATGGAAACCCCGCTGCTAAGCGTTCATTGGCTGAGAGAGGTCATCTCCCGTCTCTCAGCCAATGAACGGCTCCCTCCATTGTAGTCAATGGTGGGAACCGCAGGGTAAACTTTAATAACCTTGCGGCTCCCAGCATTGACTACAATGGAGGGAGCCGTTCATTGGCTGAGAGACGGGAGATGACCTCTCTCAGCCAATGAACGCTTAGCAGCGGGGTTTCCATGGTGATACCCCGCCGCTAAGCTCTCATTCGGGAAGTACCGTTCTATAGAACGGTACTAAGTTCGTGGATCGCGTTTTCGTTTTTTTTTTTTGCCAAGTCCGGGGATGCCTACTTTGGAACGAAGAGGACAGAACCTCGCATAGGAGATGGTGAGTATGTTTTTTTTCACAGGTCCCCTATGGATACTTTACCGGACAAGTGGACCGATGCTACAGGGTTACATAGGTGAGTATGTGTACATGTGTGTGTGTGTATGTTTAATAAACTTATACTGTCACGGTGTGTGTGTCCTGTGTTTTTTTTAAACATTTTTTTACAGGTGAACTACAGGTACTAGTGGGCCCTTAATGCCCTGCATGCTGGTACTTGTGGTTCTCCAAGTACCAGCATGCGGGGCAGGCTTGCTGGGACTTGCAGTTCTACTTGTAAAGACAATGTTTGATATTCTTTATTTACACCACACCACACAATCAACCCGCCACCCACCGCCACCAGGGGTGGCGGGGATAGCCCCGGGCTATCAGCCTGGGCCTGGGGTGCCCTGGAGAGGGTGACCCCTTTATTGGGGGGGTCCCCAGCTCTCCAGGGATCCCCGGCCTGGGCTGACTAGCGGTCAGGGCTGATGCTGCGGCTGGGGGGCCCGGTGAAAGGGCTCCCCTGGCTGTGGCATCAGCCCCCCGCTAGAAAAAGTCCAGTGCTGGTTCTGGAACATACAGGGGAACCCTACTCATTTTTTTCCCCTGTATTTCCAGAACCAGGACCGGATCAGAGCCCAGAGCTGGTTGCGCAGAATACGGGGGACCCCTACGTCGTTTGTCCCCCGTATTTTGGCAACCAGCTCTGGTTCTGACTAGCCTGGTGCTGGTTGTGTTTAAGTACAGGGGACCCCTACGTCGTTTGTCCCCTGTATTTAAGCACACCCAGCACTGGGTCACTAATGCCCGGGGCTGGTTGCTCTTTTTTTGGGGGGGGGCACGCCATTTTTTTCTCTTTTTACACAGGTTTTTTTTTTTTTATTTACCACAGCAGCACAGACGGGTCTCACGGACCCGTTAGTGCTCTGTGTCAATCACACAGATGCATGTAGCACGGATCTCACGAGTCCGTGCTACATGCAAATGAGCACCATAATGCTGATTGGCTGAGAGCCGTGACAGACAGCTCTGTCAGCCAATCAGCACTTTGCCCATTAAAGGCAAAGGCATTTTTTTTTAAATGGCCGCTCGAGGCAAAACCTCGAGATCCGACAGCAGATCTCGAGGTTTTGCCTCGGGAGAGGGATCCGGGGCAGACAGGGAGATCCGAGCTTGGGCTCGGATCGCCCCGGATCCCCGAAGTTCGGGTGGGTTCGGTTCTCAGGGAACCGAACCCGCTCATCCCTAGTTTAAACCATGAATAGAAGCGTAAGGAGCGAGAGAACGAAACCTGTCCCACTGCAAACGAGATAAGGCGTCTGCTATCTCATTAGACACTCCCGGAACATGCTGCGCCCTAAACTCAATGTTCCTCCGTAAGCAAAGAAGCGTCAAGTGCCTCAACAACCTCAAAGCCAACGGAGACTCCGCCCTCTGATTATTTACTGCCTGAACAACACCCAAATTATCGCACCAAAAAAGGATCCTCCTATTACAAAGCCTGTAAGCCCATAACTCAACTGCCACTACGATGGGGAAAAGTTCTAAGAGCAGTATGTTCTTCGTAAGGCCCAAAACTCCCCAAACTTGTGGCCAAGGCTCCGCGCACCAATCTCCTTCAAAAAAGGCGCCGAAACCAATGGAACCGGACGCGTCAGTAAATAACTGAAGCTCTGAATTATCTACTGGGGCCCGGAGCCATATACGAACACCGTTAAACTCGCGCAGGAAAAGCAACCAAACTCGAAGGTCTTCCCTCAAATCTTGGGATATTCGAACGAGGTGATGGGGCTTCTTGATACCCGCCGTGGCTCTTTCGAGCCGCCTACAAAAAACCCGACCCATGGGAATGACTCTACAAGTAAAGTTAAGGAGCCCTAGCAACGACTGCATCTGCTTCAGCGAGACTTTCTTTGACAAAACAAACGCTTCAAGCAACTCCCCCAAACGTCGCACCTTTTCAATCGGCAAACGGCATAACCCTAGCACAGTATCTATTTCTATGCCCAAATACGTCAAACGTGTAACCGGACCCTCCGTCTTGTCCCTGGCAACAGGAACGCCTACCACTGTGAACAAGGCCTGCAAGGAAAGAAGCAATTCCTCACAAACCTGGGTATCCGCTGGCCCCACCAACAGAAAATCATCTAGGTAGTGGGTAACCCCCGCTTGCCCTGTGCCCGCCTGTAAGCACCATTGCAAAAAGGAGCTAAAACATTCAAAAAAGGAACACGAGATGGAACATCCCATTGGCAAGCATCTATCTACATAATAGAGTCCCGCAACTCTAAAACCCATGTACTTAAAAGATTCGGGGTGAAGGGGCAACAGCCGAAAAGCCGACTCGATATCCACCTTGGCTAATAACGCCCTTCTCCCAAAACTCTGTACTATATCTAGAGCCTGCTCAAATGATTGGTAAATGACCCGACAATCCGATGGATCTAGCGCGTCGTTGACCGACCCTCCCTCGGGGTAAGAAAGATGCTGTATCAACCTAAACTTACCCGGTTCCTTTTTTGGTACGACCCCTAAAGGCGATATGCACAAACCTTCCAATGGTGGGGACTTAAAAGGGCCGCACATGCGCCCCAACCCTATTTCCGCTTTAATCTTAAGTCGGACTACTTCCGGGTGTAGGCGTGCCGACTTAAGATTTCTTTTAGCCACAACCGAGACCTCCCGTGTCACCGGTAAACGAAAACCTTCACTAAACCCATGAAACAAAAAGGCTGCTTCCTCCCTGAGAGGATAACGAGCCAACCAGCTCTTTAACGCCCCTAGGTCCACCGGCGAAGGTGCTTTACCTAACACCGCCCCGCGACTCGTCGGGCTGATCACCTCGATTTGTCCTTCCACCGCCGGTACGCCCGCATTCTTTAGCCGGGTGCCCGCTCCCGCAGAGCATGCATATGTGTCTATACCGACAGCCCGACCCTCTATTACATTGCGCATTATTATATGCGTAGCATTTTCCTCTGCCGGCTCCTGCACCGCCTGGGCGGGCCGGAAAGGGCTGTTTACGCACTACCAAGGAATCCGCAGAAGCGCGAGGCAGTTGGTTGACTTCCAGCCACACTTCTACGTCCTTGAAGCCAAACTGAAAATTCGCCTGCCCCTCTTGCTTTTTCCGGAATGTCTCATCATATTTCCGCCAAGCTGTACCCTTGCCTGACGAGTGCATGCCGTGCACCATATGCATATACTTGAGAACATTCATGTACTCAGTCGGGCGTGACTCAAGGTATGAAGCTGCGAAAACGAACATCCCTGCTTCCCAATTCTGGAAAGAACGGAAGCTTTCTTCCGTGCCTGCACCAGCTGATTTTGCCCGATCTAAAGCCTTTTTAGCATCCGCTGTAATGGAAAACATGTCCACGAATTTCCCCTTCCTGATCCTTTCCCTAACCTTAGACCTCAAACCCCTAAGAATGGCCGTGTTTGCGCAATGCACCATATCCCCCGTAGAATCTGGGACCTTAGCTGCTGACACTGTGCTGGTCTTTTTGGGACTCCCCCGTTTCCCTTTAATCTTGTGCGCTAAGTATCGCATAAGCTTACGCGGCCTCTCTGATGAACTTGCAGAATCGCTAGAGTCAGTGGAAGATGAGTGTGTGCTGTGCAATGTGGAAACAGCATGCTCACCAGAAACTGCCGTCGAAGGACCAGCCACTTCGTCCAGAGTGTTCGCCAAAAGTCCCTCGTTGCGCGGTGCACCCACCACGACTTGACTCGCCGAAGCCATCTCGCTGTCCGTCCGCTGAATCTCAGCTGCCCGATTGGAATGCTCCCCAACTGCAACCTGAGGACTTGACGTAATCACAGGTGACTCAGACTGCACATCAACTCCCCCCGTGGAAAGGGGGGCATGGGGGGGCGGCAGGGGCGCATGGACAGCTGCAGGTGGCTGAGGGGGAGGGGGGGCGGGGTGGGAAGGGGGGGTGGGATATGCATGGGCTGGGCATATGCTGCAGAAGTGGCCGGAGGAAGGGCGAAAGGTAGCGGCAGGGCATGGTAATACGGGCCGAACCCTTGCGGAAGGGGGGCGGGCCCAGGGGTTAACGCAGGGAGGGCGTACTGGAACATAGTGGGGGGGAGGGCCTGGTGGAGCCCGATGGGGGCAGAAAAGTAAGGTGCTGCATTTGAAAAATGGGGTGGGCCGTAGGGGCCGGTGAAATATGGTGACCAGCTGGGCTGCTGCGCTGGTAAAGGATTGAATGCAAGGGGGGGTTGCTGCATGTTGTAACCGCCTCCCACAGGTGCGGGGGTGGCGATGGGTAATAACAAGCTGGGGGGGGCACTTAGGGTACCAGTCCTGATGGACCCTGCAACTGATGCCACGCTGCAGGGGGAACCCTGGTGGCTGAATAATAGAGGTGAGGGCTGAGGAGGAGGGGGCCCCCTCGCTCCAGGGGTAGAGGGGGGTGAAGGGGGGGATGCCGAAATGCATAGGGCCCCCTGTGCTGGATCCTGGCTTAAAATGGCCGCCGCGACCCTGTGGGCGGGGCCAACTGAGGGCGCAGGGCGCGGGCTGGCCGAGGCAAGTGTGGGGAGAGGCGCTGGGCTACGGCCACCCGTGCTGCTCGCGGCGCCGCCGGAGAGCCATTCGGCCATCAATTGCGGAGAGGCAGCGGGGGAGGTGAGGGAGCGGGAGCCGGCGGGGGGTGCCCGCGCGTGAACGCGGGCGGGCACATGCTCGCGGCCTGCAGCGTGGTGCGGCCCGCGTCTGGATGGAGGGGGAGCCGCAGATGTAAGGGGCCTGGAAGCCTCCATCAATCGGCGGGGGGGGGGCGCTGAGCGGCGGGGTCTGGGCATTATGAAACAGGAATGATGGGGGGGGGCAGTAAAATCAGAGGACAGAGGGGGGGGGGTGGAAACAGCAGGTGGATGGGATGTTGAACACAAAAAAAAAAAAGGGGGGGGGCTGGATAGAAGGAGCTGGAAGGAAAGGGGTGAGAGAAAGATGAGAATAAAAGAGATAGGTAGGATGTGAAATAAAAGAGAAAGAATTTAGACCAAGATATACAGCTATGCAGATACTATATGGAATACTTAGCCAGCCTGGTTTGAAGAAACTGGAAAAGAGGAAAATGGCTCCTCTTACCAAGGAATATATATGGGTAATTTGCAACCTCCCACAAATCCTATGATAGGCATATCACATCAACTGACCACTACCTAACCACACCTTACCCAGCCTTAACCCTTAACTAACTAACAAATTTTAAATATCAAACAGGGTGCTTATCTATCCTCAAACTTAATTAAGTATTCGTATGCATTAACTATTAATAACGCTTCTGCTTTTTCAATCATTTAATTGTTATTAAAATGGGATAATTACCTGAAGATATTGCTTCCGCATTTTAGTGCTTAGTACATCAAGCCGTAAGGCTCGATACATCTCCCCTTCAGACTCTTCACAAGTATCCAATACATGAATTGCTCTAAAAAACACCTATCATGAAAGATTACTAGTCTCCCGCATAACTCCACTGTCACTGGCCCAATCGGCCATTGCCCATAACCCCACTCACTGTCACCTCCCCCTTTTGTTTCAGTCTTTTCCCTCCCAATTAGATTTCAAGCTCTCATGATCAGGATTCTCTCTCATCCTCTATTCTCATCCGTTGTTTCCATCTCATCCATCTTATATTTTGGCTCTTGCCTGCTCTGTATTATGCTGTAAGCTTGCACTGTATCATGCCTATTATGTCTTATGTTTTATGCTTCATTTTATGCTATTCATACATTTTATGTTTCTAGAATGTTCCACATATCCCTTTACTTGTTCTTCATCTCAAATTATGCTATATGGTTTATTTCACCACTGTATACTTTTGTCTGGCACCTTATAATATATAATAATTTAATAATAGATAGATAGATAGATAGATAGATAGATAGATAGATAGATAGATAGATAGATATAATATAGATAGACAGACAGACGGATAGATAGAATTAAGCCATGATATAGACAGATAGATCAATAAATAGATAGATATGGAAAGTTGAAAAATAGATAAATAGATAGTTATGATATAGACAGATCAATAAATAGATATATAGTGAGATAGATAGATATGAGATAGATAGATAGATAGATAGATAGATAGATAGATAATCATAAAGAGATATAGATAGAAAAAAGATATGATATAGATAGATAGATATAAGATAGATAGATAGATAGATATGAGACAGACAGACAGATAGATAGATAGATAGATAGATAGATAGATAGATAGATAGATATGAGATAGATAAATATGAGACAGACAGATAGATAGATAGATAGATAGATAGATAGATAGATAGATAGATAGATAGATAGATAGATTGATAGATATGAGATAGATAGATATGAGACAGATAGATAGATAGATAGATAGATAGATAGATAGATAGATAGATATGAGATAGATAGCTATGAGACAGATAGATAGATAGATAGATAGATAGATAGATAGATAGATAGACAGACAGACAGACAGATAGATAGATAGATAGATAGATAGATAGATAGCTATGAGACAGACAGATAGATAGATAGATAGATAGATAGATAGATTACATTGTAAGGAAAATTGTTCTAGATCTTTAATTTGTTTGGAAAACACACTAGAAAAGCAGGATAACTGGGTCAGTGTGTAGTATTATATAAAAGGGTGTCTAGGCTTTTATTTTTATTTTCCAAATCGGCTCTTTTTTTCCCCAGCTCCTTTGAATTCCAGGGTGGTCACACTAATACCTCTGCCCGAGCAGGTAGACCGCAGACCTGGATCAAGGCGTGGCATTCCTGCTTTGATGTTGGTGTCACGCTCGGCTGCCTCTCGATCTCTTTGGCTGCCGCAAAGTCTGTTGTCGTTGGAGACCAGGTAAATCAGAGCAGCGGCCTCTGTTCTGTTCTGCAGTGAACTTGGCAGTCGAGCGATGGGAACCGACCGCACAGGACACCGGTGTTCATCCGTCACTCATATTTATATAAGAACCCGGAGAGAGGAAGGGGTTAAATCGCACGCCTCAGCGTTTCATTACATGCTGGAAGCAGACCAGTTGCCCTCTGAGGTGGAAATTGTTACTTAACACCCATTCAGTCCCTTTTAATTCCCTAAACTGGAACCTGACAGCATTGTACTGAAAAGATGTTGAAAACAAAGGCAGCGAGATGGATGTTTCATGCACAATGGTAAACTTGTAGCCGTCTCATGTTGTCAGCGGCAGCGATACACTTCATTACTGCTGTATTACAGCACACCCCGAGACATACCCCATGCCACAGGAATGCAAACCAGACACCTAGCAGATTCACAATTATGTTATATCTAAAGGAAAATTCCATGGTCTGTTTTTTTTTATTTTTGCACACGAAAAGCACAGTCTTCCAAGTGATAGAACCGCTGGGTTCGGGTGTGGTATGTTATGTCAACATTTCAGAATGTCGACACAGACGTTATGTAGGCATGGGCATCATAATGTGTTTTTTTTGTATTAAAGCCCTAACCCTACCCTAACCGCAGTCTGACTCTATACCTAGCCCTGTACTGGCGACATTGCAACTGCCAACATAATGACCATGTCAACAGTATGTCCATGTCGTCATTGTGAATGTTGGCATGTTTGCTGGTGACATGTCGATCATGTCGACATTCTGAATGTCTATATATCTCACCCGTTACTCTATTCTCTTCAAAGTACTCCAAAGAGCCTATCAATAGCGCCCAGTTAAGGCCACCATTGTGTTGGAGGCGCTAATACATTTATTAGGAATTAATGACATCACCGTAGAATTCCAGATCAGGAGGAATCATTCACCGACCGTCTTTGCCCTCACACCGGGTTCATGCACCAAATATCGCTTCCACAGGCAATGAGGAGAAAAGCAGTGTCACATAGTACATAGAGTAAAGCGCCAGCATTTGGTAGGTTTGCCGTCAGAGGACATGACAGGTAGCAGTGACCAATGGAGAGGGCGCAGACACTAGAGGGGAGAACAAACACTAAGCGTATCCTAGTACCGGGGAAACGCTTTGTACAGAAAAATATGACTTTATGGCCCATTGCAAATCATCACACAGAATACTTACAGGATGCCGGCGTTAGGGATCCCAGCGGTATCCTGACAGGGTTAGAATACTGACACTTTCTTGGTCGGTATCCTAACCCTCCCCCTGGCCTTACCCTAACCCTCCCTTCCCGGTGCCTGAACCTAACCTCAATGTCTAGTGCCCAAACCTAACCTCCCCCTCCCCGCACCCTAAAACTAACCCTCCCCCTTAGTGCCTAACCCTCACCCTAGTGCCTAACCCTCCCCTTAGTGCCTAACCCTCCCCCCAGTGCCTAACCCTAAAACGCCTCCGTTCCTACCCTACCCCTACCTCCCCGGAGTCTGAACCTAACCTCCCTCCCTGGTGCCTACACCTAACTTTCCTCTCCCTGCACCCTAAACCTAACCCTCCCTCCTTAGTGCCTAACCCTCCCCCTATCCCTACCCTATCCCTTCCTCCCAGGTGTCTGAACCTATCCTCCCTCCCTGGTGCTTAAACCTAACTTCCCCCTCCCCACACCCTAACTCTCCCCCCTTAGTGCCTTACCCTCACTATCTCTCTAACCCTAGTACTTACCTTCAGGATCCCGGCGGTCGGGATGTTGACCACATCCCCATCACACAACTAGCATTGATCTAATAATAAGTAATCTGCCATTAATAGTAATCTCCCGTCTCAATACCTCATT
Organism: Taudactylus pleione; assembly: GCA_031769625.1. Lineage (NCBI taxonomy): Eukaryota > Metazoa > Chordata > Amphibia > Anura > Myobatrachidae > Taudactylus > Taudactylus pleione. The sequence continues at coordinate 249,207 of JAUIMM010001622.1, forward strand.
TCCATCACCCGTCGCCTGGCAGCCATTGAATTGCCCATTAACCCCAGCGCCAAGATTGCTCCTCAAGACTCTGCCCTGCACCTTCCTATTTACAAATGACATGTAAAGCAGTTTAACGTTAAGTTCTAACTACCTACTGTACTTAAGATGTTGAAATGGATACCCGCATTACACACCGACCTCCACCTTACTGTGTTACAGCTAATTCCCATATGGTATTTGGCTTTCTCCGTGTGCGAGTAAGTCCGACCATCTACAGCGCGTTTACGTTAGCAACAGGGATAGTCATGGCGGGTCTTATATCATTAATTTAACTTTAATTAGCTGAATGTGTTAGAGTGCATGCAGGGAAAACAGAGATGTTTGTGTCATGGAGTCACGTTATTGCTGCTTCGGTAGAGATAATTTATCTTACAACCCTCAGGATAGAAGATGCAACTGTCACCTCCATCCGGAGATACCTTTATACCTTCACAAGTTGGCTGTCCTGCTCCTGTCTTTAGCAAATCCTTGTCTGTACCCTGGGGAGGGCTTCTCATACCCCCTCTGTGAAAGGGCCGGTTGGGCACGTACAGCCATCTGATGTTACTCTCCAAGCTAATCACTCGTTTATTCGAGGAAAAGAGGAGAGAAAATTAACCACTTCCCTCCCTGCACAGAACCAACGTGTTACATCCTATCTACCAGTAACCATTAAAGTATTTAAAAAAACAACAAATGACACATCCACAGTAAGTGTCCATCCTAAATTTGTGGAATAAGCTTTCTATACCCAGGGACGTGCAGTCAGGGTAGACAGAGCCTCCCCTATCATGCTCCTGAGACAAAGTGAAAAGTGATAAGTTGCCAGCCAATCAGCTCCTAACTGCCATCTCACAGGCTGTGTTTGAAAAATGACAGTTGGGAGCTGATTGGCTGGCACCTTATCACTTTTCACTCTGTCTCCTAACACTGCTTAGTATTTAGACCCCTATATATTATCCCATGGACCATATTAAAGGACCATTACTAGGAGATAAGCGACGCGTTCCAGCACTCTGATTGCATAATGATGTGATAACTCTCAGAGTGCATTTGAATATGTAGGACAGACCAGAATCAAGTCTCCAGTCCTAATTTATATTCCAAGTAACAGCTTATTTTAAGCCCATTCCTGAATTAGTTTCAGCATCCCACAGTGTGACATAGAGTGTTCTTGCAAAGGATTCTGGGGACGGACATGCAGAGATAGGTGACGTGTTCATTATGTGTCATCCAAATAAATCCCTTGACAGTAACTAAGATAGGATCCTGCCTGCTTCCTGACATGGTTTATGGGATTACAGCGGCACAGGAGATTCAAGAATTTTCATAACTGCAAATGAAAAAGAGAGAGAGAGAGAGAGAGAGAGAGAGAGAGAGAGAGAGAGAGAGAGAGAGAGAGAGAGAGAGAGAGAGAGAGAAGCAGTTTGATCTTTTTTTTTTATTTTTTTAATTCTCCCGTTTTTTTTATTTTTATTGCTATCTGTGGTATATTGGTTGAAAAATCTCTTTGATTTCCCAAGATTTTCAGATTTTTCCAGCTATTTTATGTAATTGCAAATGAGATGTTCGGGCTGTTATTGAGGTCATCTTAGTAATCGTGTTACTGTTGTAATAATAATTGAGTCCTTCGTCTTGCCACAAAAAAAAAAAAAAGTAATTTACCTGTACTTCCCATAGATCTTTAATTTGATCTAGTGACATAACAGGTCTATTTACTAAGCCTTGGTTGGAGATTCAGTGAATGGAGATAAAGTCCCACCCAATCAGCTCCTAACTGTCATTTTCCAAACACAGCCTGAGACATGGCAGTTAGGATCTGATTGGTTGGGACTTTATCTCCGTTCACTTTGTCTCCATCCAAGGCTTAGTAAATAGATCCAGTGGCGTATCTATAATGGGTGCAGTGTGTGCGGGGCACACGAGCCCCCGGGTCCAGGGGGGCCCTGCACCCATATTAATTTAAACTCACCTGTCCATGGTCCCGCGTCAGGTGTCAGCGCTGCTCAGAACACCATAAAATGGCCGCCGCGACCATTTTTCCGGCATTCTGTGCATGCGCAGTAGGCTCTGGGCACGCCCCTGAATAGATCCCTAAGGAGGAGATGTATGAAGGGGTGTTTTTCGGTTAATTATCAAGGCGAAACAGGGCCAATTACCGACTGCATGTATTAAAAAAAACTTATGAGAAGAGGGAGAATGTTAACCTACCTCTTCGGCGAATGGCACTCTCCCTCTTTCATCATCTGACCTACGCTTGCAGTGAATCTGCACACGTGCCGATCTAAAATCCCCAGCGGCACCCTTGCAGTTATTGGAAAAAAAAAACTTTATGTTTTTTTTTTTTTGTAAGTACAGTCCCAGGCTGCACAATCTGACAGCCAGGGACAGTGCTCTGCGTGCGGCAACGACAGCTGCAGCTGTCGAAAGTGATAGATGAGGTTGTCGGCACGATCAGTGCCACTGACCATTCATACACTGCAACACCACTTTGGCGCCCTCTGTATGTATAGTGTCGCCCCTGTCATTGTGATCATTTCCCTACATTTTTAATTGCAGGGAAACGGTATCTGCAGCACATACTGTAACGTGCGCAGTTACCAATATTACAAATATCACCCCTTCATACATCTCCCCCCTAGGAAGGAAAATACCTCTCGTCACTTAGAGGTTAACTGATTATGCAAATAGGGCCTGATTCAGACCCGCTCGCAAGCGCTATGCGATGTTCGATGTTTGACCACTGTGCATGCGCACGTCGGAGCCGGCTCCGACGTGCGCATGCACGAGACCTGGCTAGCAACGGGTGCTCCGTTGCTCCGGGTCTCCCACCAAAAGGGGGCAGCTGTCGATTTTTATCGACAGCTCGCACTGTTTTGGAGGCGGGCAGGGGGGTGGCTGGCCAAACGGAGGCGTTCCCGACGGAACGCCTGCCGTTTGGGGGTGGCCCCACTGACATCACGCGTGATGTCAATGGTGAGCTTCCGGCTCTATTAAGAGCCAGAAGCTCACTGGAGCTTGCGGGAACGAGACCCTACCACAAGGGTCTCGTCGCAAGCCCCGATGGTCGCGATGGTCGAGACCATCACCTGGTCGCTCGCAATTGCTGTGGGTGGTCACCCAAAGCTATGCGAGCGGCCCGGAGGCTGCACCCAAAAAAAAAAAAACACCCTGATTCAGAGCGAGCGCTCTTTCAGAGCGTCCAGCTCTGAATCAGGCCCATAGTCCCTTGGCATACAAGTACCGGTACATAGATGGTGGGTGCGTGACCCAGAAAACCAGATTTGCAAAACTGACCCCAATGTATAAAGTATATAAGTACAATTTGCCTGAAAAAGTGAGCAGACAGAAATTTCCTTGAAATTGGCACAGATGCCACAGCGAAAGAAATGTTGTGGTCTTAAACGATGATCGTGCAGAAACAATAAACATTTTGTGGAACATGTTGGGGTCACGTAAGGCTACCCACATCTGAAAGCTGAGATGCTCAAGTTATTAACTTATTGCTAAATAAAGACAGGGGGCCCATTTGAGCCCGGTGGAAATGCGCTCGTTTTGCACTGCGCAGAGGCGGAACTGGCATCCCTCCGTCTACAGGTTTTCCTGTTATATTGCGGCCAGCCTAGTCTGGCAAAAGCCTGATGCAGGGTAAGACTTCTCCAGGGTGACCTCACACTTGTCCGCACAAAAATCCGGTATCCAGTCCAGCCTGTAACTCTCAGCCCTTTTGATTATTTATTTTAACATTATGGATACAGCAGCCGCTATTATGCAGTTGATTAGTGATTGATAATGATGACAATAACTGCTGCACCTTTAGTCCACATAGGGCCATACCAGGAGCAGAGCAACCGATGGCCAAGTTGGTAGCACAAGTGAACCAGAGACACCTGTGCCCTGTAGCAATACCAGATGGAGAAGCACCGTAACCCGGCACAATAAATGACGTGCTTCCATTGCTCTACCCCAACCTCCCTTTCCAGTGAAGGGAAGAGGAGCTGTCTGGTGACATACCAGGTTGATAAAAGGACAACAGAAGTGTGACACGGGCTTCCTCCTGAGCAGGGGCGCAGAGGAGGAGAGGTACAAATTACCTGGGATCAATCCTGATTGGGTACCTGATGGGGGCAGGCATGGGCCTGCCAGGAAGGCACAGCCAGACCCCCAAGCTGTTACGTGGATGCAGGTTTTACATAATCATGATGTCATAAGGCCACATACCCCACACCCCTTACCTCCCCCTAAGTACCAGGGTTCCTGCTCCTGAGAGCCCATCACTCTGCTGCCAGGGGAAATAGAGATATGCGAGAATAAACATAATAAATAGAGGATCGCCATCAATGAAGTTGTGCAATTATAATGAATGGGAGATTGAGTTCCTGGTACTACCAGTCTTTTATAAAGTGATAATCATGTAATAATAATTACGTTATGTATCTAGCACTTATCTCCTAATAGGACTCAAAGTGTTTTAGATTTGCGTTTACAGCACAAAATACAAAAACAAACTTAACAAGGGACTTTGGTGAAATGTTTGGGTGATCAGGTGAGTCTTGAGTCTATTTTTGAAGGACTCTAGAGTGGAAGCTTCTCTAACTGTGCGGGGAAGCGAGTTCCAAAGAGTCGGGGACACAAAGCTGAAAGCTCGACCCCCAAATGAATTCTGGGAGGTTCTAGGTACTGTTACTAGTCCTTCGTCAATGGATCTAAGTAATCAAGTGTAACAGTAAGGAATCAGAAGCTGCGTCAAGTAACTAAGACCCTGGACATGTAGGGCTTTGTAGGGAGACCAAGATAGAGGACAATGCAGTAATCTAGGCGTGATGATATAAATGCATGTATGACTTTAGGAAGATCTTCTGAGGGAATTAAGTGCTTGATTCTGGCTACGTTCCTCAGATGAAATAATGAGGATTTGATTGTGGCTGATGCCTGATGGTTAAGTGTCAGATACCACTATCCAGGACCACACCGAGATTCTGCACATGTTCAGTGTTTTGTAGAAGCAGTGCTACAGCGCACAAGTGGTTTCCTTATGCTGTGATGTCATTTGCCTATGTTTGCAGCACACCACCTATAGATGGAAATATTGTATGCCCACACGTGACATCTGATGACATCGATCGCATATGGAGAAAATTTCTTTAACTTGGCAGCAGAGTCACAGAAATGAGCCTCCTTTACTGTATACATGAGAGTGCAAATAGTAAGAATTCATCTAGGAGGAGGAAAGGATATTCTAACACATCTCAACTGGTTCCTGCATTAACGAGTATGCACAAAGTCCTTTTAGTCATGCAAAATATTACACTCTTACGGGTTGGGTATGAGATCCCGGCGGTCAGGATGCCGATATCCATAAGGACCGAAGGTAAGTCTAACTCTTACCCCTAACCCTCCCTCATGGTGCCTATCCCTAACCTCCCCCCTAGGGCTTAAACCTAACCTCCCCCTCCCCGCACCCTAAACCTAACCCTCTCTCCCCGGTGCCTAGCCCTAACCTCCCCCCTGGGGCCTAAACCTAACCTCCCCCTCCCACTCCCCACACCCTAAACCTAACCCTCCCTCCTGGTGCCTATCGCTAACCTCCCCCCTAGGGCTTAAACCTAACCACCCCCTCCCCGCACCCTAAACCTAATCCTCCCTCCCCGAAACCCTAAACCTAACCCTCCTTCCCTCGTGCCTAGTCCTAACCTCCCCCCTAGGGCCTAAACCTAACCTCCCCCTCCCCACACCCTAAACCTAACCCTCCCTCCCCGGTGCCTAAACCTAACCTCCCCCCTAGTGCCTAAACTTAACCTCCCCCTCCCCGCACCCTATACATAACCCTCCCCCTTAGTGCACAACCTTCGCCCTAATGCCTCCCTAACCCTCCCCTTAATGCCCAATACTTACCTTTGGGATGCCGGCAGTCGAGTTTCTGGCGCCAGGATCCCGACGCTGTCGGGATTTCGGCGCCGGTATTTTTGCCCGTCAGCATCCCGCACGCCGGGATGCTGACTACATCCCCACTCTTACAGTGATGGCATAAGTGCCAATGCAAGTCCTGGGTGTTGCCTGGGCTACGCTCACCCACAATTCTCACCAGGATATGCGCTACACTTCCATCCCCTTCCATGGCATTGTATTCCCCCCTGCTGCTTTCAACTCCATAGGAGGTAGGAGGTGGTTTCAGCATCCTCTGCTTCCCTGACTGTGAGTGCGGCATTTGGCTGTGACATCATAACTGAGCTGCCTAGGGCTCCTACATCTGTGGGGGGGGGCACCACTGAGTCTGACTATCACAATATCAAGGATGTATCTGTACTTAATGCAGCGGGTGGGTGGAACTTGTATGACTCCATCTACGCACTTTTACTTAAGGGGCTGGGAAGTGGGGATTGTTGGTGGCGGGGGGTGGTAGGCTGAACCTTTACCTGGGGTGTCTAGAAACCTTGCACTGGCCCTGGATAGCATGCATTGTTGCTCAAAGTGTCAGCGAGCTGTGGTGCAGTCAAGTAGACTCATTTGTCCGACAAAAAAAAAAATATGTTGCTGTTCTGTATTTTTTGCCGATTTCAAAAATAACCCCCAACCGTACTGTACCTTTAATAGTTTATACACGGTCATGGGAAAAAATGTGCAGATGTATAATATTTTGCACCAGACTCCAATAGATCATAGAGTTCTTCTTATCCAGATGGGGTCAGTTGATTTGTTTTTCAACTTTATTTCCCTTTAAGATGGACAAATACCACTTACATTTGTCTTTAAAAAGCCCTAATGTATAACAGATCTTTTAACCACAGTTTAGGTATCGTACTTCTGTTTGCCAGCCCTGTGTGTCTGAGTGAAGAGGGGAATCTCTGCAAACTATTAGCAGTGCTGCCACTTGTGTTCCCTGCCAAGCTTTGATCAGGCTGCGGGGGCTCATCACAGACTATACCCAGAGATTCCGACCTGATGGTCATTGGACGAAGACCAGGGAAAATTAACCCATAATGCCCAAGGCTATACAGCCAAATCACGCTGAGGAAATGTGGTGAATGTCAAAGAATTCTCTTTGATTCTCTGAGCTATTGAAATCAACTCACTTCGCAATATTTCATATTGGCTTATGGTAAGTCAGTAACCAGCTATTCCTAATCTAGGATAACTCAAGTATTGTACTAAATAATGAAAACATAATCAACAGAGAACGTTTGCGTAAGTAAAGTCTTAGCAGCGAAGGTTTTAATACTCTACAGAAACTGCATTGCCTTTTCAATTGCTCTCATATATACTGCCCTGCCAGTAACTTCACTGCATGCAACCTTTTCTTTAGCATAGGTATAATTTGGGTTTGAGTGCTTCCCTCCCCCATTCTGCCTCTTGGAGCACAATTAGCAAATCTACATGCGCAGAAGAAACTTGTCTCAGGCTTGCCTAACCTCCCGGCCAATAGTTAAACCCCCGCTGCAGAGGAGGCCGGTGACGCAATTGACACTGAATCGCGTCATTTTGGCCCCGCCCCCTGCTCCACAATGCCTGTATTATCGGCATTGTGTAGAGGGGGCAGGGACAAATGATGTGATCACGTGGCCCCGCCCCCACCACACCCACAAATGCCCGTCACCCACCCGACCACTCCCCCTTGTTCCGGCCACGCCCCCCATCCTGCCGAGCTGGCTGCTCCCTTCTCGGAAGGAGCAGCCAGAAAGTCAGCAAGTATGACTTGTATATTCATGTCCCCAACTCAACATGAGCTGCAAATGATCTGTTAAAACTGTATTGAAACTATTAAAAATATAAATAAAATGACTACAGGCATCATTCTGCATGAATCCCCTTCTTGAAGAGATGTGGATGGGATAAGCTCAAACCTGACGCGTTTCATGTCATTTCCGACTCTGTCATAGGTCGATTCGTCCTCCTTTTAAAAGATTTTGCAACCTCTGCTGACTAGTTTGCTGCATTTTTATTGTATCAGGCTTCCTACTGTGTTTTTCAATCATTTATTTATATCATCACGAATAGATTTCTTTTCTCATCATTACCAAAAGCGACAGAAATAAACGAATCTACCTCACAATATAGAAACATGGCTGAGAAGCACAACGGAAAGTCTTAAGGATAAACTGACTAATTTAGCAACAGTTGCAGGAGGGCATATAAAAGACAGTAAATAAAAGTTACTGTATCTAAAGGCGGAAATACTCCTGTCTCTGTGGACTATTGTCTACGATACAGTAAATGTGGGGAACGGGAGGGGGGGCGGGCTTGCCCAGATTAGAAGCCTTAGCTGGTTACAGATGAAGTTCATCGCAGTGAAATATAATGTTATGCATCTGGTAAGTAAAAATATTCATGTAATTTACACACTAAATGAGATTATGTTGGGTAAAGCCTTGATGGAGGAGGATTTAGGAGAAAGGGTGGACCACAGACTGTGCAACATCAATCAGTGGCAGCAAAAGCTAGGAACATTTTACCATGCATTAAAAGGTATATGATTCATAGGCGCAAATCCTAATTCTGTCTGTAAGGATCGTCACCTCGCAGTGCTTCTTCATGTATTAATTGTTGAAAGAGCTAGCAGCAGTCATTTTACTAGTCCAATGACGCATCCTGGGTCAGTGTAAGGCTGGGGTCACCTAATTGTTACACAGGCCAGCGAAATACATAGGACGTCATGTAGGAAGTACGAAAAGACCGTACCGCAGTGGAACGGCTGAGGGGAGGAGATGGGAGGAGCGAGCGCATTCCAATTTCCTAGCAAACAAAAATGAGCCAAGTGGTGCCAAAAGTTTGTACAATTGGACTTGTGTAGTGAAAATGTCCAATTGCAGGGTTCTAGAGATCAATTATCAGACACTGCATTTGATTCCCCAGTCCCTATTTACAGACATGTGTGCTTAAATAAGAAAATGACCTAAGCAAAAAGAGACAAGGGAGTGCTCAGCATATTTCAGCTCTAGGAGGATTGAGTGAGACACTGTTTTGACTTACACTGACCAGCCTGGAGTTGTTTCTTTATATAGGGGCACACTTAGGGGGAGGTTTCCCATTGCCCGGAAACTTCCCAACACCACCAATCTGATTTCATGCACAGGCCCGCAGCACAACTAGCACTTGGTTCACAGGCACTATTTAGAGATATCACAGTGTTGGTATCAGTAACTGAATGTATGCCTTCCATTTGTGTACCACTAGGCACTCCGCACAATTAGAGCCATGATGGGAATTGAACTCACAACCTCAGTGCTGTGAGACGGAAATGCTAACCACTACACCCTCCGTGCTGCCAAATACAGCAAATCGCCCAATACACTTGTTTACGAGCGTTGATACTGTATATGACTTAAAAGTTTTAAAGATATTTTGGTTTTATTTATTTGTGTATTGAATAAAACACTTTTTATGTAATTTATATTTAATTTATCAAGCCAACATAGCAAATATTATTTATGTCCCTGCGTTTTATCTATGTAAGTTATGGTAGGTTTATGGTCAGGACACGAGTTTGCTTCAGTATATTGTTTAGTTCAATTTTGATATTTGTTATGGGTTTATGAGCCTGTTCATTAGAGGCGGAATTACTGTATTGTAGCTGATTTTTAGCCCTCATTCTAAACAAATGATACAGTATTCCTATCAATTATATTATTATATACAATTTATAGAGGTACATAAATATACAGTCATCTTTAAATCACTTTGCACTATATATCTCCTTCTTTTTATTTGTGCGTTTATTTGTTGCGTATGATAATGGTGCACCAGCCAATCAGCTCCTAACTGTCATCTATTAGAAAAATGCCAGTTGGGAGCTGATTGGCTGGAGCAGCATTTATCATACGCAACAGGTTTTATCACTCGTTGTGAGTGATAAAACTCGTTGGTAAATGACGCTCAGTCTTTCTGCAAACATGAACTTGCGGAGGCTTTTATATGAGAACCTCCATGACCGTTCCCTAATTCCAGCTAGGTACAAAATTGCACAGTTTTGTAGCAGTGTAATGTAATTTATGATTTAATAACAACTCGATGTGACAAAAACAATAAACTAGAACATAATGGTGTTCTTGTTTGTTTGGTTTAGTGTTATAATTATCTTTCAAAGAGCTAATTATGCCACCAGGGATGTGCAGAAAGTTTAGTTTTGTCTCCATAAAAAGTTTTGTACAAATGATTTCTCTGTGGTTATTTGACTAAACTCGCTGCCAATATACGAAATGAAAGCCCCTCGAGTGGTAACATGAGCTGGGAGTACATTAAGGTTTAAAGGCAAGCAGAACAATGCCCCACTGAATAGAGGAGGCATGTGGATAACTATGTAACCAAAATGAAACTACAATCTATTCCAGCTTACTCATTAGTTCTGAAGATACAGCATATGTAGGTATGTGCATATATATATATATATATAATATATATAGATATATATATAGATATATATATATATATATATATATATATATATATATATATATATATGTACAGTCAGGTGCATAAATATTGGGACATTGACAGAATTTTCATATTTTGGCCTCTATTCACCACCACAATGGCTTTGAAATGAAACAAACAAGATGTGATTTACCTGCAGACTTTCAGATTTAATTTGAGGGTAATTACATCCAAATCAGGTGAACGGTGTAGGAATTACAACGGTTTCTATATGTGCCTGTTTACTTTAGCTCTCTCCAAGCTTTGATAAATTTCCCCCCACAGTACTTCCGTGCTTTGACCATGCCCCCATCTCTTAACTCTACCATTTACTTACAATTCCCTGCCAGCAGCAGCTCAGTTCCCTGAATTTCAGTTTTTTCTCCCTCATATTCCAAACCCTTAGTGCATCCTGTCAGTGTAAGATAAATAACACAAAATAAGGCAGCCGGAAATAAATCAACATCATTCTGTTATAAATTTATGTGAATTAAAAAAAAAATGTCCCCCTGTAACTCAGCCGTCCTTGCAAAGGCCGACGTGGCTTAGTCAAAAAATTTCAAACTACAAAGTTGGTTCTAGCGTTCATGCCAAGATGTGTAAGATTGCGTGGTATATCTTTCCTGTATAACATAACATTTTGGACAGGGTCCAAAAAAAAGAATATTCCGTTGGAAAGGCACACCAGGTCAGATATATACATATATATATATATATATTAGGGGTGAGCGGGTTCGGATTTCTGAAATCCGAACCCCCCCGAGTCCCCCCGATCCGAGTCCGATCCGAGTCAGGCTCGACTTTTCCCGCCTGACTCGGATCTGACATCGAGGCAAAACGTCATCATCCCGCCTTCCGAGTCTCGCGGGTTTTGGATCCTATATAAGGTACCCGCGTCGGCGCCATTTTCTCACTCGGCTGTGGACAGTGAAGAGGGAGGGTGGGAGTTAGTGCTGTGTAGTGTAGTGTAGTGTAGTGCTGCTGTTGTCCACTACTTCAAAGTCCATAGGGGCTGGCTGTGTTGTGCTGTGCTGCTGTTGTTAATAGGGGCTGTGTCCACTACTTCAAAGTCCATAGGGGCTGGCTGGACTGTGTTGTGCAGTCAGTTCCAAAGTCCTGTGCAGTGTCCCAGTCCTAAAGGGGTGCTGTAGTGTTGTCCAGGGGGTGCTCTGTCCATCAGGGGTGCTCCCCCCAAGTGCTAAAAAAATAATATATTTTCTGTGTTTGTGAATTGTGTGCGCAGTAGCCGCACGTGCATCAACAAAGTAATGCCAAGCGTGCGCCTGTGTCATAAGTAAAGGGCCGGCTGGCTTGACCGTTAAGGGTGCTGTAACCCCCGAAAGTACACTCCAGTCCAAACCAAAAAAAAAATTATTTTCTGTGTTTGTGAATTGTGTGCGCAGTAGCCGCACGTGCATCAACAAAGTAGTGCCAAGCGTGCGCCTGTGTCATAAGTAAAGGGCCGGCTGGCTTGACCGTTAAGGGTGCTGTAACCCCCGAAAGTACACTCCAGTCCAAACCTAAAAAAAAATTATTTTCTGTGTTTGTGAATTGTGTGCGCAGTAGCCGCACGTGCATCAACAAAGTAGTGCCAAGCGTGCGCCTGTGTCATAAGTAAAGGGCCGGCTGGCTTGACCGTTAAAGGGTGCTGTAACCCCCGAAAGTACACTCCAGTCCAAACCAAAAAAAAATTATTTTCTGTGTTTGTTAATTGTGTGCGCAGTAGCCGCACGTGCATCAACAAAGTAGTGCCAAGCGTGCGCCTGTGTCATAAGTAAAGGGCCGGCTGGCTTGACCGTTAAGGGTGCTGTAACCCCCGAAAGTACACTCCAGTCCAAACCTAAAAAAAAATTATTTTCTGTGTTTGTGAATTGTGTGCGCAGTAGCCGCACGTGCATCAACAAAGTAGTGCCAAGAGTGCCCCTGTGTCATAAGTAAAGGGCCGGCTGGCTTGACCGTTAAAGGGTGCTGTAACCCCCGAAAGTACACTCCAGTCCAAACCAAAAAAAAATTATTTTCTGTGTTTGTGAATTGTGTGCGCAGTAGCCGCACGTGCATCAACAAAGTAGTGCCAAGCGTGCGCCTGTGTCATAAGTAAAGGGCAGGCTGGCTTGACCGTTAAAGGGTGCTGTAAACCCCGAAAGTACACTCCAGTCCAAACCTAAAAAAAAATTATTTTCTGTGTTTGTGAATTGTGTGCGCAGTAGCCGCACGTGCATCAACAAAGTAGTGCCAAGAGTGCGCCTGTGTCATAAGTAAAGGGCCGGCTGGCTTGACCGTTAAAGGGTGCTGTAACCCCCGAAAGTACACTCCAGTCCAAACCAAAAAAAAATTATTTTCTGTGTTTGTGAATTGTGTGCGCAGTAGCCGCACGTGCATCAACAAAGTAGTGCCAAGCGTGCGCCTGTGTCATAAGTAAAGGGCCGGCTGGCTTGACCGTTAAAGGGTGCTGTAACCCCTGAAAGTACACTCCAGTCCAAACCAAAAAAAAATTATTTTCTGTGTTTGTGAATTGTGTGCGCAGTAGCCGCACGTGCATCAACAAAGTAGTGCCAAGCGTGCGCCTGTGTCATAAGTAAAGGGCCGGCTGGCTTGACCGTTAAGGGTGCTGTAACTCCCGAAAGTACACTCCAGTCCAAACCAAAAAAAAAATTATTTTCTGTGTTTGTGAATTGTGTGCGCAGTAGCCGCACGTGCATCAACAAAGTAGTGCCAAGCGTGCGCCTGTGTCATAAGTAAAGGGCCGGCTGGCTTGACCGTTAAGGGTGCTGTAACCCCCGAAAGTACACTCCAGTCCAAACCAAAAAAAAAATTATTTTCTGTGTTTGTGAATTGTGTGCGCAGTAGCCGCACGTGCATCAACAAAGTAGTGCCAAGCGTGCGCCTGTGTCATAAGTAAAGGGCCGGCTGGCTTGACCGTTAAGGGTGCTGTAACCCCCGAAAGTACACTCCAGTCCAAACCTAAAAAAAAATTATTTTCTGTGTTTGTGAATTGTGTGCGCAGTAGCCGCACGTGCATCAACAAAGTAGTGCCAAGCGTGCGCCTGTGTCATAAGTAAAGGGCCGGCTGGCTTGACCGTTAAAGGGTGCTGTAACCCCCGAAAGTACACTCCAGTCCAAACCAAAAAAAAATTATTTTCTGTGTTTGTGAATTGTGTGCGCAGTAGCCGCACGTGCATCAACAAAGTAGTGCCAAGCGTGCGCCTGTGTCATAAGTAAAGGGCCGGCTGGCTTGACCGTTAAAGGGTGCTGTAACCCCCAAAGTACACTCCAGTCCAAACCAAAAAAAAATTATTTTCTGTGTTTGTGAATTGTGTGCGCAGTAGCCGCACGTGCATCAACAAAGTAGTGCCAAGAGTGCGCCTGTGTCATAAGTAAAGGGCCGGCTGGCTTGACCGTTAAAGGGTGCTGTAACCCACAAAGTACACTCCAGTCCGAACCAAAAAAAAATTTATTTTCTGTGTTTAGCCGCACGTATATATCAAATCGATATAACATAAATGGAGGACCAAACTTTCTCCGATAAAAATAAAATAGAGAAAGATCAAGAACCACTTCCTCCTAGTGCTGAAGCTGCTGCCACTAGTCATGACATAGACGATAACATGCCATCAACGTCGTCTGCCAAGGCCGATGCCCAATGTCATAGTAGAGGGCACATACAATCCCAAATGGCAAAGTTCAGGAAAATGACCTTGAAAAAGACATTTAAATCAGCTGAAGAGAAACGTAAACTTGCCAATATGCCATTTACGACACGGAGTGGCAAGGAACGGCTAAGGTCGATCCCTAGTATGTTCATGACTAGTGGTTCAGCTTCACATGACGATGGAAGCACTCCTCCCACTAAAAAAATCAAAAGAGTTAAGCTGGCAAAAGCACAGCGAAGAACTGTGCTTTCTAAGAAGATATCACAAATCCCCAAAGAGAGTCCAAGTGTGGTGGTGGTTGCGATGCCTGACCTTCCCAGCACTGGACGGGAAGAGGTGGCTCTTTCCACCATTTGCACGCCCCCTGCAAGTGCTGAAAGGAGCACCCACAGTCCACTTGCTGATATGCAAATTGAAGATGTCACTGTTGAAGTACAACAGGATGAGGATACTGGTGTAGCTGGCGCTGAGGAGGAAGTTGGCGAGGAGGATTCTGATGGTGATGTGGTTTGTTTAAATCAGGCTCCGGGGGAGACAGTTGTTGTCCGTGGGATGAAAAAGCCCATCACGGTCATGCCTGGGCAGAAGACCAAACATTCCACCTCTTTGGTCTGGCAATATTTCTATCCAAATCCGGACAACAACTGTCTTGCCATATGTACCATATGTAAAGGTGAAATAAGTAGGGGTAGGGACGTCAACCACCTAGGAACATCCTCCCTTATACGGCACCTGCAGCGCGTTCATAAAAAGTTACTGTCAAGTTCAGAAACTTTGGCTCAGACCGTAAGCAGTCCAGGGACACCTAAATCCCGTTGTCCTGTTGTATCCAAGCGCCTGCAAACCACACCGTCAACTCCCTCCTCGTCAATTTCCTCCTTAGTCAGGATCGGAAGTAGTCCTGCAGGCCATATCACTGGCATGACTGACTCTCCTATCCGGGATTCCTCCGGAGGATCCTGCATTGCTACGCCTACTGCTGCCGCTGCTGCTGTTGCTGCTGCTGCTGGGAGTCGTTCATCATCCCAGAGAGGAAGTAGGAACACCACTACTTTTACTAAACAATTGACCCTCCAACAGTCCTTAGCGAGGAGGATGAAGTACGACAGCAGTCATCCTGAAGCAAAACGTATAACTGAGGCCTTGACTGCTATGTTGGTGTTAGACGTGCGTCCGGTATCCGCCATTAGTGCAGTGGGATTTAGACAATTGATGGAGGTAGTGTGTCCCCGGTTCCAAATCCCGTCTAGATTCCACTTCACTAGGCAGGCGATACCGAGACTGTACAGAAACGTCAGAAAAAGTGTCCTCAGTGTCCTGAAAAATGCCGTTGTACACAATGTCCACTTAACCACGGACATGTGGACAAGTGGAACAGGGCAGACTAAGGACTATATGACTGTGACAGCCCACTGGGTAGATGTATCACCTTACGCAGCAACAGCAGCAGCGTCACCAGTAGCAGCATCTCAGAAACGCCAGCTCGTTACAAGGCAGGCTACGCTGTGTATCACCGGTTTCAGTAAGAGGCACACCGCCGACAACCTCTTAGAGAAACTGAGGGAAATCATCGCCCAGTGGCTTACCCCACTTAGACTCTCCTGGGGATTTGTGATATCTGACAACGCCACCAATATTGTGCGGGCATTACATCTGGGCAAATTCCAGCACGTCCCATGTTTTGCTCACACAATAAACTTGGTGGTGCAGAATTTTCTGAAAAGCGACAGGGGCGTGCAGGAGACGCTTTGGGTGGCCCGAAAAATTTCTGGCCACTTTCGCCATTCAGCGACTGCGTGCCGAAGACTGGAGCGCCAGCAAACACTCTTGAACCTGCCCCGCCATCACCTGAAGCAAGAGGTTGTGACGCGGTGGAACTCAACCCTCTATATGCTTCAGAGGATGGAGGAGCAGCAAAAGGCCATACAAGCCTATACATCCACCTATGACATAGGCAAAGGAGGGGGTATGCACCTGACTCAAGCGCAGTGGAGAATGATTTCCGTGTTGTGCAAGGTTCTTCAGCCCTTCGAACTTGCCACACGTGAAGTCAGTTCAGACACTGCCAGCTTGAGTCAGGTCATTCCCCTCATCAGGCTTTTGCAGAAGCAGCTGGAGAAAGTGAAGGAGGAGCTAAGACGGAGCGATTCCACTCGGCATGTGGGACTTGTGGATGAAGCCCTTCATTCGCTTTGCCAGGATTCCAGGGTGGTCAATCTGTTGAAATCAGACCACTACATTTTGGCCACCGTGCTCGATCCTAGGTTTAAAGCCTATGTGGTGTCTCTCTTTCCGGCCGACACAAGCCTGCAGAGGTGCAAAGACCTGCTGGTGAACACACTGTCAGCTGAAGCGGAACGTGACACGTCAACGGCTCCTTCTTCATTTTCTCCCGCAACTGGGGCTGCCAGGAAAAAACTTAGGTATCCTAAGCAACCCGCTGGCGGTGATGCAGGGCAGGCAGGACCAAGTTTGGACATCTGGTCCGGACTGAAGGACCTGGCAACAATTTCTGACATGTCTACTGTCACTGCATATGATACTGTCACCATTGACAGAATGGTGGAGGATTACATCGGTGACAGCATCCAAGTAGGCATGTCAGACAGTCCATACCTGTACTGGCAGGAAAAAGAGGCAATTTGGAGGCCCCTGTACAAACTGGCTCTATTTTACCTGAGTTGCCCCCCCTCCAGTGTGTACTCCGAAAGAGTGTTTAGTGCAGCCGGGAACCTTGTCAGCGAAAGGCGTAGGAGGTTGCTTCCACAGAATGTGGAGAAGATGATGTTCATCAAAATGAATTATCAGCTCTTCCAGGGAGACCAGCCTCCAGAAGGTACAGAGGGACCTGTGGTGGTGGATTCAAGTGGGGACGAGTTAATACTTTGTGAGGATGAGGATGTACACACTGAAGAGGGTGAGGAATCGGTGGATGAGGAGGATGAGGATGACATCTTGCCTCCGTAGAGCCAGTTTGTGCAGGGACACATTAATTGCCAGCTTGTTTTGTGGGGGCCCAAACGAACCAATCATTTCAGCCACAGTTGTGTGGCAGACCCTGGCGCTGAAATGATTGATTTGTTAAAGTGTGCATGTCCTGTTTATACAACATAAGGGTGGGTGGGAGGGCCCAAGGACAATTCCATCTTGCACCTCTTTTTTTCTTTGCATTATGTACAGTTTGGGGCCTAGTTTTTCTAACTGCCATCCTGCCTGCCACTGCAGTGTCACTCCTAGATGGGTCACGTGTTTGTGCCGCCCACTCGTGTCGCTTAGCATAGTCATCCAGCTACCTCGGTGCAACCTTTTGGACATAAAAACACTATTGTGAGGTGTGAGGTGTTCAGAATAGACTGGAAATGAGTGGAAATTAAGGTTATTGAGGTTAATAATAGCATAGGAGCAGAAAAACCTACAAATTCTGTGATTTTAGCTGTTTTTATGCTTTTTTTCAAAAAAATACAGATCCAAAACACAAAACCCAGAACCCAAAACACGGAAGGGTGGTTTTGGCAAAACCAATCCAGATCCAAAACACGAAGAAAGATCCAGATCCAAAACCAAAACACAAAACACGAAAAGTGGCCGGTGCACACCCCTAATATATATATATATATATATAATGGATTCTCCATAAAATAATAACTTTATTGGGTATACTTAAAATAGGCAACACACTATAGGCTGTCATTTAGACACACGACACAACTAAATATAGAAAGCTGATCAAAAAGTGAACTCTAAAGAAAAATTCAATGAAAATAAATTCAACCATAAACAGACATGAAGATTTAAACCACTTTACACAGTTTTCCGTTTGAAATTAGCATGTCTAGAGCTGGGCACACACTACGCGATCCATTACATTATATATCGCTCCAACGCAGATCAGAACGATATAACTTGCAGATCGCATAGTGTGTACGCTCGATCGCGCGTGCCCCTGGGTCGTTCATTGCGTCGTCCCATCTGCTGTGCGGAACAGCAGGTGGGACGATGCGATGAACGGCACCATACTGCTTACTGCAGCATGGAACTACACATGGCGCTGTTGCGTTGTGTACAGGCAGCGCAATGTATCATGCCATTGATAGGTACACACATCGTGTAGTGTGTATCCAGCATTTGAATGACCAATATTAGCCTTCAGTTGCTTATTCTCAAGATGAAGTTTAGAAACAGTTATTGACATAATGAATCATTGACATTAATGTAACTTTTGTAACTATTGTAGTAGGAGGCAATGCACAATAGCGGGAACTGGAGCGTAATACCCCTTTCACTTCGCTAATTGCGAGTTGCCCCCCCCCTCCCCCGGATTTTTGCACTCATCGATCCCGGGTGCAACGCCCTGAGACCCATTTCAGCCTGGTGGCCTAAAACGGCTCTAATGCCGGTGGTTGAAGACGCCATCGGCGTCACGTGATGAGCAGGCGCATGAAGATGAGATCATCTCCATGCGCCAGCTCTCCCTATGCAGTGAACGGGACCTGGGTCGCCTCGACCCGGGTTACCCATTCACACCGCGAGCTGGGCTGAACTCATGTTCAACCCTGCTCGCTACCCTCTGAACCGTCGCTTACATTCTCTACATTTAAGATTCATGCTATATGCCTCTTCCAACCAGTACACCTGCGAGTAGCTGTCATTTCCCCCTGGTCCTCCCTCTAAGTTCCTTGACAGCTTTGCTTCCTGGCTCCCTCACTATCTCTCCTCTGACCTACCCTCCATTATCCTTGGTGACTTCAATATTCCTATTGATATTCCCACAGAATCCTCTGCCTAATAACTCCTTACCCTCACTTCCTCATTTGGTCTCTCCCAATGGACCTGCTCACCCTCACATGTGAGTGGGCACTCACTTGATCTAGTCTTCACTCACCGTTGTAATATTTCTGATTATTCCAACTCCCCATTCCCCCTCTCTGACCACCACCTTCTCTCTTTTAACCTATCTCTCTCTCCTTCCTCTCCTCTACCTCCTAAGGCCACCATCACTAAGCGTAACATTGAGGCTATCAACGCCGTTTCTTTCTCTTCCCTGATTGACTTGCTTCTCTCCCTATCCTCTCTCTCTCCTGCCCTGAACAAGCTGCTTCCCTATGCAATGCCTCCCTTACTTCTGCTCTTGACTCTGTTGCTCCGGCAATCACTACTCACCCTCACAGATCCACACTACAACGCTGGCATTCCAAATGCACCAGATATCTGCAAAAGTGTTCAAGAACCGCCGAGCGACAGTGGAGAAGATCACGCTCTAAGACAAATTTTCTCAACTTCAAATTTATGCTCTCATCCTACAGTGCTGCTCTCTCCATCTCTAAACAGTCATATTTCAAGAACCTCATCTCCTTCCAGGCCTCAAATCCCCAGCATCTCTATACCACCTTCAACTCCTTCCTCTGTCCACCCCCTCCTCGCCTCCTCTCCTCACTCACTGCCCTTGACTTTGCTACCTATTTCACATCTAAGATTGATTCCATATGTCAGGACATCATATCCCACCAGTTCCTCTGCTCTACACCTCCTCCTTTCCCGGATCACCCATCTCCATTCATTTCACTGTATCTGGAGAGGAAGTCATGGCTCTCATCCAGTCCTCCCCCCCTTCCCCCTCCCCCCTTGACTCTATCCCTTCATGTCTCCTCGCTACCTCTCTCCTTGTGCCTGTTCCCATCTTGCCCACCTCCTCAATCTCTCCCTCTCATTTGACACTGTCCATTCTGCATTCAAACATGCCCTTGTCTCCCCCATTCTTAAAAAACCTACCCTTGATCCTAACACTCTCTCCAACTATTGTCCCATCTCTCTCCTCCCTTTTGTCTCCAAGATCCTTGAGCGTATTGTCTACAACCGCCTTACCACCTTTCTTTCCTCCCACTCCCTCATTGACCCTTTTCAGTCTGGCTTCCATTCTCTTCACTCCACTGAAACAGCCCACACAAAAGTCAGCAACGACCTCCTTGCTGCCAAATCCAAGGGCCAATACTCTCTGCTTATTCTCCTTACCTCTCTGCTGCCTTCGACACTGTTGACCACCCTCTCCTGCTGCAAATCCTTCACTCCCTTGGTCTACGTGACACTGCCCTCTCCTGGCTATCCTCCTACCTCTCTTACCAATCATTCTCTGTCTCCTCTCATGACTCCTCTTCTCCCCCACAGCCTCTTACAGTAGTTGTTCCCCAAGGTTCTGTTATTGGACCTCTACTATTCTCCCTCTATACATCCTCTCTAGGTGAACTCATCAGCTCTTTTGACCTCCATTATCATCTCTATGCTGATGATACTCAGATCAACCTTTCCTCCCCTGATCTCGCACCCCCCTCTCTCCTCACTCATATTTCCAACTGTCTCTCTGCTATTTCTTCCTGGATGTCCCAGCGATTTCTTAAACTTAATATGTCTAAGACTGAGCTGATCATTTTCCCACCCTCCAACATAACCACACTTCCCACTATTTCTTTAACAATTGATGGCACAATTATCTCTTCTAGCCCCAAAGTGCGCTGTCTTGGAGTTATCCTGGACTCCTCCCTCTCCTACAAACCACATATCTAGAGCATCACGCAGTCCTGTCGTTTCTATCTCAAAAATATTTCCAAGATCAGACCTTATCTCACCCAGGATGCTACTAAAACCCTCATACACTCACCGGTCATATCCAGATTGGACTACTGTAAACTCCTCTTATCTGGCCTCCCCAACTCCCATCTCTCTCTTCTCCAGTCTGTCCTCAATGCTGCTGCTCGACTCATCTTCCTCTCTAAATTCCTATCTAAATGCCTCATCTGCCTCCCCTTTCCTACAAGCCCTCCACTGGCTCTCCTTCCCTTTTAGAACCCAATTCAAGGTTCTCACACTCGCTTACAAAGCCCTCACCCATTCCTCTCCCATTTACATATCTGATCTCATCTCCCTTCACTCTCCTGTCCGCCCCCTTCACTCAACTAGTGCATGCTGCCTCACATGCCAACTGATTACTTCCTCCCACTCACGCCTCCAAGATTTTGCCCCTGCTGCTCCTGACCTTTGGGACTCTCTCCCTCTTCCTATCAGACTCTCCACCTCTTTACAATCCTTCAAACGGGCTCTCAAGACCCACTACTTCATCAAAGCCTTCCAGCTCCCATCCTAACTTGCTGAATCATGCTCCTTCCTCCCTGTCTACCCCATCTGTGTCACACCTGTTTGTCTGCCCCTCCGCTTTAAAATGTAAGCTCTTACGAGCAGGGCCTCTACCCTCTTGTGCTACTCCTTACTTTACTTTCATCTACTTCAGTTCTTACCCCTCACCAGGGCACCTTACACTTACGCTCTGTTGCATATCTGGGTGTTATGGTCACTTGTGTAGCAACGTATATTAGCCATGTCCTTGTCCTATATTGTATTGTACTGTAAGTCACTTGTCAAATTATTTGTTTATGTACTTTGTAAGGCGCTGCGGAACACTTGTGGCGCCATATAAATAAAGTATAATAATGCACAGTACAGGTCTGCGATCCCGCACGCAGCCTGGCAGCAGAATATCAGTGATTGAAAATCTGCTGCTGTTTCTGGGCAGGGAGGGGGCGGCTACGGGCTCTTTTCACAAAACGGAGGCGCGCCGCCGCCGTTGGGGGGGCTGGGATCTACGTCAGCTGATGGAGGTTTCCTGGCCTCTATTGTGTATCTTTGGCGGTTGGCTAGTGGGACCCCATGGTCACTCAGGTGGCCGATGATCACGCAGCTCCGATCAGTAATGCCTCCTGGTTCATCGCCATAATAGTGCTATAGCAGCTGCGATAGTATTACCGCCTGAGCCTGAACCACCCCCATCATCCTTTATTTAAATGGTGCCAAAAGGGGTCCGCAGCGCCTTACAAAGTACAGAAACAGTATCCACCCACCTTATCGATATCACTTACCTATATAAATAATCTGCTTCTTCCCGACAGCTAAACCTTTTTCCCAATGTAACAAAAAAAATCTTTAATATCCCCTGTATCAATCACTAATTTGTGAACCTCAGAACATTAAGTACAAAATCACAAAGCAATTAAAATTAAAAAAAAAAAAAAAATCCTTAGACCTCACATAAATGAAAGAAATACAAATGTTTCCAGACAGATTATAAAGTGAAAGTAAAAAGAGAAAAAAAAAAAATCTACAATGGTTAAAGCTTTTTTTTTTTTTTCCTTTCCGCTCAGGGATTTCGCTGCTGCCTGTGATAGTGATTGTGTTGTCTTGCGCTCACACATTCCTGTCTCCCCTGCCTGCAAGCCAAGACCGATTAATATCTGCCTACCTTGTTACCTAATTCATTATGGAATTGCAGTTAATTTGATTTGATATTATTTTAATAAAATTCTGTAATATATTAGATTGTTTCAGGCTATCAAAATAATTTTCCAATTATTACAGTTACTCAAGCAAATCTCTCTCTTCTCCTCTTCCCCCTTTGTGAGCGGCAGTTGGTCTGACTCAGAATACATTATTTCCAACAGCTTCATCCTGGCCAGAGGAATACAAAATATATGCATGATTAAACCAGAATATATTGCAGGTATTGTATGCCAGAGGAAGCCGGAGCTGTTCTGTTCTTACAGTATTATGTTAGGCCTGACACGGAGAGCGGGGAACCTCGCCGTGTAAAGTGGAGCACGTTCTTCCTGTGCATTCTGGGGGATTACCGGTAGCTCAATTTAGGAGACAATGGAGTCGACAGGTGGTAGATGTATCTTGACATGAGTTCTAGGCTGGATTTAATATACCATGCTGGCAACGTAGGCGGTAAAAATATTGGCGGAGTGTTGGATAAAAACACACGAGCATGTGGAGCGAGGCAGTCACGAATTTCAGGCAAATTCAAGTACTATGGGGGAAATTTACTAAAGTGAGAGTTTTCAGAAGTGGAGATGTTGCCCATAGCAACCAATCAGATTCTACTTAACATGTAACTAGCACCTTCTAGAAGATAATAGCTAGAATCTGATTGGTTGCTATGGGCAACATCTCCACTTCTAAAAACTCTCACTTTAGTAAATTTACCCCTTATAGTGTATAATAGTGTAACGTTAACTCTCCTTACGGCACGATACTTAGAGTGCCCGAACGTGCGGATAGCTCAGGAGAGCAGCTGTCCTGGCAAAGCCTACAGGGAAAGCTACACTCTTGTACCGGCAGTGTTACTGCGCAAGCGCAACTATCATTTGGGGATGGACGATGGTTTTGCCATCGATGGCGGATATCTAGTGGTTCTCGCCATCGACCCACGAAGCCTCACCCCCACTCTCTGATTGGCCCACTGCTTGACAAGTATTAAACCAGGTTAGGTTTAGGCTAGGGGAAGGGGGGGTTAGGGCTAGGCACCACCGGGGGGAGGTTAGGGTTAGGTACCCCCCCGGGGACTTAGATGTAGACTGTGGGGAAGGGGGGGTTAGGTTTAGACACTTAGAGGGGGGATTAGGGTTAGGCACTTTTTGGGGGAGGTTAGGGTTAGGCACCTCTAAAGGAGGGTTAGGGGGGGGAATTAGGTTAGCAATACTTACCTTAGGGATGATAGGGATCTTCACCCTTGTCGGGCTGCTGCTGTCGGGATTTGATTTTTTTGTAGTAATACCTACTACACCCGATTGTGACCATCGATGGCTAAACCACCGATGGCCATCCCTACCTTAGATTACACATTAACAATCTGAGATTAGATTAGATTACAATACTGGCAGCAGAATCCCGGTGGGCAGTTACGTATTAAGAGAGGAGGGTGCCCGAGGGCAGTCTCCATCTGGGGCCTCCTCCTCTCTACCCGGCGGCCAGCAGCGCACTGAGCGCAGCAGATTTCGGGCACCAGAGTGGACTCTAGTGCTATGCCAGAGTCTACTGTGCACGTGCAGATCACAGGGGAAATGGCGCGGCAGCCATTTTCCCGCCAAATTCAGTAAAGCGCATGCGCAAGGAAAATGGTCACTGCGCCATTTTGCCAGTGATTTGCACAGTGCTGCTACTGCCGAAGCGGGACTCAGAAGAGGTAAGTATTGATTAAATGGGTGCAAGATGTGCGGTGGGGGCCCCCTTGAACCTAGCGGCCCATGTGCACTGCACACCCGGCACCCATTATAGATACGCTCCTGCCGATGGGTCAAAATACAGTCGAATCCCGAAGGTAAATATTAGGGTTAGTGTTATGGTTAGATTTATTTAGAATCCGCGCCAAAATTCATCGGGATTTTCACCGTCGGGATTCCACTTCTGGTATTGTGACTGCCTGGATGGTCAAAGCAGGGATATCATACCCAACCCAATGCACTGGGCTGGCACACGCAGCGTTGAAGGTCACTCATTATAGGCACGTTTCTGAGCTGTTCTAAAATCGGGACTAAACTTCTGATCTACAGGACAGTCCCATGAAATTAGGCCTGCGCCTCATAAATCAGGACAGATGGGATGTTTATATACAGTACCCTATATAACCCTTGCACCAAGCAGCTATAGATGGAGGTACAGTAAGTACTGTACACTCTCCGCCTTACCCTATAACTGACATCACCATAACAGAGGTGCAATACTGTAAAAACATCTAAAAATAATCTTTTTCATGGACAGAAGAAGCTGGTAGAACAAGCCCAGAGTTGTTGCTTTTATTATTTTTTTCAGTCTATTTTGTTCCCTTCTTTGATTTTTTTGCAAACCCCCCACGCCCCCCAAAACAAAACCACCTTCGGCACTGTCTATGCGTTTGAATATGATCTTATATGAGCAAATAGCTGACTTATTTGCTTTGGCATAACTACAACAGTCATCAGAACTCGCAGTAAAATAAAGCATTGGTCTTAATTGGAGCTTTGTGGGCAAATGACTTTACAGCTTTCATTGGAACTGCGCAGATAACAGTATCAGGCGTTTCTGTGCTGTACAATGTACAACAAAAACGTTTGTTATTAGCAGGAAATTGAGCCCCTGTGAGAAGTGAAAGTATTCTGCACCTGGACTCAGTAAAAGTTGTGTGTTACCTTTGCAGGGGAAGCAGAAAGCTTTGCAGAGAGGGAGAAAATAAAACTGACATCCAGCATTTAAATCACCGTAAATATGTTCGAACTGGAGTTTAGGAAACCTGTAGCTCTCCACTTGATATGAGAGCTGTCAAGTAATGCTGGGGCTTGTAGTTGCATAAAACCAACAAAACCACTGGTCAGCTGCCTCCGTTGTGTATAGGGATTGATTCAGAGACAGACGCAATTGTGATATTTACGCAGATCGAGTGATTGTTTGCCCTTGAGCATAAGCCGCACTGCGCCTGTGCAGCGATCACATTGCGATTACGGACGCACTGAGGAATCCACCGCAAAGTGAATGATGCATTGTCAGCATTTTGGGGGAGGTAATGGGGTGTAGTCAGAAAACGCAGGCGAGTCTCACTGTTTAAATGCCGTGACATGGGTGCGTATATTAGCCCTCGCGATCTCCTACGCAGCATGTCAGGAGAGCTGCCGAGCCTGCTGCAAGGGCAAGATGGCCGCTCGATGTGTGTCGATGTTACCGATATTTACACAGGTAACCGACATCGTACGCATATGAGAAGGCAGCGATGGGAGTCCTAATGCTCATGTAAGCTTTGGAACTATTAGCTTATTTTCACAGCTGTGTTCCGTGCAAACTTGCAGCTGCGATCGCTTTAGCGACAGCATCCATCTCTGATCAAGCCCATAGTGTCTTGAATTTACGACATAAAGAAGCACTGCAGCATGAAGACTAGGGGGCATATTCAATTAGACGCGAAAGGTTTTGCCTGCTGTACTTTTCATCGACTTCGCGTGTTTTGGAGGAGGAAACTTTTCGTGAGCGCCCCCACTATTCGCCCTATTCAATTCCAAAGGACGCAAAAACGGGACTCGGCGAAATGCAATCAGGCGAAAAGTGCTGTAAGATTTAGGGAAATCAGCCTGACACCCCCCCAAAAGATGCACTAACATTGGGGATCACTATAGATACCCCTGAATAGCCCTGCTGAAGGTATTTTGGGTACTTAAATGCATAAGCTGCTGATTAGCGTCTTTGCACACAAGTGGTGAAGAATAGCAATTAGCAGGTTTTTTTGGAGAAAATAACTAGTCCCAGCAAATTTGCGGTACATGAAAATGGGTGGAAGCATGGTTAAAAATCGCAATAGTGAAGTTTTAAAAACGCACCTTCTGCAAGCATCTGCAATCAAAAAATACCTCCCCCATACTTGCAGACCCCCCAAAAGCTTATTTCACTAGTTTTTAAGTTTGCACCCCCACTTGGTACTTTTTTGCCCCCTTTTTCAAAGCCGTTTTTTTGGGGTGTCCTTCAAATTTTTTTAGGATTCTTTTTGATGCAGGTAACCTTTGGGGACCTGTCCCAAGGGTGCAGGGTGGTTTCCCCACCTTTGCACCCCAAAACCGTAATTCTGCAGCCACTGGCTAAGATATGCTAATTAAGCCGCCTATGTGCGTGATTTGTTAGTTTTTTACCGATACCATGTTGGGTGCAAAAGATCCATCTGAAACAGTTGTCCCAACTTTGTCTGAGAACCAGAGAAGTTGGGCTGAAGCCTAGAACAGTACAGTCTCATGACACTCCCATCAGAAGCACCCATTCCGTGCTCCTTAATACTCGCCACCCAGTGTCTGCCTAGAACCGCCTACTTGACGTCAGTATCTGTTTGCCTGAGCTCCAAATCATACTCAACGACTTGCTACTTCGGATGAATCATGCAACGCTTGCAACAGCTCCTAACTGCCATGTCACAGGCTGTGTTTGAAAAATTACAGTTAGGAGCTGATTGGTTGGTAGTTTATCACTCTCCAATTTACCACTTTCCAGAGCTTAGTACATCTGCCCCTAAGGGGCCTATTCATCATCACTTAATTTTCACAAAAGCAGGTGAAAATGCACATTTTCACCTGCAATTGTAAAAATTAAGTTAACGGGCCATTCATCAAGAGGGTAAAGCAGGAGGTATCATAGATATCGCCTACTTACCTTACTTTTGCAGAATGGCCCGCTGTCCCCATACACTAGTATGGGGGACAGAATTCATCAAGCTCCGAAAATATAATATTTTCGGAGCTTGACTGCGGGAGCATTCGCCATCTTCAGATGGCGTGTGCTCCTGCTCTGGCATTGCAGCCTGCTCCTTCCCTATGGGAAAGAGTTCCGGGTTGAGATGAGGGATCCTTTCGGATCCCTCTGCCCCTGTCCGGCTCCTTCCACAGGACGTCGGGGCTCATTTGCGCACAAAAGAAAAGGAGCAGTGAAGCGGCTCGCCGTGACAGCTGATATTGCATCAGCTGTCACCACGCCGGAGCAATGATGAATTGCTCCGGTAGCCACGGCGAGTCAGAATGGTAATTATCGGGGTTGGTTCGGACCCCGATAATTAACATCATGAATAGGCCCCTAAGACACCTGTGCGGTTGGCTCAAAATTGGGAAATGCGTCCAGTTGTGAACACCCCAATCATTTTAAAAAGCTTACACCTATGCCTGTATCGCCAGCTGACTTCCAATGTTACTGCCATCTCAAGATGGCGATATCAGAGAAAAACGCTTTATTATTCAAATAAAGTATATTTGCTGGTAAAAAATATATAAGTCACCCATTTGTTTTATTATTGCCTTTCGTTAACTTAACTTAATCCTAAACCTAGAAATAAACACACTGACACATGTATATGGAATTAAAAGAGGTCACAGCCAGAATTTATTGATCAAATTGAAATTTTAGAATAGGTGGCAAGAAGAAAGCAGTGCTCCGAGGCCACAGCCCGATGGATACCAATACAAATAAAAAGGGGGCGGATCGCCGCCTTGCACAGACTGACCGGGGGCAGTACCATCCTTCCCTAATTGGCACAGCATTGGTCCCTCCCTTGGAACAATGACCATGTCCCCCCTTTTAGGCGGTGACAAACTGGCCGCTCTCAAAGGAAGAATGCTACCACAGGCACTCCTGCGCTAATAATAGGCCGCCCATGAGCACTGCTTCCCGCCAGGCTGCACCTCTACCTGTTGGGAGAAATCACAGACAAAAGCACAAACCAACAAATTAAGAATTATAGAAACCAGCTTACACGGGTGGGTGGGTGGGGTTGAATAAACTGGAAAGAGGAAGATGGCTCCCTTCCCCAGACTATTTATATGGGACCTCTAAGCCCTCCCCTAAATCCTACCATAGGCTTATACTCCTCAAGTGACGAATGCAACCCCCCCCAGCTTTAACCATTAACTTACCTAACAAAATTACATATCAAACAGGGTGCTTATCTATCCTCAAACTTATTCAAGTATTCGGATGCATTAAGTCACCCATTTGTTTTATTATTCCCTTTCGTTAACTTAACTTAATCCTAAACCTAGAAATAAACACACTGACACATGTATATGGAATTAAAAGAGGTCACAGCCAGAATTTATTGATCAAATTGAAATTTTAGAATAGGTGGCAAGAAGAAAGCAGTGCTCCGAGGCCACAGCCCGATGGATACCAATACAAATAAAAAGGGGGCGGATCGCCGCCTTGCACAGACTGACCGGGGGCAGTACCATCCTTCCCTAATTGGCACAGCATTGGTCCCTCCCTTGGAACAATGACCATGTCCCCCCTTTTAGGCGGTGACAAACTGGCCGCTCTCAAAGGAAGAATGCTACCACAGGCACTCCTGCGCTAATAATAGGCCGCCCAAGAGCACTGCTTCCCGCCAAAGCCCGGTTCGCAGAACCAGGCCCGCCACCAAAACTGTGACCCTCTTAAAATTAAAGTGAAAACTGCAGAGGTCACTGGTCACTGCTCTAGCCCCGCACCCGTGAGGTGTACCCCATCGGGCCTATGAAAGCTCTTCGCCCCATAACATAAACTTGGGTATTGTATGACGCTTCCGCCAACGCTAAATGACAAGCGTACAATGGCCATATCCGTTCAATACCCACGAACGCGCCCAAATCATTGCCTCCCAAGTGGGGCCCCAAACTTCTCCTCTGCTGCCCATGGGGCATTTAGCAGGCACTTTCGGTGCATTTCTCGTAATCCTAACCAATGCAACTTACCCATTCACAACAAAATTTGGGCCTGTAATTCCAAAGGGTGCTGCTATAGCCCAGTAAATATAGGAATTTTCCCACACCCGAGAGTTAGTTCACCTAGACAGAAATTGGCATTTATACAGACAGATATTGGTATTTATGCAGACAGAAATTGGTATGTATATAACAACAACAATCTAACCCCAAGGAAAGGGAAACAAATAGTTGGGTGACCCATCTGAAGATGAAAAACAGCAAAACCTCTTTGAGGGCAAAAAGCTGAAAATCCTTTCAGAATCCCTAGCGGCAGTAGGCATAAGGCCCCTGGGTTTCCCAACAAACTCGCAAGGAGCGCAACTACTTAATGCAACTTGTCCCCCTTTTAAATACGACTTCCACCGCCCTAGCTATAATATAATTCTGAAACACCCTCGCAAACTACGACCTGGACAAAGGGGGTTAGATTAACAAGGATAACCACTGCCCACCACCTGGAGGGCGAACCTTATTAAAGCAACTGGCCCAACAGGATCTGCATGCATCTGAATAGAAACCCATCGCTCCCTGGCCAGTTAATCCATCCTAGACCCATGTAATCGGCATAAAATCAATACCGGCTTATTAACCACCTTATTTTAACATTAAACCTGATAGCGCAGAAATCTTAGTAGCAGCAACTAGCTCGCCCATTCTAAAAGCCCTAAAGTAAGCTAATGAAAATGCTAAACTCAAAAAAGGGGGGGGAGAGGGGGCGCCTAGTACTTGACCAAAGCAACCCCTTTACTGGTCCAATCAAATCCTGCAATAGGGCTGGGTTGATGGGGCTCCACGTAACACCTGTGTTAGGATGCTCCCTTGCCCACCCTCTTGGTTAGTACTCTCTTGCCCACCCTATTAAATGCCTTGGTTAATACAAATTATTTGTCATAAAATCAATACCGGTTCCGCCAAACGTGCAACTTGGAAAATTATACTGGGTAACGCTGAAGATAAAGCAGCCTTGGAACGACCCCTGACATATCAACTACAGACTAACTCTGCCATACAATCATCAATCGTCTGAAAACTCCCGCTCTTGGAAGCTAAAAACCTTGCCAATCGCACAAAAACCGGCGTGTAGGTCTTAATGTACTTGGTGCCAATGACTTCAGTGTGAGGCCCTTGATGCCGGCGCACTGATCCGCCAGGCACGGAAGGGGAAGGATAAACCATGTAAATTAGCCGGAGACGCAAGCAAATGAAACCTGTCCCACTGAACGATATAAGAAGTCTGCTATCTCATTAGCAACGCCCGAAACATGCCGTGCCCTAACTCAGTATTCCGTACACACATAGCAGTGTAAATGCCTAACAACCGTGAGGCCGGATCTAAGTCCGTCCTTAATTAGTGCCTGCCGATACCACACCTAAGTTATCACCAAAACAGGATTCGCCTATTGCAAAGCTTGCTGGCCCGCAGTTCGACCGCCACTACAATTGAAAAAATCTCAATAAGGATGTTCCTGTCTAGGCCCTGTCCCCACAAGAAACTGGCCAAGGTTCCGCGCCACACTCCCCTTTAAATGCACCACTTAATGAAACAGGACGCATCTACAACAGTCTAAGTTCGGACTTGGCTACGGTTGACGCGTGCAGAACTGTACTCCATTGAATTTGCGCATAAAAACCAAACAACTGCGCAGAATCTCCAGTCCGCTCCAGATGGACGCATATGAGGTGACGAGGCTTCCTACCCCCTGCTGTGGCTCCCTCTAGCTGTCTACTGAAAAACCAACCTCTATGTATGACTCTAAATGCCAAACTGAGGGGGCCCAACAGCGACTGCAACTGTACTAGCAAAAACCTTTTTCACCAAAATGAAATGCTTCTAGCAACTCCCCAAAACGCCACGCCTTCGCCATAGGCAAATGCCATAATCCTATCAATGTATCGATTTCTATGTCCAAATAAGATATGCGCATAACTGAACTCTCCTTCCTGTCACTAGGCACCAGGGCTCCCGTAACAACGAAACTAAGGAATTAATTAAATACTGGCAAAACTCAGGTATCTACTAGCCCCTTAACATGAAAACATCCAGGTAGCGGGACACTATGTCCTATACCCGCCTGGACACACTACTGCAAAAAGTACTAAAACACTCAAATAAAGTACATGAAATGGAAAGGCCAATCGGCCGGCATGTCAAAACAGTCATCTTAACCACGAGGCCATAAGGGCTTTCCCTCTGTCTAACGTAATAAAGCCATGCAACTCCAATCCCCCATTATTTAAAGGACTCGGGGTGAAATGGGCAGCAGTCGAAAAGCAGTTTCGATATCTACCTTAGCTAGTAGAGCTCTCGCCCGAAACATCGCACCATTTCCAGTGCATGTCTGCAAGATTGTTAAATGACGCAGTGATCTGACAGATATTTTGTATGATTGCCCAACCCTTCCCTTTGGGTAAGACTCTGTAATTCCCTCTACGACGCCCCTTAGAAGGCGATACACCAAACCCTCTAAAAAGGGGGGGGAGCAAAAGATGCCGCACCTGCTCCCCCACCTGACTTCCGCCTCCACTTTACTCCTAACGACTTCTGGATGGTCATGTGCCGCTTTCAGATTCCTCCTAGAAAACCTGGATAACTCAAACCTCGGATATCGCCCATGTCAAAGGTAACGCAAACCCAAGCCAAAACCTTGCAACAAAAAAGGCAGCTTCCTCCCAAGGGGTTTAACGACCCAACCAGCTCTTCAACAAAACCACAAAACAATCAGCGATGGTGCTTTTCGGAAAACACCTCCGTGCTGCATCGCGCAGCGATGGTGCTTTTCCGCACACCTCGGCTGCGAGACCAATACCGCAGAGTATGCGATATGTCTGTATCCACAGCCTGCCCTTCATGACACTGCGCGTTATTACCCGCATAGCACTACCCGCAGCTGATGCCCGCAGATCTGGGCAGGCCAGAAAGGGCTGCTTCTGACCAGCCGAGGAATCTGCGGGCGAGCTAGGCAGAGTGATCGAGCAAGCCGAACGTCGACGTCTTTGAAACCTAGTTGAAACAATGCCTGCCCCTCCTGTTGTATCTGGACTCAAGGTAGCCCGCCTGAAAAACATACATACCCATCGCCAATTCTGGTATGAATGGAGAGCTTCCTCCGCTACTACTCGCGCTGACTTAGCGCTTCGGCCGTAAACGCCAACATAGCCACAAATTTACCCTTCTTTAAGCGCTCTCTACTTTAAACCTTAAACCCCTAAGGATGGCCGTATTCGCGCAGTGAACCATAACCCCCGCTGCTTCCGGCACCTTAGTTGCCGACACTGTGGTAGAACTCTAAGGGCTCTCCTGCTTCCTTTTAAATTTGTGCACTAAGCAATGCATGAGCTTGTGCGGCCTTTCAGATGCACTGGAAGGATCACTAGAAACTAGGGATGTGCGCCGGACCATTTTTGCCGGATTTGGATTTGGATTTGGTTCTAATTCGTCGTCCGGCTTTGGATTTGGATTTGGATTTGCCAAACTGCGGTGACTGGCTTTGGATTTGGATTTGGATTTGGATTTGGATTTTTTTACAAAAATTTACAAAAAAAGCTAAAATCACATAAATTGGTCTTTTTTTTCTTCCTAGAGTATTATTAACCTCAATAACATTAATTTCCAGTCAATTTAGACCATATCACAGCTTATAATATTGTTTTCAACATTATTGGCCAAAGGTTGCAGTGAGCTGACTGGTTACTAAGCGACAAAGCAGCGGCACAACGACACCACAGTATAAAGCACATCTATGACACATTGCCACACAGCAGTGGCAGAAATGAAAAGTAGTGCACACACCCAGTGGGGTACGGCCAGCAGAGTCACAGTACTTGTTTACAAAGTGGGCTACGGCCCTAGGAGTCACAGTGCACAATCTTATTAGCATTACACCGCACATAGGGCCTGATTCACATTACACCATAAAGTAGTGTCTCTTATTTATGTTACGACACACAGTAGTGCCCCTTTTACACAATGCCCACAGTAGTGACCCTTTTACACAATGCCCACAGTAGCGGTGTCCCTTACACAATGTCCCCCAGCAGTGGTGCCCCCTATGCAGTCCCCTTAGTAGTAGGGTCCACTATGCAGTGCCCCCAGTAGAATGCCCCCCAGTAGTATGCCCCCCATTAGCAGGCCCCCCCCAGTAGTATGCCCCCCATTAGCAGCCCCCCCCAGTAGTATGCCCCCATTAGCATGCCACCCAGTAGTATGCCCCCCCAGTAGTATGGCTCCCCCAGTAGTAGGCTGCCCCAGTAGCAGGCCCCCCCAGTAGTAGGCTGCCCCAGTAGTAGCCCCCCTGTAGTATGGGCCCCCCCTGTAGTATGGCCCCCCCTGTAGTAGGCTGCCCCAGTAGCAAGCCCCCCCAGTAGTAGTAAGCCCCCCCAGTAGCAGGCCCCTCAGTAGTATGGCCCCCCCAGTAGCAGACCCCCCCAGTAGTATAGCCCCCCCCAGTAGCAGGCCCCTCTGTAGTATAGCCCCCCCAGTAGTATAGCCCCGCCTAGTAGCAGACCCCCCAGTAGTGCAGACCCCCCCAGTAGTATAGCCCCCCCCCCAGTAGCAGGCCCCTCTGTAGTATGGCCCCCCAATAGTGCAGATCCCCCCCAGTAGTATGGCCCCCCCAGTAGCAGACCCCCCCCAGTAGTATAGCCCCCCCCCAGTAGCAGGCCCCTCTGTAGTATGGCCCCCCCAGTAGTATTGCCCCCCCAGTAGCAGACCCCCCCCAGTAGTGCAGACCCCCCCCAGTAGTATAGCCCCCCCCAGTAGCAGGCCCCTCTGTAGTATGGCCCCCCCAGTAGTATAGCCCCCCCCAGTAGCAGACCCCCCCCAGTAGTGCAGACCCCCCCCCCCCAGTAGCGCCCCCGGACCTTTGACAAGTAAAATAATAAAAAAAATAAAACTTACCTGTATCCCCGCTCCCGCGCCGTCCGCTCTGTCACACGCTGAGGAGGGAGACGGAAGACGGAGCTCATGTGTGAGCTCCAGCCGGCTCCCTCCGTGCAGCAGCCAATGAGAGTCTGTGTGACTCTCATTGGCTGCTGTAACAAACACACAGCTGCCGCTGGCGGCTGTGTGTCTGTGTCTGTGTAGGGCAGAGCGCTATCACTGCGCTCTGCCCTACACGCGAGGAGACCTGATGTCGGATTCTCTAGTGAGAATCCGACATCAGGCGGCCGCCGTTCGGCCCCGAACGGGGATCCGAGTCAGGCGGTGAACACCCGAACAGGGTTCGGGTGGACTCGGATCCCCAATGTTCGGAGCGGTTCGGATTCCACAGAATCCGAACCGCTCATCTCTACTAGAAACATCAGTGGATGGGGAATGTGTGCTGCGTGAATGGGTTAACACCATGCTCACCGGATCCTGACGCGTAAGGACCAGCCCCTGCCTCCTGTGTGTTCGCCAACAGTCCCTCGCTGCGCGGTGCGCCCACCACGACTTGACTCGACGATATCACCATACTATCCGTCCACGGGACCTTGACAACGTGCTTGGAAGACTCCGAAAAACACAACCTGGGGGCTTGAAACAATCATAGGTGAAACCAAAGGAACAGCAGGTCCCCCCGCAGGGATGCCTGGTGTGCCAGGGACCCGGGTGGGAACGCTGGTAGTTGGGGGCGGAAGGAGAAGTGGGGGTTGTGGTGTGCGTGTTGCTTGCATGCACGCGGCTGCGGGGGGGGGGGGGCGGCTGCTGTGCCTGGTAGAAAGGTGAAAAAATAAATAAATCTTGGGGGGGGGCGAACTGGTACTGGGAGGGAGGTGGTGGCTGGTGGTACATGGGCGGGGCCGGAAGTTGCAGGGTGGAAAAATTGTAAGGAGGGGTTGCGTGGAGACCCTATAGCGGGAAAATAAGGGGACCAGTCAGGCTGCTGCACCCCAAATATAATTGGAGGGAGAACAGGGGGGGGTGTGCTGAGCGTCAAATGCCCGAATGCGAAGGGGTGTAAGCCCCCCTATGGGTGCCGGGGAAACTGATCCCAGGAAGTTGCTGGGTGCTGTGCCTGCTTTCCCAGTGATGTGGGACCGCGCAGGGGGGGCACGCTATGTGGGGGGGCCTTGGGGATAAACAATAGTGGGTAGTATTGCGGGGGCAGTGCTCCCTGCCGCAGCTGTGTAAAAGTAAAATGGCCGCCGCAACCATGTGGGCGGGGCCAGCTGCCGATGCAGGGCGCGGGCTGGCCAGGTACAGCGGGGATTGAGCCGGGGAATTGTGGCCGCCTGCGCTACTCGCAGCACTGCCGGAGAGCCAAGCAGCCATGATGGGCGGGAGGGGCGCGGGGGTGCCTGGAGCCCGCTGGCCAGAAGCGGGGACCCGGGCTGAGGCGGCATCGCGGCCGGAAGCAGGCCGCAACCGGTGCTTGGAAGGGGCACTGATTCACAGGTAAGGGGGATAGCAGCCTGCATCAAGCGGCGTGGGCGCGGGAGGGATCAGGACACGGGGCCTGGGCAATGTCAAGGCGGGGAGGAGAGGGGGGGGCACTGGTGGACAGCTGGGGGTGAAGGAAGGGGAGCAGGGGAGGGAAAAGAAAAGAAAAGAGGGGAACCGGTGTTTAAAGAAAAGGAGAGGAAAGAAATAGAATAAGAAAAGCAGGAGATAAAAAAGACACAGGATTGATGCAAGACAAACAGATGAAGAAGTGAATAAACAATAAAAGACAGA
Organism: Taudactylus pleione; assembly: GCA_031769625.1. Taxonomy (NCBI): domain Eukaryota; kingdom Metazoa; phylum Chordata; class Amphibia; order Anura; family Myobatrachidae; genus Taudactylus; species Taudactylus pleione. The sequence continues at coordinate 284,996 of JAUIMM010001622.1, forward strand.
CATGTATAATACAATATGTATGACACTTAGCCAGCCTGGTTGTTGAATAAACTGGAAAGAGGAAGATGGCTCCCTTCCCCAGACTATTTATATGGGACCTCTAAGCCCTCCCCTAAATCCTACCATAGGCTTATACTCCTCAAGTGACGAATGCAACCCCCCCCCAGCTTTAACCATTAACTTACCTAACAAAATTACGTATCAAACAGGGTGCTTATCTATCCTCAAACTTATTCAAGTATTCGGATGCATTTAGAATATTTTTTTCCCCATTTTTCAACCTTATTTTTGATTTTTGAAGAATCTGCACCTGGAAGCCCGAGATCGGTCTCCCGGCCGGCAATGGTCACCATGATCAGAAGGGACCCCAACTAACGGCCAATGCCGTAAATTACTGCTTGCTGCCACCGGCCAGTATCGCTGGGGTGCTGGGCATCGCCCCCTGCAGCTGCCACATGAACTTCACCTCCAGGACCCAAAACTTGCCTAGTAAGATCATACCTGCCTTTATTTTTCCCCAAGAATGAAAAACCATCGTCAGAGAATGGCCAGAGAAGGTTATCTCTTATCAATGTTACCACTCCGGCCAGTATCGCCAGTAAGCAGCAATCTGATAATAATCCTTGGGGTGACAATGATAAATATACCCCTTAGCTCTCTCCTCTCTGATCTACAGTCATGGGCCAATGTCCAGACTGTCCAAAGGCTATTGCTGTATATTCAGCAGGTATATAGGTGTCATTTCTCTCACCCGCTGCATAAGACGTGAGGGCAGGAATCGCTGGCGTGTGCAGAGATAAGGGACAGGGGTTTATTACCTCCAGGTGTGACACACATTTTACTGTCTTCTGTGTTTACATCCTTATAATAGCACATAGTTCTGCCATTAGCTTAACTATCGGCTGTAAAAGAAGCCTCGGTGGTTCTCTGCAAGGTGTGATCTCTGCATTATTACCGCAGCTAAGAGAATCTTTTTTCTTTTGCAAAGTAAGTTTTTTGTGAAGTGGAGAAATAGAGTGACAAATTGGGACATTCGTGCTGCAACTTATACCTATTATCTAAAACTGGTGCAAAATAAAAAAGATAGCATTGCCTATAGTGACCAATCAAATCTGGGGTTTATTTAACAAATACCCCCAAAGTTCTATTTTTCCAGGCTATTTATTAAAAAAAAAAAAAAATCGGTCGGATGGCCAAATCCTCAGCTTCCAGGCGATACTGGCCAACAGCAGTGAGCAGTGACTTACCGGTACGGTGGCCAGATGGGGTCCCTCCTGGCATTGCCGGGTCACACATGTGCACTGTACCTGGAGCCCCTGACACATCCCTCCCCAAAAAAGTGCAATAAGCATATAACACGTTTCTTTTAACTTTTCAGCCAAGATTATCGTGCTGTATTTCCAAATAGGCCGTTACCATAATTAAGGCGTCGGGTTTTATGGTATTACGACTCCTTACCACAAGCTGTTAGCCATCCCTTGCTATCCTGAGGTGGTCTCACAAGCACCTCTTCTCTGGGACCCATTCAGGCCGTCTCTACTCCAAATTTGACCTGAGGGGAGTTACCCTAAGGACAAGATGCTTCTCATTGGTTTCACCAGAAAGGATTTAAAAAAATTTTTTATCCTGTCCAAGTAACTTTTATATTGTTTTACTGTGACATACAGAATTTATTTTGTATTTATATTGTAAAATAGGTAGCTTTTTTTTTTTATATAAACTAGAAAGGGGAAAAACAGATAATAATAATAATAATAATAATAATAATAATAATAATAATAATAATAATAAAAATAATAATAATAATAATAATAATAATAGTAATAATAATAATAATTATTATTATTATTATTATTATTAATAATACAAAATAATAATAATAATAATAATAAAATACACATTTTAGTAGTTACTTTTATATAGCCAGAGTAAACTCAGACAATTCCCCTGAAATTGATTTCTCATAAAATTAACCTGTACAGTGCTTTGACTCAAATAGACCTGGTTAGGGTTTTATCCTGGAGAAACATTTAGGAGTCATATGTCCAATAATATTATCCAATTAGTATTACTGCTATCGACTAAAAACCATTGATGGTTTAACTTTGCACATGTTCAGACGGCTTCCCGGCATTTGCATATTGCGGCTGACGCTAACGAATAGAGCTCCGCCACTGATGTTCACCATCGGTGGCCTCCCATCTATTGTGAGACTAGTCAGCATTGCCATGAGACCATTGATGGTTGCTATATAAAGATAGTCGATGGCCACCCTATCATAGTTGTGCTGATCTGCTGGTGTATATTAAATTATTAATGCATCTCCAGCAGGAAGCATTGCAGTGCTGATAGTAGTCACATAGGTTTTATACATAAACCTGTCTTCAAAATGTGAGATTTATTCAACACACAGCATGTCCCAAAATAAAGGGAGATGTACTAAGCGTTGAAAAGTGATAAAGAGGAGGGTGGTAAAGTACCAATTAATCAGCTACTAAGTGACGTTTTTCAAACACAGCCTGTAAAGTGACAGTTAGGAGCTGATTGGTTGGTACTTTATCACTCTCCACTTTATCACTTTTTCAAGGCTTAGTACATCTCCCTCTCAAGGTTTTGGTTTGATTTACCGATCTGGTTTTGCCTATTAAATTATTGCCACTTTAAATCTAGCGGCTAAATTATTGAAAACTCAATAAGGTGCCTGTAACTAAATTAAATACCGCCAACATGTATGATTGAGCACATGCAGGGAGTGGAGTGTGCAGGTACTTTTTGCAGCCTGCAGCCTATAGGACACAATGGATGACACCCAGGGGCGTTTCTAGAAAGGAGGGGGCCTGTGTGCAGTCTCCGTCACGGTCCCCCTCCTCTCCGACCGGTGGCCGACAGTGCACTGAGCTGTGCGCAGCCAGCGCAGGAGTTATAGACTCTGGGCACTAGAGTGTGCCCAGAGTCTATAATGTATGCACAGGTCACCGGGGAAAATGGCTGCGGCAGCCATTTTCCCTGTACTGCGCTTGCGCAAACGACGGGAAAATGGCTGCCGCGGCCATTTTCCAGTCGTTTTACAGCACCGGGTGTGCGGTGCGGGGCCCCCCTGGACCCAGGGGCCGGTGTTCCCCGCACACCCTGCACCCATTATAGATACCCCCCTGATGACATCATCTTCAGGTGGCTTTAGTTGCCGGGAGCCAAGCTACGGAATTCTTCACATTCTAATTGAGTGCTTGCCACACCCCTCTGTGAGTTGGCCACACCCCCTCTTTCATGGTGCCCTGCGCTTGCCAGTTCTTATCCTCACTGTGGCACTGTTTTCACCTCCAACTGCCACTCTGTCCTACACAGGATGTGTGCGTCTGTGTCAGTGCATTCAGCCTTTTGCCTGGTGTTTATGCCATATAACATGATTACTGCACGTATTTGTTGCATTACTAAAGGTTTATCGTGGTACAGTATTACACAGTGGAACAGATGTGGTTTCCTGGTTTGTGGAGCTGTTCTGTACGTGTGAATTAATAAATTAAAAGAAAACTGCATTTAAAAAGTTTTTGTGTTTGTGCGTCAGTGGTAAATGTGTGTGATGAGCATCTTCTCCTCACTACAAAAATGATTTGCACAGTAATTAGGCAGCATTTATATATTATTTATATTATTTTAATCCTAAATCTTGTGCTGCCCTTGTAATCCTCTCCGCAGTGATCAGCCGCCGAATTTCATACACTTCAGTTGCTCAAAAACTTTGCGAGATCATTTACACCTTCCCCTCTGATGTTGTTTGGGTGTCTTCTTCCGCGAGATACATAAAAAAGGACAAGAAGACACCACAAAGCCACCAGCCTGTCACTTGATTGGGAATTTCAAAGGCTTCCTCTGTATTTCTGACTAAGTAGATGCACATTTAAAATAAGGAACCTTCAGACACTGCGTGACAAGTAAATGCTATGGTTTAGCCGTGCTCCATTGTCAATAACTGAATATTTCATACTTGTTTAGTATAAAAGGAAAATTATGGTTATTTTTTATTTTTTAGTTATTCATCAAAGTAAAAAAAAAAAAAAAGAAAAGATTTTTGGGGAAGAAAGGTTCATTGTTCGGAGAAAAATCACAAGATAATGGGCGATACTATATTTATTTTAAATCGAGGTAAACGGTGTCTCTGTTCCTACAGTACCTCATGTTACCTGTCTTAAAGTTAAAAAGTGCTGTTGCCTAAGCTTTAGTAATACTTCCAGACAGTATACGGTTTAAAATTCTGTAAAAAAAGGAAAAAGAAAAAGTATTTATATACATAGTGTATATATTTAAAGCATTGTTCCACTGCACTCAGGTGCTTTCCTAGGTGTTTAAGGGCTGATATACAGTACTTGGTGGATGTCTTGTCTTTGAAAGCCTGTGTGCAGGTGAGCTTATTTTAAGTTTAATTTTAATGTGATAGCAATTTCCATGTTTATAATTCTGAGTGATAGACGGGAGATGTACTAAGCTCTGGAAAGTGATACATTAGAGAGTGATAAACTACCAGCCACTCAGCTCCTAACTGTCATGTTACAGGCTGTGTTTTAAAAATGACAGGAGCTGATTGGTTGGTAGTTTATCACTCTCTGATTTATCACTTTCCAGAGTTTAGTACATCTGCCCCAGAGTAGGACCTTGCATAAAACTGGGGGCCCTTGATGGCGGGCTGCAAAATATTAAATAAATCCCCTTGCTTTATTATGTGTAGAGCTTCTGTATGTACATATATACATACAGAGGCTCTACATATATATATACATATACATCTGTAGCTCAATTTAACAACCAGTATTTCACCAAATTTAGGGCCTCATATATCAATGAGTTTTATAATTCATAATGAGTGATAAAACTCGTTGCGTGTGAGAATGGTGCTCCAGCCAATCAGCTCCCAACTGTCATCTGTTTTAAAAATGACAGTTGGCAGCTGATTGGCTGGAGCACCATTTATCATACGCAACAAGTCTTATCACTCATTGCGAATGATAAAACTGGTTGATAAATGGGGTCCTTGGTGTTGAGACTATAAAGCAGGAAGTGGAATTCCATAGGAAAAAAAAAATACATATATAAAAATTTGAACGAAAAGTACATTTTTTATTTTTTTTTTTAGTTGTGACGAAACGATGATTATTTTCCAGCAGCGGAGGGGGTGAGATTCTAGCGCTGCTTCATAATTTTTACGCAATTTATTTTTTTCAAATGCAGACATAAAGCAGGAAAAGAATGGAAATTGGAAACTGCAAATCTATCTCACTAAGAGGCAAAGGGTACAGCCTGAGCGCTAGGACAGGAACATCTGGTTTTCGGTCGGCATAGATGACTTGGCCTGAGAATACGGCACTGCAGTGGCCTAATGCATAATGAGGATTAAATTTAATAAACGGGCTTGGATACTCTATACAGGCTTGAAGAAGAGGGCAGGGAGAATGTATATCTGCCGAGTTATATAATAGGAGGCACGAGCAGTATATTGAACACAAATAACCCGAGAAAGGACGAATGTGCTTCCATCACAGCGGAAGTAACAACTAGATACAAATAATAATAGATTTTACTGTAAAACGTCGTCATGTGACAGCTGAGTTTACAGAATCCTTGTTAAACGGATTTACTGACCAAATGCTAATGTACCGTTATCAGGCTGTGAAGGCAATTGCCGTCAGTATTACATATGTCCTCTTGTCAGGACCATTACATGTGTCAATGCGATGTTATGGTCTTCAGAGCAGGCATCCACATCGCTAGGATTGAGGGTATTCAGAAACAATATAAACAAAAGAAGACTTTTCAGCTGAACGGTTGGGACGATCGGGAAGATCATCTATTAAACAACATTAGAGGTCACCTAGCGAGAGACCCAGGAATAAGCGGGGACCTCTGCGCTCTGCAGACAAGTAAAACAGGGGACAAGTCAGCACTATCCTATCATAGAGGCCCAAAACATAAAAATAAAACAACTCTTTCATTTTATTCAATTTGTCTATCATGACAGCAAATCCTATATCCCAATACCACCTATACAAGGATCTGCAAAAGCCCTATACAAGGGTCTGCAATAGCTCAACAATATTGAGTGACGTCCAGGTAGTGTCATGGCCACTGATAGTTTGATTTTAGATGCGGTATAAGAGATAGACAGTAGTTAGATAGACAATGTCTAGATAGACACCAGTTGTTAGACAGTCAATAGCTAGACAGGGACAAAAGGTTGACAGAGCCAAAAGTTAGACACACTAAAGTTCCACATGTACGAATGTCGTCAGGTACAAAAGATCAACAGGGTCAAAAGTTCGACATGAAAATAGTCGACACAAAAATGTTATTTCTTTAGCCCTAATCTTCACCCTAACCCTCCCTTTAGTGCCTAACCCTCCCTCCTGGTGCCTAACCCTAACCATGGGAGTAAGTGCCTAACCCTAACCCTCCAGTAAGTGCCTAACCTAAACCATGGGAGTAAGTGCCTAACCCTAACCGTCCAGTAAGTGCCTAACCTAAACCATGGGAGTAAGTGCCTAACCCTAACCCTCCAGTAAGTGCCTAACCTAAACCATGGGAGTAAGTGCCTAACCCTAACCCTCCAGAAAGTAACTAACCTTAACCATGGGAGTAAGTGCCTAACCCTAACCCTCCAGTAAGTGCCTAACCTTAACCATGGGAGTAAGTGCCTAACCCTAACCCTCCAGTAAGTGCCTAACCTTAACCATGGGAGTAAGTGCCTAACCCTAACCCTCCAGTAAGTGCCTAACCTTAACCATGGGAGTAAGTGCCTAACCCTAACCCTCCAGTAAGTGCCTAACCTTAACCATGGGAGTAAGTGCCTAACCCTAACCCTCCAGTAAGTGCCTAACCTTAACTCTAAACCAAACCTTAACAAAAAAAATGTGTTGACCACTTTTGTGTCTACCATTTTCATGTGGAACTTTTGACCCTGTCAACCTTTTGAACCTGTCGACCTTCTTACATGTCAAACTTTAGTGTGTGTGACTGTTGTCCCTGTCGACCTTTTGTTCCTGTCTAACTGTTGACTGTCTAACATCTGGTGTCTATCTAGACCAGGGGTGGGGAACCTTTTTTCTGCCGAGGGACCTTTTGATATATATAATAGTATTCATGGGCCCTGTGCAGGCCACGCCCCCTCCGTGTGATGTCACGTAGGGACGGGGCCGCAATCGCCGGTGATTACAGCAATGCCCGGAGCATCCTGGGGATGCTCCGGAGAGCTGTAAGGGCAGCGGTGTGACCGTCTGAAGCACCCTAAGGACGCTCCAGGCGGCACTGCTGCCTAGATTCTGGTTGCAAGGTGTCATTATAGGCACCCCGATAGCCAGATGAGGCTAGCAGAAAAAAAGCTCAGAGGGCCAGACCAAATGATTCCGAAGGGCCTTATACGCCCCCGGGCCTGAGGTTCCCCGTCCCATTGTCTATTTAATTACTGTCTATCTATAATCCGGAACCCTTTGATTTTCTATTTGTAATTTCTGTTTTTGATAAGCAATATCCAAGACTCCAATATATGGGCGGAATTCAATTGTTTTAGCACGCCTTATCTCCTGACTAAATGTGACGGGAGATCGCGGGGCGCTATTCAATTAATGCCAACTATCTCGCTGATCACGCCCCTAGAGGTCGGATTTAGCCGCGTAAAACAGCTACTCCTGACCAAAGTTCTGGACGCGATCTCGAAAAGTGTTGTTTGGGCACCCAAACGGGATACTTTCCAAGCATTTCAGCTCGCCACCCCCAGTGGGGTGCGAGCTGAAATGCCGGCGCTCGCAGCTGATCGCGCCCGACAGGAGCAACAATTGAATAGCTCCGTCGGGCACGAAGGGGGGGCGCAAGCAATTGAATTAATCCACACGTGTCTACAGATGTGTCCACATTCACCTAGCCTCAAATCGCAGCAAATACCTCCATTTAGCGCAGCACAGGCGTTGGGACTTAGCCATACCATGCGCCTTTTTCTTAAAATGTGCGTCTTAGTCTGCGACTTTATCCCAGTTCCTTTGCGGCAAAAGTACTAATCCGGAGTACCTAGTACACTAGAAGAGCATTACGGTGTGAAATTCAGGAAAAAGTACTCAATCTGGATTTTAAAAAAAGGTAAAAAGACAGAGGTCCGGTACGATTTACCTGCGCCACGCCTCGCGCCACGCTTCTGTGTGCTTAATCTGCAAATTTACACCAAATCCTTGGTGACTAAATGCTAATCCTAAACGCCAAGTACACTAGGGGCCGGATTCATTACCGATCACTATTGCGTTCACAGCTGCGATTACGCACGCAGGTCTGCTGCAAAAATATACTAATGTCTTCAATCGCAAACACAGCATAGAGACGCCCACTACTGCTATCTCACATTCGTAATACCTTGCAATCCTGCGCATACATTGGGAATATCGAGTAACATCTCTCCTCACACACAATTAGAACAGTTCTGACCTTACTCAGATATTGCTAACCTCGTCGCACGCAGTGAGTACACAAGCTGCGTATGCCGTCGCAGTGGCTAATTTATGCATGCCCATGTAATGGCGTTCTAACGGACAGGCACGCCTACGTTTCTCCAACGACTCCCCCGTCACCACCCCCAGACGCTGATGTCCTGTCCTTTGATCTGCAATGACTTCTTATCTGAGTAGATGATCGCAGTGCGATCGCAATGCCAACACACGCAACTCACGAGCGCTGCGGTGCATTCAAATGTGCAGTACGCACCATCGGCTGATCTGCGTACGCTGTTGTGATCTGTGATGCATCAGGCACTATATCAGCCAATTTGTATGCAACGAAGACGCAAAAATCTGTGAAAAATATGCAAGCATGGAAATAGCTACCTGACGTGGAACGTCTGGGTGGCGCCAAGAACCTTGCGCCATATAATGTAAAAAGGATAGTTGTATGAGGACACATCTGTAAGTGCTGGCCAATGAGCCCCACACGGGTCTCTCTCCAGTGATTTTCTCTGCCCCTGGACCTAGGCTGGCCACGCTCTGCACAATAATTGACCAATAGACTAGTTGGAATGGACAAACTGGAAATGGCTGAATAATGTTCTGAGTTGTTTAGTTATCAAACCTGTCCGATCCTCCCTGTGCGGAGGAAAGTGCTCACGCTGTCTCCTCCTCTGTGTCCTCTTCCCATAGTATTGGAGGTGTGCTCAGTGTGCATGCGCGGTCTCCGACCCAATGCACCTTCTGCACATGTGTATCCCTGTGTGTCACAGAACCTACAGATGCAGGGATGCCACCGCTTACCACTGTGTCACCACCAATTACCACTGTGTCACAACCGCTAGTGGAACTACAAGTCCCACTGTCACCACTTCATCTATTATCCCAGACACCGCATGCTATCCTTGTTAACCCACTCCTGGCTGGATCTGCATCATACGGCATGTACCTGAGTTATGCTGCATTAATCCTGTGTTGTCTCACACCCTGTTGTTCTACCTGGGTGATAAACTAATCACTTGTTAAACTATTCAACGTGCTGATTAACTTCCATCACACACCGCTGCCAATACTTCCCACCAGTGGCGGATCCAGAGGTGGGGCTGCAGCGCAGTCCAAACTTCAAACAGAGGAGCCGCACCAACTGCCAGTGAGTCCCGGACGGAGATGTTTGTCAGCTTTTAAAAGGGCAGTTGGTGTGGCTCCCCTGTTTGAATTTTGGACTGCGCTGCAGCCTCACCTCTGGAGCCACCACTGCTCCCCAGCGTTCCTTCGGCCAACTTCATGCTGTGATTGGAGATCGCCCCCATACATCGTGCATTGTATGGTTGACCTTTGATTATTGGGTAGTTCCTCCTCCTCTCATCCCATTTGGCTGGTCGACTGCACTATCATCTGTCCATCTTCAGATGGGACCCACAGTGAATTAAACACTACTTATAAGGCAGAATCATTGGGAAAGAGGAGCTGGTTGGTTAGTGAGAGCAACTACCGGCTACTTCAGTTTGGCAAAGACCACCTATACACATCAAACAGCATTTGCATCCAGCTCTAACCGGGACAATTGCGGCCAGTGCTGGCCCCATATCTACTGACAAAAATATTTACATTTGACACATACGGAGAATTTCTTTTGCTTCTGTTTTCAAGGACTGGAGTCAAGTCGTTTTGAAGCTTTGATTAGCCAACGTCATATTTCATCCAACATTCCGACACTCAGAGGAACAGAAAAGACGTTCAACGGAAAAATGATCCTGGAAAGCAGCTACAGATTGAGAAGTTTGTCAGGACTTTACACTTGGCCCAACTACAATTAAAATGTTTCACTAAATTTACATTTTGTTTCCACCCATGTTCCAACCAAAACGAGCAACTGAGGAATCCGCTGCACATGACGGGGCGAAGGCCAGATCAATTTTATTTGTGCCTTACGCCTGCAGGAAAACGATCTCAAATACTCCGATCCTTGAACCTATCATTAGGAAACTTGCGGAGCCGCAGTGTTGGAGGGATGAAGGAGAAAGACTTAAGCGGGATCATGCTTCCAAATTTTGGTGATCTGTAACAATATTAGGTAATTTGGTCAGAAACGAATTGGCTCCGAAAACAGAATGGTATTCAAAGCAGACATTAGCGCTAGGCATGCGGTGAGAAAATGTATCTCCTCCGCCCGTGCTGAGTACACAGCGATCGTTTATCCAAGCTACAATTTTTGGCTTTTTTTGTGATTTTTTTTTTTTTTTACTATTATTATTTTATTTTAACTTTCAGCTCCAGCCTCCTAGACTGAACAAGATCGTGTTTCGGATCAAAGATGTCTCTCCGACCAAGGGCACGGTCTGAAATGCAGCCAGCTGTAATCCCTTTCTAAACCACAGTAATTTTCCTTCCCTTCTTCAAGATATTATTCATAGGTTGTTATGGTGCTCTCTGGAATGGGCAGGCATCAAATAACATAACATGGCCGGTCTACAAATGGCAAATGTCAGGGGCCTTCCCTGGAAATTAACAGCAGTCAGCTGAGGAACGTTCTAGTACTGTACAGTACTTGTTCCTTTACATTGTTAAACTCTGTTCCAAAATCTCTGAGCAGAAGTGACAATGGGGAGCTGAGCTGCTTAGGACAAATGTATGGCTTTCCCTCGCCACTAGCACGTCACCGCTGGTATGTGATTCACAGTAGTAAAGGGGCCTATGTATCAAGCGTTCTGCGCCTTTTCTCAGACGGAGACGCCAATATAAACATGATTTATGCTTCCTTCCTATTTATCATATGTTTAGCACAGGGGTTACCACAAATGGGATGTGGGCATTATTCCAACAATAACAATGCCGTCACTGATAATGCTGACACCATATTATCGACATATTGTTAAAAATGTCGACATGCAACATATGATATTCTCATCCAGAAAGTTGACCTGTACAATGCCAATATTGCTAGAATGCTGACATTAGGGTTAGGCTGCAGGATGGGGTGGGTTAGGGTCAGGCTATGGGGAGGGAGAGGGTTAAGGTTAGGCACTAGGGAGAGATTAGGGTTAGGCTATGGGGAGGGTTAGAGTTAGGCACTAGGGAGAGATTAGGGTTAGGCTATGGGGGGTACAGTTAAGTACTAGGGAGGGATTAGGGTTAGGTTATGGGTAGGGTTAGGCGGTAGGGAGAGATTAGGGTTAGGCTATGGGGGGTAGGGTTATGGTTAGGCTATGGGGGGTAGGGTTAGGCACTACTGCTCCGACAGGCTGCATAGCCGGTGGCTGCCATAGTCTGTGTTAAGATTCAAAGTGTTCTGATTATAAGTGTAAATACAATTTGATAACTAAGTCGGAGTTACGCTGGAGTTAAACTGGAGGAAAACTGAGGGAAAAGAAACTCAAAACCAGAACACTTTCTGAACAACAAGAAGCAACATACTTATGTGAATGAACAAAATCAACATCTTCTGCTGTATCCAGGCAACTCCTTACTGCACTCACTGCTTTGACACTGCAAGTGCTCCCCTGTCTGTGTACTGCTTTGACACTGCAAGTGCTCCCCTGTCTGTGTACTGCTCTTGTTGATTGATCTTTGTTGATCAGAACACTTTGGACTGGATCAGCTTGGGTACATTGTAATTTTGTCCTCATTCATTTTGTATTGCCTTTTCCAATTGTGTCACATCTATCCACTTTAATCATTTGTTTATAAACTAATTCCTGCACCCACTACTCACATACCTCTCTTTATATATCACTTTTGGAGCTGCGCTCATACATTAGCAGCACTGTTCTTTACATGTATTTTTGAACATTTAACAACTTTAATCCACACTGACTCTATATCTCACAGTCTCCACTCCAGTTTACATCTCAATTATTACCTTGTCCACAGCATGAACTAGGGGTGAGCGGGTTCGGATTTCTGAAATCCGAACCCCCCCGAGCCCCCCCGATCCGAGTCCGATCCGAGTCAGGCTCGACTTTTCCCGCCTGACTCGGATTCTGAAATCGAGGCAAAACGTCATCTTCCCGCCTTCCGAGTCTCGCGGGTTTTGGATCCTATATAAGGTACCCACGTCGGCGCCATTTTCTCACTCGGCTGTGGACAGTGAAGAGGGAGGGTGGGAGTTAGGGCTGTGTAGTGTAGTGTAGTGTAGTGCTGCTGTTGTCCACTACTTCAAAGTCCATAGGGGCTGGCTGTGTTGTGCTGTGCTGCTGTTGTTAATAGGGGCTGTGTCCACTACTTCAAAGTCCATAGGGGCTGGCTGGACTGTGTTGTGCAGTCAGTTCTCCATAGGGGCTGTGTCCACTCCAAAGTCCTGTGCAGTGTCCCAGTCCTAAAGAGGTGCTGTAGTGTTGTCCAGGGGGTGCTCTGTCCATCAGGGGTGCTCCCCCCAAGTGCTAAAAATATAATATATTTTCTGTGTTTGTGAATTGTGTGCGCAGTAGCCGCACGTGCATCAACAAAGTAGTGCCAAGCGTGCGCCTGTGTCATAAGTAAAGGGCCGGCTGGCTTGACCGTTAAAGGGTGCTGTAACCCCCGAAAGTACACTCCAGTCCAAACCAAAAAAAAATTATTTTCTGTGTTTGTGAATTGTGTGCGCAGTAGCCGCACGTGCATCAACAAAGTAGTGCCAAGCGTGCGCCTGTGTCATAAGTAAAGGGCCGGCTGGCTTGACCGTTAAAGGGTGCTGTAACCCACAAAGTACACTCCAGTCCAAACCCCCAAAAAAATTATTTTCTGTGTTTAGCCGCACGTATATATCAAATCGATATAACATAAATGGAGGACCAAACTTTCTCCGATAAAAATAAAATAGAGAAAGATCAAGAACCACTTCCTCCTAGTGCTGAAGCTGCTGCCACTAGTCATGACATAGACGATAACATGCCATCAACGTCGTCTGCCAAGGCCGATGCCCAATGTCATAGTAGAGGGCACATACAATCCCAAATGGCAAAGTTCAGGAAAATGACCTTGAAAAAGACATTTAAATCAGCTGAAGAGAAACGTAAACTTGCCAATATGCCATTTACGACACGGAGTGGCAAGGAACGGCTAAGGTCGATCCCTAGTATGTTCATGACTAGTGGTTCAGCTTCACATGACGATGGAAGCCCTCCTCCCACTAAAAAAATCAAAAGAGTTAAGCTGGCAAAAGCACAGCGAAGAACTGTGCTTTCTAAGAAGATATCACAAATCCCCAAGGAGAGTCCAAGTGTGGTGGTGGTTGCGATGCCTGACCTTCCCAGCACTGGACGGGAAGAGGTGGCTCTTTCCACCATTTGCACGCCCTCTGCAAGTGCTGAAAGGAGCACCCACAGTCCACTTGCTGATATGCAAATTGAAGATGTCACTGTTGAAGTACAACAGGATGAGGATACTGGTGTAGCTGGCGCTGAGGAGGAAGTTGGCGAGGAGGATTCTGATGGTGATGTGGTTTGTTTAAATCAGGCTCCGGGGGAGACAGTTGTTGTCCGTGGGATGAAAAAGCCCATCACGGTCATGCCTGGGCAGAAGACCAAACATTCCACCTCTTTGGTCTGGCAATATTTCTATCCAAATCCGGACAACAACTGTCTTGCCATATGTACCATATGTAAAGGTGAAATAAGTAGGGGTAGGGACGTCAACCACCTAGGAACATCCTCCCTTATACGGCACCTGCAGCGCGTTCATAAAAAGTTACTGTCAAGTTCAGAAACTTTGGCTAAGACCGTAAGCAGTCCAGGGACACCTAAATCCCGTTGTCCTGTTGTATCCAAGCGCCTGCAAACCACACCGTCAACTCCCTCCTCGTCAATTTCCTCCTTAGTTAGGATCGGAAGTAGTCCTGCAGGCCATGTCACTGGCATGACTGACTCTCCTATCCGGGATTCCTCCGGAGGATCCTGCATTGCTACGCCTACTGCTGCCGCTGCTGCTGTTGCTGCTGCTGGGAGTCGTTCATCATCCCAGAGAGGAAGTAGGAACACCACTACTTTTACTAAACAATTGACCCTCCAACAGTCCTTAGCGAGGAGGATGAAGTACGACAGCAGTCATCCTGAAGTAAAACGTATAACTGAGGCCTTGACTGCTATGTTGGTGTTAGACGTGCGTCCGGTATCCGCCATTAGTGCAGTGGGATTTAGACAATTGATGGAGGTAGTGTGTCCCCGGTTCCAAATCCCGTCTAGATTCCACTTCACTAGGCAGGCGATACCGAGACTGTACAGAAACGTCAGAAAAAGTGTCCTCAGTGTCCTGAAAAATGCCGTTGTACACAATGTCCACTTAACCATGGACATGTGGACAAGTGGAACAGGGCAGACTAAGGACTATATGACTGTGACAGCCCACTGGGTAGATGTATCACCTTACGCAGCAACAGCAGCAGCGTCACCAGTAGCAGCATCTCAGAAATGCCAGCTCGTTACAAGGCAGGCTACGCTGTGTATCACCGGTTTCAGTAAGAGGCACACCGCCGACAACCTCTTAGAGAAACTGAGGGAAATCATCGCCCAGTGGCTTACCCCACTTAGACTCTCCTGGGGATTTGTGATATCTGACAACGCCACCAATATTGTGCGGGCATTACATCTGGGCAAATTCCAGCACGTCCCATGTTTTGCTCACACAATAAACTTGGTGGTGCAGAATTTTCTGAAAAGCGACAGGGGCGTGCAGGAGACGCTTTGGGTGGCCCGAAAAATTTCTGGCCACTTTCGCCATTCAGCGACTGCGTGCCGAAGACTGGAGCGCCAGCAAACACTCTTGAACCTGCCCCGCCATCACCTGAAGCAAGAGGTTGTGACGCGGTGGAACTCAACCCTCTATATGCTTCAGAGGATGGAGGAGCAGCAAAAGGCCATACAAGCCTATACATCCACCTATGACATAGGCAAAGGAGGGGGTATGCACCTGACTCAAGCGCAGTGGAGAATGATTTCCGTGTTGTGCAAGGTTCTCCAGCCCTTCGAACTTGCCACACGTGAAGTCAGTTCAGACACTGCCAGCTTGAGTCAGGTCATTCCCCTCATCAGGCTTTTGCAGAAGCAGCTGGAGAAAGTGAAGGAGGAGCTAAGACGGAGCGATTCCGCTCGGCATGTGGGACTTGTGGATGAAGCCCTTCATTCGCTTTGCCAGGATTCCAGGGTGGTCAATCTGTTGAAATCAGACCACTACGTTTTGGCCACCGTGCTCGATCCTAGGTTTAAAGCCTATGTGGTGTCTCTCTTTCCGGCCGACACAAGCCTGCAGAGGTGCAAAGACCTGCTGGTGAACACACTGTCAGCTGAAGCGGAACGTGACACGTCAACGGCTCCTTCTTCATTTTCTCCTGCAACTGGGGCTGCCAGGAAAAAACTTAGGTATCCTAAGCAACCCGCTGGCGGTGATGCAGGGCAGGCAGGACCAAGTTTGGACATCTGGTCCGGACTGAAGGACCTGGCAACAATTTCTGACATGTCTACTGTCACTGCATATGATACTGTCACCATTGACAGAATGGTGGAGGATTACATCGGTGACAGCATCCAAGTAGGCATGGCAGACAGTCCATACCTGTACTGGCAGGAAAAAGAGGCAATTTGGAGGCCCCTGTACAAACTGGCTCTATTTTACCTGAGTTGCCCCCCCTCCAGTGTGTACTCCGAAAGAGTGTTTAGTGCAGCCGGGAACCTTGTCAGCGAAAGGCGTAGGAGGTTGCTTCCACAGAATGTGGAGAAGATGATGTTCATCAAAATGAATTATCAGCTCTTCCAGGGAGACCAGCCTCCAGAAGGTACAGAGGGACCTGTGGTGGTGGATTCAAGTGGGGACGAGTTAATACTTTGTGAGGATGAGGATGTACACACTGAAGAGGGTGAGGAATCGGTGGATGAGGAGGATGAGGATGACATCTTGCCTCCATAGAGCCAGTTTGTGCAGGGACACATTAATTGCCAGCTTGTTTTGTGGGGGCCCAAACGAACCAATCATTTCAGCCACAGTTGTGTGGCAGACCCTGGCGCTGAAATGATTGGTTTGTTAAAGTGTGCATGTCCTGTTTATACAACATAAGGGTGGGTGGGAGGGCCCAAGGACAATTCCATCTTGCACCTCTTTTTTTTCTTTGCATTATGTACAGTTTGGGGCCTAGTTTTTCAAACTGCCATCCTGTCTGCCACTGCAGTTTCACGCCTAGATGGGTCACGTGTTTGTGCCGCCCACTCGTGTCTCTTAGCATAGTCATCCAGCTACCTCGGTGCAACGTTTTGGACATAAAAACACTATTGTGAGGTGTGAGGTGTTCAGAATAGACTGGAAATGAGTGGAAATTAAGGTTATTGAGGTTAATAATAGCATAGGAGCAGAAAAACCTACAAATTCTGTGATTTTAGCTGTTTTTATGCTTTTTTTAAAAAAAATACAGATCCAAAACACAAAACCCAGAACCCAAAACACGGAAGGGTGGTTTTGGCAAAACCAATCCAGATCCAAAACACGAAGAAAGATCCAGATCCAAAACCAAAACACAAAACACGAAAAGTGGCCGGTGCACACCCCTAGCATGAACACCCTTACTTCACACAACCCCCATATTCTATGTCCACATAATCCTCTACTTTATCCATCCCTCTCTTCCCCCTCCTGTTTCCTCCACTTGCTGTTCTTCCTTTTTTTCTCTCATCAGTCTGCTTCCAACCCTCTGCTTCTTTCCCCCACCTCTCCTATACCTCCACTCTCAACCACCTCCCTCCATGGTCTTGTTACCCCACTACTAAGCCCCATTCCCTCCTCGTTCTGTCTGTCACCTCCAGGGCTGCCAAGAGAAATTCTGGGCCCGGGTACTGCAACATCCTGTGGGACCACATCATGTATGGCTGCACCCATTTGTGAGTGGGTCTAGCATGTGAGATGCACCCACTCACAGGAGCATGGCATAGCACCCAGCAGCTGGAACTAAAGTAGTCACTACTGTATTAGGATGGCGGGACAGTCCCATAATAGCTGCATTTCTTGTCAGGCTGTATATAGATGCTAAAATGTAACACACAAATTAAAGTGCTTCTACTTTACTTTGTACATCTCTCATGTAAATAACACAAACAATCTATTTTCTATCATAGAGATAGATGTATGAAGGACTTAATTTTTACATAACATCAGGTCGTCTTATACACACACATTCCGCAGCACATATCCTAACCCACTGCTCCATGCTCCTTCTTCACTATCTACCCCTCTGTGTCACCCCTGTCTGTCTGCCCTTCCCCTTTAGAATGTAAGCTCTCACGAGCAGGGCCCTCATCCTCACGTGCTTCTCCTCTCCCTACTTATAGTATAATTTACTCCTAACTCCCCACAATGGCACCTAACACCTGGTTGCTCATGTCCTGCTGCTTGTGTTTTGCAGCTGAGTTTATAACCTTGTCCTTGTCCTGCATTGTTTTGTATTACTATTAACTGTTTTTCTTGTGTGCTCATTTATGTACTGTGTAAGGCGCTGCGGAACCTTTGTGGCGCCATATAAATAAAGGATAATAATAATAATAATAAAGAGAGATTAGGGTTAGGCTATGGGGAAGGTTAGGGTGAGGCAGTAGGGAGAGATGAGGGTTAGGCTATGGTGGGGTTAGAGTTAGGTACTAGGGAGAGATTAGGGTTTGGATATAGGGGGAGTTAGGGTTAGGCACTAGGGAGAGATTAGGGTTAGGCTATGGGGAGGGGGAGGGTTAGGGTTAGGCACTAGGGAGAGATTAGGGTTAGGATATGGGGAGGGGGAGGGTTAGGCACTAGGGAGAGATTAGGGTTAGGATATGGGGAGGGGGAGGGTTAGGCACTAGAGAGAGATTAGGGGTAGAATATGGGGAAGGGGTGGGTTAGGGTTAGGCACTAGAGAGATAAGGGTTAGGCTATGCGGAGGGGGATGGTTAGGGTTAGGCACTAGGGAGAGATTAGGGTTAGGCTATGGGGAGGGAGAGGGTTAGGCACTAGGGAGAGATTAGTGTTAGGGTGTGGGGAGGGGGGGGTTAGGCACTAGGGAGAGATTAGGGTTAGGATATGGGGAGGGAAAGGGTTAGGGTTAGGCACTCGGGAGAGATTATGGTTAGGATATGGGAGGGAGAGGGTTAGGGCTAGGCACTAGGAGAGATTAGGGTTAGGATATGGGAGGGAGAGGGTTAGGCACTAGGGAGAGATTAGGGTTAGGCTATGGGGAGGGAGAGGGTTAGGGTTAGGCACTAGGGAGAGATTAGTGTTAGGCTATGGGGAGGGGGAGGGTAGGCACTAGGGAGAGATTAGGGTTAGGATATGGGGAGGGAAAGGGTTAGGGTTAGGCACTCGGGAGAGATTAGGGTTAGGCTATGGGGAGGGAGAGGGTTAGGCACTAGGTAGAGATTAGGGCTAGGATATGGGGAGGAAGAGGATTAGGGTTAGGCTACAGGGAGGGGGAGGGTTAGGGTTAGGCACTAGGTAGAGATTAGGGTTAGGATATGGGGAGGGAGAGGGTTAGGGTTAGGCTACAGGGAGGGGGAGGGTTAGGGTTAGGCACTAGGTAGAGATTAGGGTTAGGATATGGGGAGGGAGAGGGTTAGGGTTAGGCACTAGGGAGAGATTAGGGTTAGAATATGGGGAGGGAGAGGGTTAGGCACTAGTGAGAGATTAGGGTTAGGATATATTGAGGGGGCGGGTTAGGCACTAGGGAGAGATTAGGGGAGGGCACTAGGGAGAGATTAGGAGAGATTATGGGGAGGGGGTGGGTTAAGGTTAGGCACTAGGGAGAGATTAGGGTTAGGCTATGGGGAGGGAGAGGTATAGGGTTAGGCACTAGGGAGAGATTAGGGTTAGGATATGGGGAGGGAGAGGCACTAGGGAGAGATTAGGGTTAGAATATGGGGAGGGAGAGGGTTAGGCACTAGGGAGAGATTAGGGCTAGGATATGGGGAGGGAGAGGATTAGGGTTAGGCACTAGGGAGAGATTAGGGTTAGGATATGGGGAGGGAGAGGGTTAGGCACTAGGTAGAGATTAGGGCTAGGATATGGGGAGGGAGAGGGTTAGGGTTAGGCACTAGGGAGAGATTAGGTTTAGGCTACAGGGAGAGGGAGGGTTAGGCACTAGGGAGAGATTAGGGTTAGGCACTAGGGAGAGATTAGGGTTAGGATATGGGGATCGAGAGGGTTAGGGTTAGGCACTAGGGAGAATTAGGTTTAGGCTACAGGGAGGGGGAGGGTTAGGGTTAGGCACTAGGTAGAGATTAGGGTTAGGATATGGGGAGGGGGAGGGTTAGGGTTAGGCACTAGGGGGAGATTAGGGTTAGGATATGGGGAGGGAGAGGCACTAGGGAGAGATTAGGGTTAGAATATGGGGAGGGAGAGGGTTAGGCACTAGGGAGAGATTAGGGCTAGGATATGGGGAGGGAGAGGATTAGGGTTAGGCACTAGGGAGAGATTAGGGTTAGGATATGGGGAGGGAGAGGGTTAGGGTTAGGCACTAGGGAGAGATTAGGGTTAGGCTACAGGGAGGGGGAGGGTTAGGGTTAGGCACTAGGGAGAGATTAGGTTTAGGATATGGGGAGGGAGAGGGTTAGGATTAGGCACTAGGGAGAGATTATGGCTAGGATATGGGGAGGGAGAGGATTAGGGTTAGGCACTAGGGAGAGATTAGGGTTAGGATATGGGGAGGGAGAGGGTTAGAGTTAGGCACTAGGGAGAGATTAGGGTTAGGCTACAGGGAGGGGGAGGGTTAGGGTTAGGCACTAGGGAGAGATTAGGGTTAGGATATGGGGAGGGAGAGGGTTAGGATTAGGCACTAGGGAGAGATTAGGGTTAGGATATGGGGAGGGAGAGAGGGTTAGGGTTAGGCACTAGGGAGAGATTAAGGTTAGGCTACAGGGAGGGGGAGGGTTAGGGTTAGGCACTAGGGAGAGATTAGGGTTAGGATATGGGGAGGGAGAGGCACTAGGGAGAGATTAGGGTTAGAATATGGGGAGGGAGAGGGTTAGGCACTAGGTAGAGATTAGGGTTAGAATATGGGGAGGGAGAGGGTTAGGCACTAGGGAGAGATTAGGGTTAGTATATGGTGAGGGGGAGGGTTAGGCACTAGAGAGAGATTAGGGGTAGAATATGGGGAAGGGGTGGGTTAGGGTTAGGCACTAGAGAGATAAGGGTTAGGCTATGCGGAGGGGGATGGTTAGGGTTAGGCACTAGGGAGAGATTAGGGTTAGGCTATGGGGAGGGAGAGGGTTAGGCACTAGGGAGAGATTAGGGTTAGGATATGGGGAGGGAAAGGGTTAGGGTTAGGCACTCGGGAGAGATTATGGTTAGGATATGGGAGGGAGAGGGTTAGGGCTAGGCACTAGGGAGAGATTAGGGTTAGGATATGGGAGGGAGAGGGTTAGGCACTAGGGAGAGATTAGGGTTAGGCTATGGGGAGGGAGAGGGTTAGACACTAGGTAGAGATTAGGGCTAGGATATGGGGAGGGAGAGGATTAGGTTTAGGCACTAGGGAGAGATTAGGTTTAGGCTAAAGGAAGAGGGAGGTTTAGGGTTAGGCACTAGGGAGAGATTAGGGTTAGGATATGGGGAGGGAGAGGGTTAGGCACTAGGGAGAGATTAGGGTTAGGATATGGGGATCGAGAGGGTTAGGGTTAGGCACTAGGGAGAATTAGGGTTAGGCTACAGGGAGGGGGAGGGTTAGGGTTAGGTACTAGGTTGAGATTAGGGTTAGGATATGGGGAGGGAGAGGGTTAGGGTTAGGCACTAGGGAGAGATTAGGGTTAGAATATGGGGAGGGAGAGGGTTAGGCACTAGGGAGAGATTAGGGTTAGGATATGGTGAGGGGGAGGGTTAGGCACTAGGGAGAGATTAGGGGAGAGGTTAGGGGAGAGATTAGGGGAGGGCACTAGGGAGAGATTAGGAGAGATTATGGGGAGGGGGTGGGTTAGGGTTAGGCACTAGGGAGAGATTAGGGTTAGGCTATGGGGAGGGAGAGGGTTAGGGTTAGGCACTAGGGAGAGATTAGTGTTAGGCGATGGGGAGGGGGAGGGTAGGCACTAGGGAGAGATTAGGGTTAGGATATGGGGAGGGAGAGGGTTAGGCACTAGGGAGAGATTAGGGTTAGGATATGGGGATCGAGAGGGTTAGGGTTAGGCTACAGGGAGGGGGAGGGTTAGGGTTAGGCACTAGGTAGAGATTAGGGTTAGGATATGGGGAGGGAGAGGGTTAGGATTAGGCACTAGGGAGAGATTAGGGTTAGGATATGGGGAGGGAGAGAGGGTTAGGGTTAGGCACTAGGGAGAGATTAAGGTTAGGCTACAGGGAGGGGGAGGGTTAGGGTTAGGCACTAGGGAGAGATTAGGGTTAGGATATGGGGAGGGAGAGGCACTAGGGAGAGATTAGGGTTAGAATATGGGGAGGGAGAGGGTTAGGCACTAGGGAGAGATTAGGGTTAGAATATGGGGAGGGAGAGGGTTAGGCACTAGGGAGAGATTAGGGTTAGTATATGGTGAGGGGGAGGGTTAGGCACTAGAGAGAGATTAGGGGTAGAATATGGGGAAGGGGTGGGTTAGGGTTAGGCACTAGAGAGATAAGGGTTAGGCTATGCGGAGGGGGATGGTTAGGGTTAGGCACTAGGGAGAGATTAGGGTTAGGCTATGGGGAGGGAGAGGGTTAGGCACTAGGGAGAGATTAGGGTTAGGATATGGGGAGGGAAAGGGTTAGGGTTAGGCACTCGGGAGAGATTATGGTTAGGATATGGGAGGGAGAGGGTTAGGGCTAGGCACTAGGGAGAGATTAGGGTTAGGATATGGGAGGGAGAGGGTTAGGCACTAGGGAGAGATTAGGGTTAGGCTATGGGGAGGGAGAGGGTTAGACACTAGGTAGAGATTAGGGCTAGGATATGGGGAGGGAGAGGATTAGGTTTAGGCACTAGGGAGAGATTAGGTTTAGGCTAAAGGAAGAGGGAGGGTTAGGGTTAGGCACTAGGGAGAGATTAGGGTTAGGATATGGGGAGGGAGAGGGTTAGGCACTAGGGAGAGATTAGGGTTAGGATATGGGGATCGAGAGGGTTAGGGTTAGGCACTAGGGAGAATTAGGGTTAGGCTACAGGGAGGGGGAGGGTTAGGGTTAGGCACTAGGTAGAGATTAGGGTTAGGATATGGGGAGGGAGAGGGTTAGGGTTAGGCACTAGGGAGAGATTAGGGTTAGAATATGGGGAGGGAGAGGGTTAGGCACTAGGGAGAGATTAGGGTTAGGATATGGTGAGGGGGAGGGTTAGGCACTAGGGAGAGATTAGGGGAGAGGTTAGGGGAGAGATTAGGGGAGGGCACTAGGGAGAGATTAGGAGAGATTATGGGGAGGGGGTGGGTTAGGGTTAGGCACTAGGGAGAGATTAGGGTTAGGCTATGGGGAGGGAGAGGGTTAGGGTTAGGCACTAGGGAGAGATTAGTGTTAGGCGATGGGGAGGGGGAGGGTAGGCACTAGGGAGAGATTAGGGTTAGGATATGGGGAGGGAGAGGGTTAGGCACTAGGGAGAGATTAGGGTTAGGATATGGGGATCGAGAGGGTTAGGGTTAGGCTACAGGGAGGGGGAGGGTTAGGGTTAGGCACTAGGTAGAGATTAGGGTTAGGATATGGGGAGGGAGAGGGTTAGGGTTAGGCACTAGGGAGAGATTAGGGTTAGAATATGGGGAGGGAGAGGGTTAGGCACTAGTGAGAGATTAGGGTTAGGATATGGTGAGGGGGCGGGTTAGGCACTAGGGAGAGATTAGGGGAGGGCACTAGGGAGAGATTAGGAGAGATTATGGGGAGGGGGTGGGTTAGGGTTAGGCACTAGGGAGAGATTAGGGTTAGGCTATGGGGAGGGAGAGGTATAGGGTTAGGCACTAGGGAGAGATTAGGGTTAGGATATGGGGAGGGAGAGGGTTAGGCACTAGGGAGAGATTAGGGTTAGGATATGGTGAGGGGGAGGGTTAGGCACTAGGGAGAGATTAGGGGAGAGGTTAGGGGAGAGATTAGGGGAGGGCACTAGGGAGAGATTAGGAGAGATTATGGGGAGGGGGTGGGTTAGGGTTAGGCACTAGGGAGAGATTAGGGTTAGGCTATGGGGAGGGAGAGGGTTAGGGTTAGGCACTAGGGAGAGATTAGTGTTAGGCGATGGGGAGGGGGAGGGTAGGCACTAGGGAGAGATTAGGGTTAGGATATGGGGAGGGAGAGGGTTAGGCACTAGGGAGAGATTAGGGTTAGGATATGGGGATCGAGAGGGTTAGGGTTAGGCTACAGGGAGGGGGAGGGTTAGGGTTAGGCACTAGGTAGAGATTAGGGTTAGGATATGGGGAGGGAGAGGGTTAGGGTTAGGCACTAGGGAGAGATTAGGGTTAGAATATGGGGAGGGAGAGGGTTAGGCACTAGTGAGAGATTAGGGTTAGGATATGGTGAGGGGGCGGGTTAGGCACTAGGGAGAGATTAGGGGAGGGCACTAGGGAGAGATTAGGAGAGATTATGGGGAGGGGGTGGGTTAGGGTTAGGCACTAGGGAGAGATTAGGGTTAGGCTATGGGGAGGGAGAGGTATAGGGTTAGGCACTAGGGAGAGATTAGGGTTAGGATATGGGGAGGGAGAGGGTTTGGCACTAAGGGGAGATTAGGGTTAGGATATGGGGAGGGAGAAGGTTAGGGTTAGGCACTAGGGAGAGATTAAAGTTAGGATATGGGGGGGTTAGGGTTAGGCACTAGAGGGAGGGTTAAGGGTAGTGATTAGTGTTAGGGATTGGAGGACTTTATTTACTGGAATGCTGCTCCAACGGAAGTGGCACTGACATGACCGCCGGGACCCGAAAGCCGCCAGTGGAGTAGCTGCAGCCAAGACGATCAGGTAATTGATCGCTGGGCCCCCAGGGATGATATTTCAACTTTCTAACATGTCAACATTTCATCAGTGTATACATGATGAATGTCAACCCCCAGCAGTGTAAACTTTTGTTTGTTTCCAAATGCAACCTTTAAAAAATTGCCCCAAAAAATAATTGCTTATGTGGCAATATGGAATGACACAATTTGGGGGCTTTTTGTGATAAATGATAAACAGTCCGTAAAAGATTTTTGTAAAAAATGACTGCGGAAGCTGGGTAAAAAATGACAGGTATAGGGAGCTTGTTCAGCAACATGGTGCCTATTTACTTTCATTGCCTAAGGCCAGTGGTGTATCTATAATGGGTGCAAGGTGGGCCCACACCGCACATCCTGCACCCATTTAGTATACTGACCTCTCTGGAGTCCCGCATTGGCCCTGTGCAAATCACTGGTAAAATAACATGGGCGCCATGTTCATTCTTTCACTTTCACTGGCAAAGCTGCCAGCGGCAATAACAGCGTGTCCCTCAACTTCCCGACCACCCACGGTACACTGTGGCCACAGATGGGACATTGGGACAGTCCCCAAAAAGAGGGACTGTCCCACTAAAATTGGGACAGTTGGGAGGTATGGTAGCCAGTATAAAATGCTAGCCAGTATAGCCCTGTGCTAGCCAGTATTAAATGAAGACCTTTGGCAGGCGGACCGACGGCTGCCATTGATGGTGGGAAACTAGTTGATACTCCAACATAGATGGTAAAATATTTTTGTTCTCTATTTGCATCATAGTCGGTGTGTCTGGTATGCAGTCGGGATGCCGACGGTCTAAATGCCGACCGTCGGCATACCGACTGTCTAATCCAGACAAGGGTCTAATGACAGGCATCAAAATCCCTACGCCTGTCATTTTACTTACGTTGGGAACCCAACGCCCGATATCCCGATCGAAGGTAATCCGGACGCCGCTGCGGGGGGGAGGGTTGGGTTAGGGGCTCCCGGGGGAGACTTAGGGTTAGGCACCCCCCCGGGAGGGTTAAGCTTAGGCTAGGGGAAGGGGGGGAAGGGTTAGGCACCCCCAGGGGTAGGTTAGGCGCCCCCAGGGAGACTTAGGTTTAGGCTGCCGGGAAGGGGGGGTTAAGGTTAGGCACTTGGGGAGGAGGTTAGGGTTAGGCACTCGTAAGGGAGGGTTAGGGTTAGGGGGGTGTAGGTTAGTGGATAGGAAAATACTTACCTGCCGGGATTAGAACCGCCGGTCTTCCAGCATCCAGCGGTAAATCATACCGATCCCGTGTGTCTTGTGCTGTTTCCTCACACTTACCTGCGCAAAAGGACAGCTCGCTGCTGCGCTCTCATTTCCTACGGCCGTGGCCATCCGCACAACCTGATTGACTGCAGGTACTTCTATTCCCGCCCCGTGCACATTAGTCGCTGCACCAGATATGGATGTGTACATTAGTCATTGCATAGAGCCAAAAGCACTCCAGGGCTTACGGCAGTGAGACCCTACCGCAAGGGTCTCGTCGCAAGCCCGA
The DNA here is from genome assembly GCA_031769625.1 of Taudactylus pleione. Lineage (NCBI taxonomy): Eukaryota > Metazoa > Chordata > Amphibia > Anura > Myobatrachidae > Taudactylus > Taudactylus pleione. The sequence continues at coordinate 310,787 of JAUIMM010001622.1, forward strand.
TGCTCGCGATGGTCTTGACCATCGCAACCATCATTTTGGCCGCTCGCTATAGCTGTGGGTGGTGACCCACAGCTATGCGAGCGGCCAGGAGGCCCCTCCAAAAAGTAGGAGGGACGGCCCTGATTCAGAGCGAGCGCTCTGTCAGAGCGTCCGGCTCTGAATCAGGGCCACAGTCAATTGCTCAGAGCACACTGATATGTATCTTAAGTTAACGTTACAAATCAGCTGTGGACATTCATTAAAAGCAAACTCCATTTCCAAACATCAACCACATGAACCCCAATTTAGACTTTTAAACGCCCCCCAAAAATTGTTAGTGTTCACTATGCCTCGGAATCCATTTCTTGGTTCATTAAACTCAAATAGACTCACAGTAATGAATGAAATGCACCCACTATTTCAATTCACTAAATTCATAATGAAAAGAAATCTAAATGGTTTTATTATTCGCTAGTTCAATCGGAACAGATTTTTCTTTCCTGACATCTTTAAACCAACATGACATCTAATGATCGCGGTTAGCAGAACTTCTGCAACACTTGAAAAGAAACAATTTTGGTTCATTAACTGTGCTCGGGGCTAAAAATAATAATAATAGGAAAGTAGTGCAACAGAAATCGCACACAAACGTCTCGTCTTCGACCGTAGACGGTGCGCTCGCGCAGCCTGATGAAGTGAATGTTGCAATGACTTTACATGATCATTTTTTAAATAAATGAAGAACGCAAAAAGTCAATATGGATCCTTATTTTCATTTATTATTTTCATTTGCATGCGTCTAATGAGCAGAGCATGCTGGGAACGTTCAGCAGATGGCCCAAGACGGGAGAGGGAATGAGGGGAGGGCACTTTAATGTTCTAAGCATTATTCTCAAATGAAGGACTCAGGATTGTTCCACTGTCTGGAGACTTCTCATTTGAAGATATGTGAAATGCGGTATGACTATTATATAATGGGATATATTACACTCCTCTATGAATGTTAGTGAAAAATACCTGTTGGTTGCGGGCAGGCAAAAATATGAAAAACCGGTTAAATGGTCTGATACAGTTTTGTGAATGGAACTACTCATGTACACATCTACATGTGAGTCAGAGTCATAAGGGCATAGCGGGGCGACATAGGGGCAATTGCACCCAGCGTATATCAAAAGAGGAGGGGGCCCTTGTAGAGTCTCTGTCCGGATCCCCTTCTCTCTAGCTGGCGGAACGAGAGAGTAGAAATTGGCACTGTACCGGAGTCTACTGCGCATGCTCAGGTCTCCGGGAAAATGGTGCAGCGGCCATTTTCTCAGTGATTTTTCTACTGCGCAAGTGCAGGTTGCTCAGGAAAGTAGCAGCAGCACCATTTTTATCAGGTGATTGGTGCAGCACTGCTGCAGCCACCGCAGGTCTATGGAGCAGGAGCAACGACGAATGTGCACATCCATATCTAGTGCAAAGACTAATGTGCACATCCATATCTGGTGCAAAGACTAATGTGCACATCCATATCTGGTGCAAAGACTAATGTGCACATCCATATCTGGTGCAAAGACTAATGTGCACATCCATATTTGGTGAAAGGACTAATGTGCACATCCATATCTGGTGCAACGACTAATGTGCACATCCATATCTGGTGCAACGACTAATGTGCACATCAGTATCTGTGTAACGACTAATGTGCACATCCATATCTGGTGCAACGACTAATGTGCACATCCATATCTGGTGCAACGACTAATGTGCACATCCATATCTGGTGCAATGACTAATGTCCAGAGCCATATCTGGTGCAATGACTAATGTGTACATCCATATCTGGTGCAAAGACTAATGTGTACATCCATATCTGGTGCAATGACTAATGTGCACATCCATATCTGCTGTAAAGACTAATGTGCACATCCATATCTGGTGCAAAGACTAATGTCTAATGTGTACATCAATATCTGGTGTAAAGACTAATGTGCACATCCATATCTGGTGCAAAGACTAATGTGCACATCCATATCTGGTGCAATGACTAATGTGCACTTCCATATCTGGTGCAACGACTAATGTGCACATCCATATCTGGTGCAATGACCAATGTGCACATCCATATCTGGTGCAATGACTAATGTCCAGAGCCATATCTGGTGCAATGACTAATGTGTACATCCATATCTGGTGCAAAGACTAATGTGTACATCCATATCTGGTGCAATGACTAATGTGCACATCCATATCTGGTGTAAAGACTAATGTGCACATCCATATCTGGTGCAAAGACTAATGTCTAATGTGTACATCAATATCTGGTGCAAAGACTAATGTGTACATCCATATCTGGTGCAAAGACTAATGTGCACATCAATATTTGGTGTAAAGACTAATGTGCACATCCATATCTGGTGCAAAGACTAATGTGTACATCCATATCTGGTGCAAAGACTAATGTGCACATCCCTATCTGGTGCAATGACTAATGTGCACATCCCTATCTGGTGCAAAGACTAATGTGCACATCCCTATCTGGTGCAAAGACTAATGTGCACATCCCTATCTGGTGCAAAGACTAATGTGCACATCTATATCTGGTGCAAAGACTAATGTGCACATCCGTATCTGGTGCAAAGACTAATGTGCACATCCACATCTGGTGCAAAGACTAATGTGCACATCCATATCTGGTGTAATGACTAATGTGCACATCCATATCTGGTGCAATGACTAATGTGCACATCCATATCTGGTGCAAAGACTAATGTCTAATGTGTACATCCAAATCTGGTGCAAAGACGAATGTGCACATCCATATCTGGTGCAATGACTAATGTGCACATCCATATCTGGTGCAATGACTAATGTGCACATCCCTATCTGGTGCAAAGACTAATGTGCACATCCCTATCTGGTGCAAAGACTAATGTGCACATCCGTATCTGGTGCAAATACTAAAGTGCACATCCATATCTGGTGCAAAGACTAATGTGCACATCCATATCTGGTGCAAAGACTAATGTGCACATCCGTATCTGGTGCAAAGACTAATGTGCACATCCGTATCTGGTGCAAATACTAAAGTGCACATCCGTATCTGGTGCAAAGACTAAAGTGCATATCCGTATCTGGTGCAAAGACTAATGTGCACATCCGTATCTGGTGCAAAGACTAATGTGCACATCCTTATCTGTTGCAACTACTAAAGTGCACATCCGTATCTGGTGCAAAGACTAATGTGCACATCCGTATCTGGTGCAAATACTAAAGTGCACATCCGTATCTGGTGCAAAGACTAAAGTGCATATCCGTATCTGGTGCAAAGACTAATGTGCACATCCGTATCTGGTGCAAAACTAATGTGCACATCCTTATCTGTTGCAACTACTAAAGTGCACATCTATATCTGGTGCAAAGACTAATGTGCACATCCATATCTGGTGCAAAGACTAATGTGCACATGCATATCTGGTGCAAAGACTAATGTGCACATCCATATCTGGTGCAAAGACTAATGTGCACATCCATATCTGGTGTAATGACTAATGTGCACATCCATATCTGGTGCAAAGACTAATGTGCACATCCATATCTGGTGTAATGACTAATGTGCACATCCCTATCTGGTGCAAAGACTAATGTGCACATCCCTATCTGGTGCAAAGACTAATGTGCACATCCCTATCTGGTGCAAAGACTAATGTGCACATCCCTATCTGGTGCAAAGACTAATGTGCACATCCATATCTGGTGCAAAGACTAATGTGCACATCCATATCTGGTGCAAAGACTAATGTGCACATCCATATCTGGTGTAATGACTAATGTGCACATCCGTATCTGGTGTAATGACTAATGTGCACATCCGTGTCTGGTGCAAAGACTAATGTGCACATCCGTATCTGGTGCAATGATTAATGTGCACATCCGTATCTGGTGCAAAGACTAATGTGAACATCCGTATCTGCTGCAAAGACTAATGTGCACATCCGTATCTGCTGCAAAGACTAATGTGCACATCCGTATCTGGTGCAAAGACTAATGTGTACATCCGTATCTGGTGTAACGACTAATGTGCACATCCGTATCTGGTGCAACGACTAATGTGCACATCCATATCTGGTGCAAAGACTAATGTGCACATCCATATCTGGTGCAATGACTAATGTGCACATCCATATCTGGTGCAATGACTAATGTGCACATCCTTATCTGGTGTAAAGACTAATGTGTACATCCATATCTGGTGCAATGACTAATGTGCACACCCATATCTGGTGCAATGACTAATGTGCACATCCATATCTGGTGTAAAGACTAATGTGTACATTCATATCTGGTGCAAAGATTAACATGCACATCCATATCTGGTGCAATGACTAATGTGCACATCCATATCTTGTGCAACGACTAATGTGCACATCCATATCTGGTGCAATGACTAATGTCCAGAGACATATCTGGTGCAATGACTAATGTGCACATCCATATCTGGTGCAATGACTAATGTGCACATCCATATCTGGTGTAAAGACTAATGTGCACATCCATATTTGGTGCAAAGACTAATGTGTACATCCATATCTGGTGTAATGACTAATATGCACATCCATATCTGGTGCAAAGACTAATGTGCACATCCATATCTGGTGTAATGACTAATGTGCACATCCATATCTGGTGCAATGACTAATGTGCACATCCATATCTGGTGCAAAGACTAATGTGCACATCTATATCTGGTGCAAAGACTAATGTGTACATCCATATCTGGTGCAAAGACTAATGTGCACATCCATATCTGGTGCAATGATTAATGTGCACATCCATATCTGGAGCAAAGACTAATGTGCACATCCCTATTTGGTGCAAAGACTAATGTGCACATCCATATCTGGTGCAAAGACTAATGTGCACATCTATATCTGGTGCAAAGACTAATGTGCACATCCACATCTGGTGCAAAGACTAATGTGCACATCCATATCTGGTGTAATGACTAATGTGCACATCCATATCTGGTGCAATGACTAATGTGCACATCCATATCTGGTGCAAAGACTAATGTCTAATGTGTACATCCATATCTGGTGCAAAGACGAATGTGCACATCCATATCTGGTGCAATGACTAATGTGCACATCCATATCTGGTACAATGACTAATGTGCACATCCCTATCTGGTGCAAAGACTAATGTGCACATCCCTATCTGGTGCAAAGACTAATGTGCACATCCGTATCTGGTGCAAATACTAAAGTGCACATCCATATCTGGTGCAAAGACTAATGTGCACATCCATATCTGGTGCAAAGACTAATGTGCACATCCGTATCTGGTGCAAAGACTAATGTGCACATCCGTATCTGGTGCAAATACTAAAGTGCACATCCGTATCTGGTGCAAAGACTAAAGTGCACATCCGTATCTGGTGCAAAGACTAATGTGCACATCCGTATCTGGTGCAAAGACTAATGTGCACATCCTTATCTGTTGCAACTACTAAAGTGCACATCTATATCTGGTGCAAAGACTAATGTGCACATCCATATCTGGTGCAAAGACTAATGTGCACATGCATATCTGGTGCAAAGACTAATGTGCACATCCATATCTGGTGCAAAGACTAATGTGCGCATCCATATCTGGTGTAATGACTAATGTGCACATCCATATCTGGTGCAAAGACTAATGTGCACATCCATATCTGGTGTAATGACTAATGTGCACATCCCTATCTGGTGCAAAGACTAATGTGCACATCCCTATCTGGTGCAAAGACTAATGTGCACATCCCTATCTGGTGCAAAGACTAATGTGCACATCCCTATCTGGTGCAAAGACTAATGTGCACATCCATATCTGGTGCAAAGACTAATGTGCACATCCATATCTGGTGCAAAGACTAATGTGCACATCCATATCTGGTGTAATGACTAATGTGCACATCCGTATCTGGTGTAATGACTAATGTGCACATCCGTGTCTGGTGCAAAGACTAATGTGCACATCCGTATCTGGTGCAATGATTAATGTGCACATCCGTATCTGGTGCAAAGACTAATGTGAACATCCGTATCTGCTGCAAAGACTAATGTGCACATCCGTATCTGCTGCAAAGACTAATGTGCACATCCGTATCTGGTGTAACGACTAATGTGCACATCCGTATCTGGTGCAACGACTAATGTGCACATCCATATCTGGTGCAAAGACTAATGTGCACATCCATATCTGGTGTAATGACTAATGTGCACATCCATATCTGGTGCAATGACTAATGTGCACATCCTTATCTGGTGTAAAGACTAATGTGTACATCCATATCTGGTGCAATGACTAATGTGCACACCCATATCTGGTGCAATGACTAATGTGCACATCCATATCTGGTGTAAAGACTAATGTGTACATTCATATCTGGTGCAAAGATTAACATGCACATCCATATCTGGTGCAATGACTAATGTGCACATCCATATCTTGTGCAACGACTAATGTGCACATCCATATCTGGTGCAATGACTAATGTCCAGAGACATATCTGGTGCAATGACTAATGTGCACATCCATATCTGGTGCAATGACTAATGTGCACATCCATATCTGGTGTAAAGACTAATGTGCACATCCATATCTGGTGCAAAGACTAATGTGTACATCCATATCTGGTGTAATGACTAATGTGCACAGCCATATCTGGTGCAAAGACTAATGTGCACATCCATATCTGGTGTAATGACTAATGTGCACATCCATATCTGGTGCAATGACTAATGTGCACATCCATATCTGGTGCAAAGACTAATGTGCACATCTATATCTGGTGCAAAGACTAATGTGTACATCCATATCTGGTGCAAAGACTAATGTGCACATCCATATCTGGTGCAATGATTAATGTGCACATCCATATCTGGTGCAAAGACAAATGTGCACATCCCTATTTGGTGCAAAGACTAATGTGCACATCCATATCTGGTGCAAAGACTAATGTGCACATCTATATCTGGTGCAAAGACTAATGTGCACATCCGTATCTGGTGCAAAGACTAATGTGCACATCCATATCTGGTGCAAAGACTAATGTGCACATCCATATCTGGTGTAATGACTAATGTGCACATCCATATCTGGTGCAAAGACTAATGTCTAATGTGTACATCCATATCTGGTGCAAAGACGAATGTGCACATCCATATCTGGTGCAATGACTAATGTGCACATCGATATCTGGTGCAAAGACTAATGTGCACATCCATATCTGGTGTAACGACTAATGTGCACATCCATATCTGGTGCAACGACTAATGTGCACATCCATATCTGGTGCAACGACTAATGTGCACATCCATATCTGGTGCAAAGACTAATGTGCAGAGCTATATCTGGTGTAAAGACTAATGTGTACATCCATATCTGGTGCAATGACTAATGTGCACATCCTTATCTGGTGTAAAGACTAATGTGTACATCCATATCTGGTGCAATGACTAATGTGCACATCCATATCTGGTGTAAAGACTAATGTGTACATCCATATCTGGTGCAATGACTAATGTTCACATCCTTATCTGGTGCAAAGACTAATGTGCACATCCATATCTGGTGCAACGACTAAAGTGCACATCCATATCTGGTGCAACGACTAATGTGCACATCCATATCTGGTGCAAAGACTAATGTGTACATTCATATCTGGTGCAAAGATTAACATGCACATCCATATCTGGTGCAATGACTAATGTGCACATCCATATCTAGTGCAATGACTAATGTGCACATCCATATCTGGTGGAATGACTAATGTCCAGAGCCATATCTGGTGCAATGACTAATGTGCACATCCATATCTGGTGCAAAGACTAATGTGCACATCCATATATGGTGTAAAGACTAATGTGCACATCCATATCTGGTGCAAAGACTAATGTGCACATCCATATCTGGTGTAATGACTAATGTGCACATCCATATCTGGTGCAAAGACTAATGTGCACATCCATATCTGGTGTAATGACTATTGTGCACATCCATATCTGGTGCAAAGACTAATGTCTAATGTGTACATCCATATCTGGTGCAATGACTAATGTGCACATCCATATCTGGTGTAAAGACTAATGTGCACATCCATATCTGGTGCAAAGACTAATGTGCACATCCATATCTGGTGTAATGACTAATGTGCACATCCATATCTGGTGGAAAGACGAATGTGCACGTCCATATCTGGTGGAAAGACGAATGTGCACGTCCATATCTGGTGCAAAGACTAATGTGCACGTCCATATCTGGTGCAACGACTAATGTGCACGTCCATATCTGGTGCAAAGACTAATGTGCACATCCATATCTGGTGCAAAGACTAATGTGCACATCCATATCTGGTGTAATGACTAATGTGCACATTCATATCTGGTGCAAAGACTAATGTGCACATCTATATCTGGTGCAAAGACTAATGTGTACATCCATATCTGGTGCAAAGACTAATGTGCACATCCATATCTGGTGTAATGACTAATGTGCACATCCATATCTGGTGTAATGACTAATGTGCACAGCCATATCTGGTGTAAAGACTAATGTGCACATCCATATCTGGTGCAATGACTAATGTGCACATCCATATCTGGTGCAATGACTAATGTGCACATCCCTATCTGGTGCAAAGACTAATGTGCACATCCCTATCTGGTGCAAAGACTAATGTGCACATCCCTATCTGGTGCAAAGACTAATGTGCACATCCATATCTGGTGTAATGACTAATGTGCACATCCATATCTGGTGTAATGACTAGTGTGCACATCCATATCTGGTGTAAAGACTAATGTGCACATTCATATCTGGTGTAAAGACTAATGTGCACATCCATATCTGGTGCAAAGACTAATGTGCACATCCATATCTGGTGCAATGACTAATGTGCACATCCTTATCTGGTGCAAAGACTAATGTGCACATCCATATCTGGTGCAACGACTAAAGTGCACATCCATATCTGGTGCAACGACTAATGTGCACATCCATATCTGGTGCAAAGACTAATGTGTACATTCATATCTGGTGCAAAGATTAACATGCACATCCATATCTGGTGCAATGACTAATGTGCACATCCATATCTGGTGCAATGACTAATGTGCACATCCATATCTGGTGGAATGACTAATGTCCAGAGCCATATCTGCTGCAATGACTAATGTGCACATCCATATCTGGTGCAATGACTAATGTGCACATCCATATCTGGTGTAAAGACTAATGTGCACATCCATATCTGGTGCAAAGACTAATGTGCACATCCATATCTGGTGTAATGACTAATGTGCACATCCATATCTGGTGCAAAGACTAATGTCTAATGTGTACATCCATATCTGGTGCAATGACTAATGTGCACATCCATATCTGGTGTAAAGACTAATGTGCACATCCATATCTGGTGCAAAGACTAATGTGCACATCCATATCTGGTGCAAAGCCTAATGTGTACATCCATATCTGGTGTAATGACTAATGTGCACATTCATATCTGGTGCAAAGACTAATGTGCACATCTATATCTGGTGCAAAGACTAATGTGCACATCCATATCTGGTGCAAAGACTAATGTGCACATCCATATCTGGTGCAAAGACTAATGTGCACATCCATATCTGGTGCAACGACTAATGTGCACATCCATATCTGGTGCAATGACTAATGTGCACATCCATATCTGGTGTAATGACTAATGTGCACATTCATATCTGGTGCAAAGACTAATGTGCACATCTATATCTGGTGCAAAGACTAATGTGTACATCCATATCTGGTGCAAAGACTAATGTGCACATCCATATCTGGTGTAATGACTAATGTGCACATCCATATCTGGTGTAATAACTAATGTGCACAGCCATATCTGGTGTAAAGACTAATGTGCACATCCATATCTGGTGCAAAGACTAATGTGCACATCCATATCTGGTGCAATGACTAATGTGTACATCCCTATCTGGTGCAACAACTAATGTGCACATCCATATCTGGTGTAAAGACTAATATGTACATCCATATCTGGTGCAATGACTAATGTGCACATCCTTATCTGGTGCAAAGACTAATGTGCACATCCATATCTGGTGCAACGACTAAAGTGCACATCCATATCTGGTGCAACGACTAATGTGCACATCCATATCTGGTGCAAAGACTAATGTGTACATTCATATCTGGTGCAAAGATTAACATGCACATCCATATCTGGTGCAATGACTAATGTGCACATCCATATCTGGTGCAATGACTAATGTGCACATCCATATCTGGTGGAATGACTAATGTCCAGAGCCATATCTGCTGCAATGACTAATGTGCACATCCATATCTGGTGCAATGACTAATGTGCACATCCATATCTGGTGTAAAGACTAATGTGCACATCCATATCTGGTGCAAAGACTAATGTGCACATCCATATCTGGTGTAATGACTAATGTGCACATCCATATCTGGTGCAAAGACTAATGTCTAATGTGTACATCCATATCTGGTGCAATGACTAATGTGCACATCCATATCTGGTGTAAAGACTAATGTGCACATCCATATCTGGTGCAAAGACTAATGTGCACATCCATATCTGGTGCAAAGCCTAATGTGTACATCCATATCTGGTGTAATGACTAATGTGCACATTCATATCTGGTGCAAAGACTAATGTGCACATCTATATCTGGTGCAAAGACTAATGTGCACATCCATATCTGGTGCAAAGACTAATGTGCACATCCATATCTGGTGCAAAGACTAATGTGCACATCCATATCTGGTGCAACGACTAATGTGCACATCCATATCTGGTGCAATGACTAATGTGCACATCCATATCTGGTGTAATGACTAATGTGCACATTCATATCTGGTGCAAAGACTAATGTGCACATCTATATCTGGTGCAAAGACTAATGTGTACATCCATATCTGGTGCAAAGACTAATGTGCACATCCATATCTGGTGTAATGACTAATGTGCACATCCATATCTGGTGTAATAACTAATGTGCACAGCCATATCTGGTGTAAAGACTAATGTGCACATCCATATCTGGTGCAAAGACTAATGTGCACATCCATATCTGGTGCAATGACTAATGTGTACATCCCTATCTGGTGCAACGACTAATGTGCACATCCCTATCTGGTGCAAAGACTAATGTGCACATCCCTATCTGGTGCAAAGACTAATGTGCAGAGCTATATCTGGTGTAAAGACTAATGTGTACATCCATATCTGGTGCAATGACTAATGTGCACATCCTTATCTCGTGTAAAGACTAATGTGTACATCCATATCTGGTGCAATGACTAATGTGCACATCCATATCTGGTGTAAAGACTAATGTGTACATCCATATCTGGTGCAATGACTAATGTGCACATCCTTATCTGGTGCAAAGACTAATGTGCACATCCATATCTGGTGCAACGACTAAAGTGCACATCCATATCTGGTGCAACGACTAATGTGCACATCCATATCTGGTGCAAAGACTAATGTGTACATTCATATCTGGTGCAAAGATTAACATGCACATCCATATCTGGTGCAATGACTAATGTGCACATCCATATCTGGTGCAATGACTAATGTGCACATCCATATCTGGTGGAATGACTAATGTCCAGAGCCATATCTGGTGCAATGACTAATGTGCACATCCATATCTGGTGCAATGACTAATGTGCACATCCATATCTGGTGTAAAGACTAATGTGCACATCCATATCTGGTGCAAAGACTAATGTGCACATCCATATCTGGTGTAATGACTAATGTGCACATTCATATCTGGTGCAAAGACTAATGTGCACATCCATATCTGGTGTAATGACTAATGTGCACATCCATATCTGGTGCAAAGACTAATGTCTAATGTGTACATCCATATCTGGTGCAATGACTAATGTGCACATCCATATCTGGTGTAAAGACTAATGTGCACATCCATATCTGGTGCAAAGACTAATGTGCACATCCATATCTGGTGTAATGACTAATGTGCACATCCATATCTGGTGTAATGACTAATGTGCACATCCATATCTGGTGGAAAGACGAATGTGCACGTCCATATCTGGTGCAAAGACTAATGTGCACGTCCATATCTGGTGCAACGACTAATGTGCACATCCATATCTGGTGCAAAGACTAATGTGCACATCCATATCTGGTGCAAAGACTAATGTGCACATCCATATCTGGTGCAAAGCCTAATGTGTACATCCATATCTGGTGTAATGACTAATGTGCACATTCATATCTGGTGCAAAGACTAATGTGCACATCTATATCTGGTGCAAAGACTAATGTGCACATCCATATCTGGTGCAAAGACTAATGTGCACATCCATATCTGGTGCAAAGACGAATGTGCACATCCATATCTGGTGCAACGACTAATGTGCACATCCATATCTGGTGCAATGACTAATGTGCACATCCATATCTGGTGTAATGACTAATGTGCACATTCATATCTGGTGCAAAGACTAATGTGCACATCTATATCTGGTGCAAAGACTAATGTGTACATCCATATCTGGTGCAAAGACTAATGTGCACATCCATATCTGGTGTAATGACTAATGTGCACAGCCATATCTGGTGTAAAGACTAATGTGCACATCCATATCTGGTGCAATGACTAATGTGCACATCCCTATCTGGTGCAAAGACTAATGTGCACATCCCTATCTGGTGCAAAGACTAATGTGCACATCCCTATCTGGTGCAAAGACTAATGTGCACAGCCATATCTGGTGTAAAGACTAATGTGCACATCCATATCTGGTGCAATGACTAATGTGCACATCCCTATCTGGTGCAAAGACTAATGTGTACATCCATATCTGGTGCAAAGACTAATGTGCACATCCATATCTGGTGTAATGACTAATGTGCACAGCCATATCTGGTGTAAAGACTAATGTGCACATCCATATCTGGTGCAATGACTAATGTGCACATCCATATCTGGTGCAAAGACTAATGTGCACATCCATATCTGGTGCAAAGCCTAATGTGTACATCCATATCTGGTGTAATGACTAATGTGCACATTCATATCTGGTGCAAAGACTAATGTGCACATCTATATCTGGTGCAAAGACTAATGTGCACATCCATATCTGGTGCAACGACTAATGTGCACATCCATATCTGGTGCAATGACTAATGTGCACATCCATATCTGGTGTAATGACTAATGTGCACATTCATATCTGGTGCAAAGACTAATGTGCACATCTATATCTGGTGCAAAGACTAATGTGTACATCCATATCTGGTGCAAAGACTAATGTGCACATCCATATCTGGTGTAATGACTAATGTGCACAGCCATATCTGGTGTAAAGACTAATGTGCACATCCATATCTGGTGCAATGACTAATGTGCACATCCCTATCTGGTGCAAAGACTAATGTGCACATCCCTATCTGGTGCAAAGACTAATGTGCACATCCCTATCTGGTGCAAAGACTAATGTGCACAGCCATATCTGGTGTAAAGACTAATGTGCACATCCATATCTGGTGCAATGACTAATGTGCACATCCCTATCTGGTGCAAAGACTAATGTGTACATCCATATCTGGTGCAAAGACTAATGTGCACATCCATATCTGGTGTAATGACTAATGTGCACAGCCATATCTGGTGTAAAGACTAATGTGCACATCCATATCTGGTGTAAAGACTAATGTGCACACCATATCTGGTGTAAAGACTAATGTGCACAGCCATATCTGGTGTAAAGACTAATGTGCACATCCATATCTGGTGCAATGACTAATGTGCACATCCCTATCTGGTGCAAAGACTAATGTGTACATCCATATCTGGTGCAAAGACTAATGTGCACATCCATATCTGGTGTAATGACTAATGTGCACAGCCATATCTGGTGTAAAGACTAATGTGCACATCCATATCTGGTGCAATGACTAATGTGCACATCCATATCTGGTGCAATGACTAATGTGCACATCCCTATCTGGTGCAAAGACTAATGTGCACATCCCTATCTGGTGCAAAGACTAATGTGCACATCCCTATCTGGTGCAAAGACTAATGTGCACATCCCTATCTGGTGCAAAGACTAATGTGCACATCCATATCTGGTGTAATGACTAATGTGCACATCCATATCTGGTGTAATGACTAGTGTGCACATCCATATCTGGTGTAAAGACTAATGTGCACATTCATATCTGGTGTAAAGACTAATGTGCACATCCATATCTGGTGCAAAGACTAATGTGCACATCCATATCTGGTGTAAAGACTAATGTGCACATCCATATCTGGTGCAAAGACTAATGTGCATATCCTTATCTGGTGCAAAGACTAATGTGCACATCCATATCTGGTGCAAAGACTAATGTGCACATCCATATCTGGTGCAATGACTAATGTGCACATCCATATCTGGTGCAATGACTAATGTCCAGAGCCATATCTGGTGCAATGACTAATGTGCACATTCATATCTGGTGCAAAGACTATTGTGCACATCCATATCTGGTGCATTGACTAATGTGCACATCCATATCTGGTGTAATGACTAATGTGCACATCCATATCTGGTGCAAAGACTAATGTGTACATCCATATCTGGTGTAATGACTAATGTGTACATCCATATCTGGTGCAAAGACTAATGTGCACATCCATATCTGGTGTAAAGACTAATGTGCACATCCATATCTGGTGCAAAGACTAATGTGCACATCCATATCTGGTGCAAAGACTAATGTGTACATCCATATCTGGTGCAACGACTAATGTGCACATCCATATCTGGTGCAATGACTAATGTGCACATCCATATCTGGTGCAATGACTAATGTGCACATCCATATCTGGTGCAAAGACTAATGTGTACATCCATATCTGGTGCAACGACTAATGTGCACATCCATATCTGGTGTAATGACTAATGTGCACATCCATATCTGGTGCAATGACTAATGTGCACATCCATATCTGCTGCAAAGACTACTGTGCACATCTATATCTGGTGCAAAGACTAATGTGCACATCCATATCTGGTGCAAAGACTAATGTGCACATCCATATCTGGTGCAAAGACTAATGTGCACATCCGTATCTGGTGCAAATACTAAAGTGCACATCTGTATCTGGTGCAATGACTAATGTGCACATCCATATCTGGTGCAAAGATTAACATGCACATCCATATCTGGTGCAATGACTAATGTGCACATCCATATCTGGTGCAATGACTAATGTGCACATCCATATCTGGTGCAATGACTAATGTCCAGAGCCATATCTGGTGCAATGACTAATGTGCACATCCATATCTGGTACAACGACTGATGTGCACATCCATATCTGGTGCAATGACTAATGTCCAGAGCCATATCTGGTGCAATGACTAATGTGCAGAGCCATATCTGGTACAACGACTGATGTGCACATCCATATCTGGTGCAATGACTAATGTCAAGAGCCATATCTGGTGCAATGACTAATGTGCAGAGCCATATCTGGTGCAATGACTAATGTGCACAGCTAAATTTTAGGGGCATCGTGCTACTATCCACCGTTTTTTTTACCGCTCTGACACCCGGTGCACTACATTGCCCATTGATACCCTAATGCTCCAGGCTGCATTAATACCTAAGCTGTACCACGTGTGGACTAACCGCCGCCAGCACCAAACACGTGCACAACACATGTATCACCTCAAACACTCTGGCCCAGTGTAGTGACTGTTATTCAGTGGGACTATTTACATTACCTTAATTCTACTTAGTGTCACTTTGCTGCACATCTTCACTACCACTACTCTGGCAATAGGTCATGAGACCAGTAGCCTGAAGTTAATAGGTTCTGGTCCCCGTACACTGGCACTACCAACAGGTTATGGTCCAGTCATCGCTCAAACCCTAGATACAGACTAGCGCAAGTGGGATCTGAACCCAGGCTGTCACCATGCATGAATCCGGTTGTCAAAAATCCAGTTGCCCTTGGTGTGGAATAAGCTGATACCAAGATCGATAAAGCTGCAAATGCCATGGAGTAAGAGAACATGAGTGAGTACAGACAGAACCTTAGCCACCTGTATGAGAAAAAATGACAATGCAGGGATCAGCTTTGAGAAGTTGGCAGGTGCAGAAAGCTACATGGAAATTTTCGATGAAGATGCAGTTAAAGCGAGAGAAATTATGGAAATTATGGAAAGTAACCCTGGTGATAATCCAAGTTCAGAATATGTAAATAGAGCTATGGGTACGATTGGTCTAGCTGTGGAACCACATGTTTATTCCATCATCCGCAGTAAAGGGACTGCACATGATATGTGAGTAATTCTGTGAATGGCGTATGAAGATAAATGGTTAATGCAAAGAATTAACTTGAGGTGCACATTGTATACAACAAAGCTTAGTGTATGTTAGAGAATAAATGAGTGGGCGTCATAATAGATGACGAGGAGGTTGCAGTGGTGATGCTGCAAAATTTTATGCAAGAGTACGACTTCCTAAAAGCAATATTAGCATAAAGTACTATGAAAGTAACCCCAGAGACTATACATGGCAATTTATTGCAGTTTCAAGAATGCATAAGTACTGGAATATAGTTGAAAATTCTTTTGTACTTTCTAGAAGCGTAAGTGTAGGTGTTTCAAAAGTCACAAGTTGGGACATAAGGACCAAGAATGCAAATCAAATGTATCAAGGGGCACCTCATCACCTAAACATGATAGCTATTTAGCCTTGAAAATAGCCACCGTAAGGATTGCAGGTACATGGACTCAGGAGCCACAAGGCAATTAAGCTGTAACAAAAGCTCTCTAAAACATTGTGTGAGACAGTAAAAGTCAAAGGAATTGGAGACATGGTCCTAAATGCCACAAAGGTCAGGACAATTACTCTTTGTATGAAAGTGAAAGGAAAGGAAATTGCCACAGACATTAAAGATGTATTATTTGTTCCTAACCTAGGAATTAATTTAATTGCCATTAATGTGCTTGAAAAGAGAGGGTACAGAGTACAATTCGGATGCATATGCGGCACTTGTGGTTGACCATACCCTACGACAAGCACTGCGAGCGCTTCAGTGTAAAAACCAGCCAAGTGATGCATACTGGTCAGTGCGGAGTGTTGAGCAATGGTAGCTGCTGTATCCAACCAGTCAATGGAGCTGTGGCAGAGGAAGCTAGGCTATGACAATATACCAAAGTTTCAAAGTGGTATGGCGACTCGGATGTCAATGGACAATCCTGTAAGATACGCATGTGAAATATGCATGAAGGGCAAGTAAACACTGCTAGGCTGGTGTGTGAGTGAAGTGAAGGAAGCTTGGGGGCTTTATGAAGGTCTTCCTCATGAGAGGGAGAAAAGAGCTGACACTGATACGGTGGGACTAAGGAGACGGGTCACAAGTGGGAGTGTACCTATGATAGACAGCTGAGTTCTGGTCAGGCTGTGCTTAGTGAGCTGATACAGTGCGGATATCAGCAGACAATGCTGGGTGTAGAAGGCAGAGCTGATTACTGTAAAGCAGAGAATTTCTGATGTCTGTGCTGGTAATTGGAGACTGCGCTGTAGTTGCCATAGTGGAGAGTACTGGTTTCTTTCTGTGCTGGTGATTGAAGACAGTGCTGCTGAGTTGCAACCGTAAAGAACACTGGTGTCTGTACTGGTGACTGCTGCCTCAGTGATAAACAGGACAGAGATGATGCTGAAGCCGCCTAGGGGAGCAGAACAGGAATAGAACTGTAACGCAGGTAACAACCGCACAGGTGAGCAGAATAGGAACAGAACTGTAAGGCAGGTAACAACCGCACAGGTGAGCAGAATAGGAACAGAACTGTAAGGCAGGTGACAACCGCACAGGTGAGCAGAATAGGAACAGAACTGCAGGGCAGGTGATAACCACACAGGTGAGCAGAACTGCAGGGCGGGTGACAACCGCACAGGTGAGCAGAATACGAACAGAACTGCAGGGCAGGTGATAACCACACAGGTGAGCAGAACTGCAGGGCAGGTGATAACCACACAGGTGAGCAGAACTGTAAGGCAGGCGATAGCCGCACAGGTGAGCAGAATAGGAACAGAACTGTAAGGCAGGTAACAACCACACAGGTGAGCAGAATAGGAACAGAACTGTAAGGCAGGTAACAACCGCACAGGTGAGCAGAATAGGAACAGAACTGTAAGGCAGGTGACAACCGCACAGGTGGGCAGAATAGGAACAGAACTGCAGGGCAGGTGATAACCACACAGGTGAGCAGAACTGCAGGGCGGGTGACAACCGCACAGGTGAGCAGAATAGGAACAGAACTGCAGGGCAGGTGATAACCACACAGGTGAGCAGAACTGCAGGGCAGGTGATAACCACACAGGTGAGCAGAACTGTAAGGCAGGCGATAGCCGCACAGGTGAGCAGAATAGGAACAGAACTGCAGGGCAGGTGATAACCACACAGGTGAGCAGAACTGCAGGGCAGGTGATAACCGCACAGGTGAGCAGAATAGGAACAGAACTGCAGGGCAGGTGATAACCACACAGGTGAGCAGAACTGCAGGGCAGGTGATAACCACACAGGTGAACTGAACAGGAGCAGAAGTGCAAATACAGCCAGGTAATGGACACTGGAGTCATGTTGTTCTGGCAAAGGGAGCTGACTTAGGGCTCGATTCAGAACTGCTCGCTAGATGTGTTCGGACGCAGCCAGCATATGCAAATTCTGCGATCGCACGGCATTAGTACGCTCACTATGTCTTATCGTGGTGTGTAACTAGACGCCCACTAGCATGTCTTAAGATGCCCACTAATGCATGTCATCTCCAGGAAGTATATGCAACCATCGGTAACATTGAGGACCATTGGATGCAAACGCAGCACTTGTGGTTGACCACACCCTACCGCAAGCACTGCGAGCGCTTCAGTGTAAAATCCAGCCAAGTGACGCATACTATGACGCTGCCTGTTAATTATGCACGCCTCTGAAACGGCGTTGAGATGCTCAGGCACGCCTGCATTCGCACCTCCACTCCCCCGTTTCCTTCGACCAATCCGTCATCTCCCACAAACGCCTCGTCCTGTCACTCAAGCTAGCAAGGCATCTATGCACAAGAGGCGATCGCTTGGCGATTGCACTGACTGGTTCGCGCACGCGCACTGTGATGCGTACGCATGCGCACATTGCAAACATTGGCAGGCTGCGTACGAACGTATCCTAGCGAGCGGGTCTGAATCGGGCCCTTAAATACGACGCCCTTCAACCCTATAGGCTGTACAAGTCAGGTGTTCAGAACTCCTAAACTAATCGGTGAAAAAGATGGCCTGTGACTTGGCCAAGATGGCAGCGCCCAAGCTGAGGTGGCACAGGAAAGGCTGCAACAGGAACGCTACCCACACGGCTGACTGAAGGGGCTGATAGTAGAGGAGGTTTGCGGTGACCCGCCAGGTTCATGGTGACAGCAAAGCAGCATCACAGCGTCAGGCGTCTGAGCCTGGCAGGCTGATGTGTGACACACGTTCCACCTTTCCCATTGTTTGCGTCCAGAGCACAACTCCAACTGCAAAAGCAGAATATAGAGAATTACTTGCAGTTGCCTTACCTACAGTTGGGGCTAAGGAGCTCATTCAGAGACGCTCGCTATATGCGATTGCTCGCACCCAGAGTATGCAAATTCGGCTAAGTGACGGCATGGCAGGCGCTCGCTCACTCGGAAAGGCATAAGCATGCCCACTTTGTGTTGGCGAGCGATCACTTTGTGTCTATAGTCTATTAGTGTCCTGCCCCTGTTACCACCCACAAACGGCCTCACCTGTCACTCATTACCCTGGGCTGCCTTTGCTGGGCGAGCGAGCGGATTACAATCGCTCCGAGTAGTTTGCGCACGTGCACAACGAAGTGTGCGCATGCGCGGTCGCCTACCATCGGCCGCGAAAGAGGGAGCGGACGCTTGCGAATGGGTCTGACTCTGAATGAGGTCCTAAGTGTAATTTGACAGTTGCTGTTTCAGAGAACATTGCAACCAAACATCACTGTCAAGGAGGTGATAGAGGACACTTTAGTAAGAGTGTTTCATGATTCATGTGAAAACAGTATTGCCGACATGTTAGTGACAGTTTTGAATTCTCATGTCCAGAATGTTTTCTTGCAGGGATGTGGGCTGGAGCTGGAACATATTTGAATGTTGATATATTCTCTTGCTGAGTAATGTTATGTTTGCATAACCCAAAGTGTGTGAAGCTCACGCTGTGTCATGTGATGAGCGGCAGTTTTAAGCCAAGGGGGTTCTTGGACATGGAGCTCACCTGCTCTGCCTCCATCCTCAGTGCCACGGATACCTAAGGGACCATCAAATCTTGTTAGCCAGATATTCATAAGGTTTTGAATTTCTCACCCTTAATAGATCCAGAGTACACCGTCACCCCACCCCCCTTCTTCTCCCTCCAAGTTGAGGGACCCTTGTTTCTCCTCAGGCCGCTGTAAAAGATGAACCCTCTTTATCCACCAGTCCGTAATTGTTTTTCATTTAAATGGTTAAATGTCGGCTTTACGAATGTCGACACCTGGAAAACACTGTCTTGGACAAAATGTCGACATAATATGTCTGAAAATGTTGCCGTTAGGTTTAGGGATAGAGTTAGGGTTTAGGGATACTGCGTTAGGGGTTAGGGATATCCAGGGGCATGTTCGGCTCTTTTTTAGATACTGGTCTGGTATGTAGCAAATGGCTGTAACACACCCCCTGTCCAGGAATCTGTACATTAAGAGGTGGTAACCATACTCAGGGCCCGCTTCAGACCCGCTCGCTAGATGCGTTCGCACACAGCCGTCAGCTGCCAAAGTTTGCAAATCCCGCGATCGCACAGCAAGGCATTAGCACGCCCACTATGTCTTGGCGTGAGAGCGCGGTGTGTATTGAGACGCCCACCAGCCTGTCTTGAGACGCCCACTTTCCCTTAGTAATACACGTCATCTCCAGGAAGTGTATTCAACAATCGGTAACATCGGGTAACATCGGACCCATACGCAGCACCTGCGGCTGACCATACCCTACCGCAAACACTGTGAGTGCTTCAGTGTGTAATTCAGCCATGTGACGTGTATTAGATGCTGCGTCTTAATTATGCACGCCTCTGAAACGGCATGAAGACGCACAGACACACCTGCGTTCGCACCACCACACCCCCGTTTCCATCGACCAACCCCTGTCACCACCCACAAACGGCACGTCCTGTCACTCATTCTAGCGAGGCGTCTATCTACAGGGTGCGAATGCTTCCCAATCGCATGGACTAGTTCACGCACGCGCACTGCGTCTTACACGCATGTGCACAATGCAAACATCGGCAGGCTACGTGCGAACTCAGCCTAGCGAGCAGGTCTGAATTGGGCCCTCAGCCCCTAGGATCATACTGTAGATTTGATATTTGGTAATGTGCACAGAGTTCTGTCCTCACCCCTGTGAGATGCTCACTGTACATTAATACTGATGTGTGCGTGTTGTTTACATCTCAGAAAATGACGGCAGGTATAAGATTCCTGCGCAAATGAATGATGGGTGACAAGAGACTTCAAATCCTCAGTGGGGCCTCTCGCAAGCCTCGTCCCATTAGTGTAATTCTCATACACAGATTGCGATGCATGAAGTATCATAGAGGGATACAGTATGCACAGTATAAAACGTCAGGCAGAATTGACAACTTCGCACTGTAAATTTCTGGGAGGACTGAACTTAAATGAACCGCAGCAGATTTTCTGCATTCTTTCCCTGCGATCTTTAAGTGTCGTTTTTTGCTTGAAAAATGCAGAAGGTTATTTATAGAGGGTGAAACGGCTGCTCCACAGAGCTAACGCTCCTTTCATTTATTTAAGCCATGAATGAGGCTGAAGGTAGCAGTATTTTGGGAGACGTAAGTGGAGATGTGATAGTAATGCTCACAGCCGCGCACCCTAGATTCTGGGGATTGCGCGGTAAGCAAACACACAAGATACGCTCCGCAAACAGATGTAACTGAGCATTAGGCCCTGAATGCGCTTTGTGGATGAGGCCCAGGGTGCATTGCTTGTAAATCTTTTTTTTTTCTGCCAAACTTTACAAACAAAAGCGATTGTGACACCCTGTTGATTGAACAAGTTGACTGATTACAGACATTTCACACAAGGGACGACATGCCCGAACAATGCAACTTTAATTAGCTGCAGAGGAACATTTGAAATAACAAAGGTTTGTTTATAGGTTCCTGCTTGGGCCTTTAGTACTCCACCCAGTCTGGATAAACCTGCTAGGAAGTGACCAGACACCATTGTCATTACAGTGATAAGACTCATAAAAACTAATCACAAAAATAAAAAAAATATTTTGATATGTTTTGGATCAGTGAGAGCCAAGTGTATGGATAAGGGCGGTGCGATGTCCCATAGATTGGTAGAATTTGTCATATCCAGTTCCAGCACATTATTAACAACAAGGTGTAACTGAGATCTTCCATGGCGGCATTTAGCATATTGACGCTGATGTTATGTTGCTGAAATGTTAACATATTTTTTTCTGTAATTCTGTCCATAACCCTAATGCTACGTTATCCCTAACCCCAGGGCCAGACTGCCCATTTGGCACTTTTGGCAAATGCCAGAATGGCCGATAGCCAGATGGGCTGGTACGGCTGCGAACCCTGGACGAGCAGCTCCACCTCCCGGCGCTCTGCTTGGCAGGAACAGTGAAAGATGGGAGCATGGTCTCATGGCACCGTGATTTGTGGCACGTCCCCGTGATGCTTGGCCACGTCCCTCTTGCGACAAGGCCACACCTTTTCTGGATGCGAGCGCATTAGGGGGACTGCTAGAGCTGCTGAGCAGCCCCAGTCCATCCCTGCCTAACCCTAATGGCAGGCCAAGCCCTAACGATAAACCTAACCCTAACGGCAGGCCAAGCCCTAACAATAAACCTAACCCTAATGGCAGGCCAAGCCCTAACAATAAACTTATCCCTAACGGCAGGCCAAGCCTTAACGATAAACTTATCCCTAACGGCAACCCAAACCATAATGGTAACCCTATCCCTAACACTAACGGGAACCCAAACCCTAATGGTAACCCTAACCCTAACGGCAGTCCAAACCCTAATGATAAACCTAATCCTAATGGTAACCCAAACCCTAATGGTAGCCCTATCTCTAACCCTAACTAAAACCAAAACCCTAACAGTAAGCCTATCCTTAACCTTAATGGCAACCAAAACCCTAATGATAACCTTATCCTTAACCCTAATGGCAACCCAAACCCTAATGATAATCTTACCCCTAACCCTAGCAGCAACCCAAACCTTAACAATAATCCTATCCCTAATCCCAACGGCAACCCAAACCCTAATTGTAACCCTAACAGCAACCCAAACCCTAATGATATCCCTAATCCTCATGGTGCCACTGGCCACATCAGAATCACCACTTCCAGAGCCCCTCTACCAGTATCCCTGCATACATTGTTTGGCCATTCCTGGCTTTCAACTCCTAGTCTGGCCTATTCAAGAATGTGTGTCCTGTGATTTAAGTGCTGAGACTACTGCATTACATACAAAAAGTGAAACATTCAGAAAATTTAAGTTCAAGTGTTACAATTGTCACAAGATAGGTCACAAAGCAATTGAGTGCAAACAAAAGAGTGCGACTCCTATGCAGAGCAAGAAATGCAATGGCCGAGATGAAGCAGCCCTGGGTATCACAGATAGCTGCAGAAAAAGATTACTGGTACATTGATTCAGGAGCAACAAGGCATTTCAGCTGTAATGAGGAGTGGTTTACCAAGTTAACCCGGTGTGACCCTATCACTATCAAAGGAATTGGCAATGAAGACCCTACAGCTTCTAAAGTTGGGACAATTAAGCTGACTTAAAAATTTGAAGAACAAATATTACAACTAGGGATGTGCAGGCTCGGTTCTACTCGGTTCCGTTCGGTTCTTTTTACCGAATCTTATTGGCTATCAAACTCGTGACAGCTGAAACCCAATAAGCTCCGGTAAAAAGAACCGAACGGAACCGAGTAGAACCGAGCCTGCACATCCCTAATTACAACGATCCAAAATGTGCTTTATGTGCCAGAAATGGGAACAAATATTATAGCCATCAGTGTCCTAGAACAGAAATCGGGTAAGTGTACACAGACTACATACTGCATGCAAGCAGACCCCTTCTGACATTGAATCACAGAAAGTGCCATTTGTCCGTGGTGACGGGGGGTGGTCAGGCGAACATCTGTGCATTGGGACGTCATTTTAGGGGCATGCATAATTAAGACAGTGCGGTGACATACGCAGATATCCCATAAGCTCTACACAGGAAGCGGACAAAGGACCTGATTCTGAGTCGCTTGCTAGATGCGTTCGCTCGCTCCCAGCATATGCAAATCCAGCGCACACCCAGCAAGGCAGGCGATCGCACGGCAAGGCATTAGCACGCCCATTATGTCTTGGCGAGCGATCACTTTGTGTATGCAGATGTCCACCAGCCATTCATAAGACGCCCACTTGCGCACGTCATCTCCAGAAAGAGCATGAAACCATTGGTACATCGAGCCCCATCAGAAGTGCTTGCAGCGCTTGAGGTGGACTATACCCTGTCGCAAGCACTTCAGTGTGAAATACAACCAGGTGACATGTACAATGACGCTGCCTGTTAATTATGCACGCCTATCAAGCGGCGTTGAAACACACAGGCACGCCTGCGTTCATACCTCCACTCCCCCATTTCTAGTGGCCTGCCCCTGTTACCATCCACAAACGGCTTCTCCTGTCACTCATTCAACTGGGCTGTCTGTGCTGAGCGAGCGAGTGATTCCTGGTCTATCGCAGTGGTTTGCGCACATGCAATGTGATGCATACGCATGCGCTGAATGCAAATATCGGCCAGCTACGAGCGATCGCATCCTAGCGAGCAGGTCTGAATCAGGTCCAAAATCCTGCCACAGGTCAGGTCAACCACTAATATGCCAATGGTCTGATGGTTCTCGATGTTACAAATGTTTACACTATCTTACGTACTGATCAGGCTTTGAGTAAAGGGAGATGGGCGGTTTAATATTTGGCTGGGCGGCTGCATCTTGTGCTGCTGTCTCCATGTCTATGCATTGATTAGCATATTCTTGTGCGTGAGGTTTCTCCAATTTTTAAAACTAGCACCGAACTCAAATCTAGCCAGGGTGTAATGCCAAAGATAGGGGACCCTTTCACCGGGTCTCCCCGGCCAAAGCATTAACACCCCAAGCTAGTCCGCAAAAGCCGAGGATCTCAGGGAAGGTGGGGACCCCCGGGGCTCTTCCCTGCACCCCTGGCTGGTGGGAAAATTAGAATGATACTATTGTTTTTTACAGTAGAACTACAGATGCCAGTGTGCCAGCCCTATGGCACTTGTGGAGCTGCAAGTGCCAACAGACAGACAGCACCCGTACCCCCACTGTACAATAATAGTAAAAAAGACAGTACACATACACCGTAGAATTTAAAAGCTTATTACATACCTAATACACTCACACATACTTACCTTCTACCAGAAGTCTACATCCCCTTCTCCAGCAGAATTCCCATGGGTTTACCTGTAAAAAAAAAAAATCCAATAATACTGACCTACCTCCTGGCGTAGCTTCGGTCCCCTTCTCCTGTAGGCTCCACAGGTCTTGGCAAAATAAAAAACAAGTACCCGATCCATACCAGACATGTCTACCGCGCTGAATGATAGAGACCGTCAGGCTTCTGTCATTCTCCAGGGCCGACAGCCAATCAGAGACCGCACTATGTCAGCAGCCACTGATTGGCTGTGATCCACGTGGCTGACAGTGAAGAACTGTAAGATTGCAGAGTATTAGAGGCTTGTAGAAAATCAGACAGGTTACAGTCTCAAAACCCTGAGATCTGATAACTGATAACTTGTTGGCAGTTGCAATAACTTTTTGTCGTTGTTGCTGCAAATGACGTGTGTATACAGGTGTTGATGTTGCAGAGTAGTAAGACACACATCCAGCTGATGGCTCAAACTATGAACAGCCCCGTTACTTATCCATTGGGGGTGGTTTATTGAAGACAGACCTAGTAAATCCGTACTCACTGTTGTACACACTGGTAGATGGAGTGGAGCAGGGTTTAATACAGCTCTCCATCTGGTGAGTGTATGCTGCTAGTGGGTAGGGGGTGCAGGATACTGGAACAGCGTTGTGGGTGTATCTCCACAATGAGAAAATATGGAATAGTGGCTCTGATTCAGAGCTGGACGCTCTGACAGAGCGCTCGGTCTGAATCAGGGCGTCTTTTTTTTCTCATGGAGCAGCCTCCTGGCCGCTCACATTGCTGTGGGTTGCCACCCACAGCTAATGCGAGCGGCCAGTATGATGGTCGCGATGGTCAAGACCAACGCGACCATTGGGCTTGCGACGAGACCCTTGTGGTAGGGTCTCGTGGCCGCAAGCCCCAGAGAGCTTTCGGCTCAAACAGAGCCGAAAGCTCTCCCACTGACATCACTTATGATGTCAGTGGGGCCGCCCCCAGACGGTAGGCGTACTCATGGGAACGCCTCCATCTGGGAAGCCACCCCCCCCGACCCGCCCACCAAAGGGGGCGTGCTGTCACTCAACATTGACAGCATAATGTTAATGTTGATTCAAATTGTAAAGCGCGACGGAATTTGCTGCGCTATATAAGAAACTGTTAATAAATAAATAAATAAATAAACTACCATAGGTGCAGGGGGTGAGGCTGCTATGGGGCCCGGCCCGTTTCCAGGGCCTGGCCTTGCCCCTGCACCTTCTGTGCCAGGCCAGCTGTGGTCACATCCTCTAGCAGTGTGCTGCGCAAGGCAGACACATCTGCCCTCCCGGTCGGCTCCGCCGCTGGCTCTCCTTATTTAGTGATACTGGGAGGAGCTATGGCTGCCACTTCCGAGCATCAGTGAGGAGAGATGGAGCCGACCGGGAGATGCTGTGCCTGCCCTGCGCAGCACACGCTAAAGGGGGATGCGACCACCAGAAGTAAGTCGAGGGGAGGGAGAGGGGGGGGGAGCCGGGGACCGAGGATGGGGGGGGCGGTGAAATTTGCTAAGGGACCCACTAGGTCTAGTTACGTCCCTGGCCAAGTGTGAAACATCTCAGAACCTCTGGAAGTTCGGCCTATGGGCCTGATTCAGACGTTTTCGCCGACAAAAGCCGACATTTAGTGTTTGCCCACTTCTTATGCACAAAAGCTACATTGCACATGCTCAGTGATTGCATTGTACTTATACTCGTACAAAGGAAGCACTCACAAAGTGAGTGACAGGTAGTCAGTGTTCAAGGGTGGTTAGGAAAATGCAGACATTTCGGACCATTTAAATGCCGTTTCATGGGCGTGCATAAATTAGCCATTGCAATCTCCTTCACAGCATAAGAGCTCTCTACATGTCAGGAGAGCTGCAGTGCTTGCGACTGGTCAGACTTGACTTACATGCAGCGTGAGTGCCCGATGTGCCTCAATGTTACAGATGTTTATACTGGTGCACATTGTCAGATGGATATGAGAAGGCAGCCGTGGGCAACCCTATGCTGGTCTGTACTTTGGAAGGCATTAGCATATTTTAGCACCTGCGATCCATTAGAGAATGCAGTTGCGATTGCACTAGCGTAAATCTTGGAATCAGGCCCTATGTGCACATACTGTACTAAAGGGAGGAAAGATGAAAGCTGGACTAAAAGTCAGTATAGTGCATCATGCTTGGCTATTGCCAGGTGAGTAAAGGTTACAGATTGTAGAATCCAAAAATCAAGAAACTTGATAAGTCATGAGATGTTATATTTAAAGTAACAACAAAAACAGAAGAAAAGCTGGAAGTTGATGTACAGAATGAGTATTTGACAATGGACATGCCACCAGCTGGAGATTTATCTGAGCCAGATGCTACCAACGTGGAAGTTCAACCACAGATAAGGTCTTCTGCAAGTCAGGATGTATGATGAAGAATTTGCAAAGATTGCACTCAGGGCCTGATTCAGCAAAGGATGGAATTGCAAAGCCACACACAAGCAGCTTCCTTGGACACAGCATCAGATCATCTGCGTAAACCTCGGTTGTGAGTGACCATGGAGTCATGCAAGCCGGCCGTCGTCGATGAGGGAAAGAGGCCAGGTAATCGTTAGGAGATCCTGACCTCTTCTCTCCCCCCAACTGCAGCAACGCCTTTCTGTTTTGGGAAACGGAGGCTGATGCCGCCCCCTCCCTGCCCACAAACACAGCATACTGTCAATCACTGACAGTCTGCTGCCGCTCTGCGTACAGTCATACAGGACTCGTTCTGCATATAATCATGCAGGATAATCGGGAATATGTGTTCAGCAGTGCACTGGCATGCACTGTTGAATGAGGCCCTCGGTGTGTCTTCAGAAATTCAGAAGCCAAAGTCGAGATGCAATTGGTGGGGACAGAAGTTCAAGATAGAAAAAAAGACTTTGCAAAAATCAAGTAGTCACAAGTGTGAAAAGCATCAAGAATCGTGACAGTGACAGCACTCGTGGGTCAAGAGACCCACGTTGTAATGGCTCATGATATCAGTGAAGGAACTTTGGTGAATGTATCTTCCAAGAAGGCCAAGTCATGTGATATGTTGATGCCTTTTTTCGTGTGTTTTACCCAATTTTTTGTTTGTGTAACATGGAGAAGCAAGTAGCGAGGATGGGTGTTAGAAGTGGAGTGCCGTAGTGAACAGGCTCCATCTTACTGTCCCTTCAGGAAGACTTCATTCCATGTACCAAGATGGCCACCGGACTTAGTACTGCACATGAGCGGCACCATTTTGTTCACTGTGTTGAGTGTCACAGTAAGAGATAGAGACCCGGGATTACCGTCATCCACAACACTGTTCCAGCATCATGCTCCGCTACCCTCTAGCAGCAAACACTCACCATCTGGTGAACTATATGAAACCCCACTCCACTCAAGCTTTGTACCATCCACCAGCGTGTACAATAGTGAGTACGGATGTACTAGTTCTAGCTTCAATAAACCACTACCACTGCTTAAGTAACTGGGCTGTTTATAGTTTGAGTCATCTGCTGGATGTGTGCCTAACTACTTTGCAACATCAACACCTGTGTAGACACATCATTTCCAACAAAAATAAAAAGTTATTGCACCTGCCAGTAAGGTCTTGGTTGATCAGTTTTGACCACTAAAATATGAGAAGTGTTTTCCAGAGACATGATATGGGTAAAAACATGGAAGATCTCAGTTACACCTTGTTGTTAATAATGTGCCCGGTACTGATGTAACCTCTTTCTACTGCAGCATTCTTCACAATTTGAGGCCTGTTGCAACTCGTGGGAACCAATCAGCCACCAAAATCAGTGCAGACTAAATAGCCCGAAGCATTTATAGATTTGGAGACAAAATACAACTTTTTGAACAGAGGATCTGTATAAACAGCACATCGGGCTGTGCTGTTTATACAGAGACAAGAGAGGATGCAAGACCAGAGAGGATGGGCGGCCTGACACAACTGCCCCCCCCCCCTTGTGATGCAGTTAGGGGGTTTTATTGTGTTTCAATTGAAATGAAACCTGAAACTTCCAATTGGCTGAAGGATGTTCCATGTTGCAGCCACATCAATAAATTTAACATACAGTATTAAATAGCACATAATATAAACTCAACACAAATATATAGATGCAGTGAAAACCATACAATCCGCAACTAACAATAGCCACACATCTATGGAAAGAGGAGACCACCCATGGTACCCATATTAACACAAAATGTGGGTATCCAACTCCCCTTTCTAAACCTGACTTCCCGTCCTTGATATTAGCTGTTCAGCAGTGCATGTCAAGGTGCATAACCCATAGTAAGGCACGTAACCCATAGAAAGGTGTGTAACCCATAGTAAGGTGCATAACCTATAGTAAGGTGCATAACCTATAATAAGGCATGTAACCCATAGTAAGGTGCATAACCCATAGTAAGGCACGTAACCCATAGAAAGGTGTGTAACCCATAGTAAGGTGCATAACCGATAGTAAGGTGCATAACCCATAGTAAGGTGCATAACCTATAATAAGGCACGTAACCCATAGTAAGGCACGTAACCCATA
Organism: Taudactylus pleione; assembly: GCA_031769625.1. Classification (NCBI taxonomy): domain Eukaryota; kingdom Metazoa; phylum Chordata; class Amphibia; order Anura; family Myobatrachidae; genus Taudactylus; species Taudactylus pleione. The sequence continues at coordinate 340,902 of JAUIMM010001622.1, forward strand.
GAAAGGTGTGAAACCCATAGTAAGGTGCATAACCCATAGAAAGGTGCATAACCCATAGTAAGGTGCATAACCTATAATAAGGCATGTAACCCATAGTAAGGTGCATAACCCATAGTAAGGCGCATAACCCATAGTAAGGTACATAACCTATAATAAGGCATGTAACCCATAGTAAGGTGCATAACCCATAGTAAGGTGCATAACCCATAGTCATATGCATAACCCATAGTAAGATGCATAACACATAGTAAGGTGCATAACCCATAGTAAGGCACATAACCCAGAGTAAGGCACATAACCCATAGTAAGGTGCATAACCGATAGTAAGGCGCATAACCCATAGAAAGGTGCATAATCCATATTAAGGCATGTAACCCATAATAAGGTGCATAACCCATAGTCATATGCATAACCCATAGTAAGGTGCATAACCCAGAGTAAGGCACATAACCCATAGAAAGGTGTGTAACCCACAGTAAGGCACATAACCCATAGTAAGGCACATAACCCATAGAAAGGTGTGTAACCCACAGTAAGGTGCATAACCCATAGTAAGATGCATAGCCCATAGTCAGATGCATAACCCATAGTAAGGTGCATAACCCAGAGTAAGGTGCGTAAAACATAGTAAGGTGCATAACCCATAGTAAGGTGCATAACCCACAGTAAGGTGCATAACCCATAGAAAGATGCATAACCCATAGTCAGATGCATAACCCATAGTAAGGTGCATAACACATAGTAAGGTGCATAACCCATAGTAAGGTGCATAACCCATAGTCAGATGCATAACCCACAGTAAGGTGCATAACACATAGTAAGATGCATAACCCATAGTAAGGTGCATAACCCATAATAAGGAGCGTAACCCATAGTAAGGTGCATAACCCATAGTCAGATGCATAACACATAGTAAGGTGCATAACCCATAGTAAGATGCATAACCCATAGTCAGATGCATAACCCATAGTAAGGTGCATAACCCATAGTAAGGTGCATAACACATAGTAAGGTGCATAACCCATAGTCAGATGCATAACCCATAGTAAGGTGCATAACCCATAGTAAGGTGCGTAAAACATAGTAAGGTGCATAACCCACAGTAAGGTGCATAACCCACAGTAAGATGCATAACCCACAGTAAGGTGCATAACCCATAGTAAGATGCATAACCCACAGTAAGGTGCATAACCCAGAGTAAGGTGCATAACCCATAGTAAGGTGCATAACCCATAGTAAGGTGCATAACCCATAGTCAGATGCATAACCCATAGTCAGATGCATAACCCATAGTAAGGTGCATAACACATAGTAAGGTGCATAAGCCATAGTCAGGTGCATAAGCCATAGTAAGGTGCATAACACATAGTAAGGTGCATAACCCATAGTAAGGTGCATAACCCATAGTAAGGTGCGTAAAACATAGTAAGGTGCATAACCCATAGTAAGGTGTGTAACCCATAGTAAGGTGCGTAACCCATAGTAAGGTGCATAACACATAGGAAGGTGCATAACCCATAGTCAGATGCATAACCCATAGTAAGGTGCATAACCCATAGTAAGGTGCATAACACATAGTAAGGTGCATAACCCATAGTCAGATGCATAACCCATAGTAAGGTGCATAACACATAGTAAGGTGCATAACCCATAGTAAGGTGCGTAAAACATAGTAAGGTGCATAACCCATAGTAAGGTGCATAACCCACAGTAAGGTGCATAACCCATAGTAAGATGCATAACCCACAGTAAGGTGCATAACCCATAGTAAGATGCATAACCCACAGTAAGGTGCATAACCCACAGTAAGGTGCATAACCCACAGTAAGGTGCATAACCAATAGTAAGATGCATAACCCATAGTCAGATGCATAACCCATAGTAAGGTGCATAACCCATAGTAAGGTGCATAACCCATAGTCAGATGCATAACCCATAGTAAGGTGCATAACACATAGTAAGGTGCATAACCCAGAGTAAGGTGCGTAAAACATAGTAAGATGCATAACCCATAGTAAGGTGCATAACCCATAGAAAGGTGCGTAACCCACAGTAAGGTGCATATCCAATAGTCAGATGCATAACACATAGTAAGGTGCATAACCCATAGTCAGATGCATAACCCACAGTAAGATGCATAACCCACAGTAAGGTGCATAACCCAGAGTAAGGTGCATAACCCATAGTAAGGTGCATAACCCATAGTAAGATGCATAACCCATAGTCAGATGCATAACCCATAGTCAGATGCATAACCCATAGTAAGATGCATAACCCATAGTCAGATGCATAACCCATAGTAAGGTGCATAACCCATAGTAAGGTGCATAACACATAGTAAGGTGCATAACCCATAGTCAGATGCATAACCCATAGTAAGGTGCATAACACATAGTAAGGTGCATAACCCATAGTAAGGTGCGTAAAACATAGTAAGGTGCATAACCCATAGTAAGGTGCATAACCCACAGTAAGGTGCATAACCCATAGTAAGATGCATAACCCACAGTAAGGTGCATAACCCATAGTAAGATGCATAACCCACAGTAAGGTGCATAACCCATAGTAAGGTGCATAACCCACAGTAAGGTGCATAACCAATAGTAAGATGCATAACCCATAGTAAGGTGCATAACCCATAGTAAGGTGCATAACCCATAGTCAGATGCATAACCCATAGTAAGGTGCATAACACATAGTAAGGTGCATAACCCAGAGTAAGGTGCGTAAAACATAGTAAGATGCATAACCCATAGTAAGGTGCATAACCCATAGAAAGGTGTGTAACCCACAGTAAGGTGCATAACCAATAGTAAGGTGCATAACCCAGAGTAAGGTGTGTAAAATATAGTAAGGTGCATAACCAATAGTAAGGTGCATAACCCAGAGTAAGGTGCATAACCCATAGTCAGATGCATAACCCATAGTAAGGTGCATAACCCATAGTAAGGTGCATAACCCATAGTAAGGTGCGTAAAACATAGTAAGGTGCATAACCCATAGTAAGGTGTGTAACCCATAGTAAGGTGCATAACCCATAGTAAGGTGCATAACACATAGTAAGGTGCATAACCCATAGTCAGATGCATAACCCATAGTAAGGTGCATAACCCATAGTAAGGTGCATAACCCATAGTAAGGTGCATAACACATAGTAAGGTGCATAACCCATAGTCAGATGCATAACCCATAGTAAGATGCATAACCCATAGTCAGATGCATAACCCATAGTAAGGTGCATAACCCATAGTAAGGTGCATAACCCATAGTAAGGTGCATAACACATAGTAAGGTGCATAACCCATAGTCAGATGCATAACCCATAGTAAGGTGCATAACACATAGTAAGGTGCATAACCCATAGTAAGGTGCGTAAAACATAGTAAGGTGCATAACCCATAGTAAGGTGCATAACCCACAGTAAGGTGCATAACCCATAGTAAGATGCATAACCCACAGTAAGGTGCATAACCCATAGTAAGATGCATAACCCACAGTAAGGTGCATAACCCATAGTAAGGTGCATAACCCACAGTAAGGTGCATAACCAATAGTAAGATGCATAACCCATAGTAAGGTGCATAACCCATAGTAAGGTGCATAACCCATAGTCAGATGCATAACCCATAGTAAGGTGCATAACACATAGTAAGGTGCATAACCCAGAGTAAGGTGCGTAAAACATAGTAAGATGCATAACCCATAGTAAGGTGCATAACCCATAGAAAGGTGTGTAACCCACAGTAAGGTGCATAACCAATAGTAAGGTGCATAACCCAGAGTAAGGTGTGTAAAATATAGTAAGGTGCATAACCAATAGTAAGGTGCATAACCCAGAGTAAGGTGTGTAAAATAGTAAGGTGCATAACCCATAGTAAGATGCATAACCCATAGTAAGGTGCATAACCCATAGTAAGGTGCATAACCCATAGTAAGGTGTGTAACCCACAGTAAGGCACATAACCCATAGAAAGGTGTGTAACCCACAGTAAGGCACATAACCCATAGTAAGGCACATAACCCATAGAAAGGTGTGTAACCCACAGTAAGGTGCATAACCCATAGTAAGGCACATAACCCATAGAAAAGTGTGTAACCCACAGTAAGGTGCATAACCCATAGTAAGGTGCATAACCCATAGTAAGGTGCATAACCCATAGTAAGGCACGTAACCCATAGAAAGTTCCTATGGGTTGTAAGCTCCTAGGAGCAGGGTCCTCCTCCCCACTGTCTCACAGCCTTCTTCTCTAGCACTTCTATGACAGCCTTCACCTTCAGAGCTGTATTGTGTATGGAGAATTGTGTTGCTAATTGTTACTTGTGTTGTGTTTATATTTTGGTTAATGTATTGTAATCTAATGTTCTGTGTACCCTTTACTGTATGCATGGTGCTGCGGACCACTAGTGGCGCCCTATATATAAAATTAAATAATAATAATAATAAATAACCCATAGTAAGGTGCATAGCCCATAGTAAAGTGAATAACCCAAAGTAAGGTGAGCAAAACATAGTAAGGTGCATAACCCATAGAAAGGTGCATAACCAATAGTAAGGCATGTAAACCATAGTAAGGAGCATAACCCATAGCAAGATGCAAAACCCATAGTAATGTGTGTAACTCATATTAAGATGTGTAACCCAGAGTATGGAGTGTAACCTATAATAAAGTTCAATGCAGATTAGGACATCTATTAGCCAGTCACATGAGTGTCACCTGGAAGAATGGAGTCAGCTTTATGTACTAACCAACAGATTGGTCTTACTTCTGTATATTGGCCACTAGATTGGTTTCACCTCTGTATATTGGCAGGTAGATTGGTCTCACCTCTGCATATTGACCACCAGATTGGCCTCACCTCTGTATATTGGACAGCAGATGGGTCTCACCTCTGCATATTGGCCACCAGATGGGTCTCACCTCTGTATATTGGCCACCAGATGGGTCTCACCTCTGTATATTGGCCACCAGATTGGTCTCACCTCTGTATATTGGCCACCAGATGGGTTTCACCTCTGTATATTGGCCAACAGATGGGTCTTACCTCTTTATATTGGCCAGCAGATGGGTCTCACCTCTATATTTTGGCCAACAGATGGGTCTCGCCTCTGTATATTGGCCACCAGATGGGTCTCACCTCTGTATATTGGCCAACAGATGGGTCTCGCCTCTGTATATTGGCCACCAGAGGGTCTCACCTCTGTATATTCGCAACCAGATGGGTCTCACCTCTGTATAATGGCCAATAGATGGGTCTCACCTCTGTATACTGGCCAAAAGATTGGTCTCACCTCTGTATATTGGCCACTAGATGGGTCTCACCTCTGTATATTGGCCACTAGATGGGTCTTACCTCTGTATATTGGCCACTAGATGGGTCTTACCTCTTTATATTGGCCAGCAGATGGGTCTCGCCTCTATATATTGGCCAGCTGATGGGTCTCACCTCTGTATATTGGCCACCAGATAGGTCTCACCTCTGTATATTGGCCACCAGATGGGTCTCGCCTCTGTATACTGGCCAACAGATTGGTCTCACCTCTGTATATTGGCCACTAGATGGGTCTTGCCTCTGTATATTGGCCACCAGATGGGTCTCACCTCTGTATATTGGCCACCAGATGGGTTTCACCTCTGTATATTGGCCAACAGATGGGTCTTACCTCTTTATATTGGCCAGCAGATGGGTCTCACCTCTATATTTTGGCCAACAGATGGGTCTCGCCTCTGTATATTGGCCACCAGATGGGTCTCACCTCTGTATATTGGCCAACAGATGGGTCTCGCCTCTGTATATTGGCCACCAGATGGTCTCACCTCTGTATATTCGCAACCAGATGGGTCTCACCTCTGTATAATGGCCAATAGATGGGTCTCACCTCTGTATACTGGCCAAAAGATTGGTCTCACCTCTGTATATTGGCCACTAGATGGGTCTCACCTCTGTATATTGGCCACTAGATGGGTCTTACCTCTGTATATTGGCCACTAGATGGGTCTTACCTCTTTATATTGGCCAGCAGATGGGTCTCGCCTCTATATATTGGCCAGCTGATGGGTCTCACCTCTGTATATTGGCCACCAGATAGGTCTCACCTCTGTATATTGGCCACCAGATGGGTCTCGCCTCTGTATACTGGCCAACAGATTGGTCTCACCTCTGTATATTGGCCACTAGATAGGTCTTGCCTCTGTATACTGGCCACCAGATGGGTCTTACCTTTGTGTATTGGCCAGCAGATAGGTCTCACCTCTGTATATTGGCCAGCAGATGGGTCTCGCCTCTATATATTGGCCAGCTGATGGGTCTCACCTCTGTATATTGGTCACCAGATAGGTCTCACCTCTATATATTGGCCACCAGATGAGTCTCGCCTCTGTATACTGGCCAACAGATTGGTCTCACCACTGTATATTGGCCACTAGATGGGTCTTGCCTCTGTATACTGGCCACCAGATGGGTCTCGCCTTTGTATATTGGCCAGCAGATGGGTCTCACCTCTGTATATTGGCCACCAGATGGGTCTCACCTCTGTATATTGGCCACCAGATGGGTCTCGCTTCTGTATACTGGCCAACAGATGGGTCTCGCCTCTATATATTGGCCAGCAGATGGGTCTCACCTCTGTATATTGGCCAGCAGATGGGTCTCGTCTCTATATATTGGCCAGCTGATGGGTCTCACCTCTGTATATTGGCCACCAGATAGGTCTCACCTCTGTATATTGGCCACCAGATGGGTCTCGCCTCTGTATACTGGCCAACAGATTGGTCTCACTACTGTATATTGGCCACTAGATGGGTCTTGCCTCTGTATACTGGTCACCAGATGGGTCTTACCTTTGTATATTGGCCAGCAGATAGGTCTCACCTCAGTATATTGGCCACCAGATGGGTCTCACCTCTGTATATTGGCCACCAGATGGGTCTCACCTCTGTATATTGGCCACCAGATGGGTCTCGCTTCTGTATACTGGCCAACAGATGGGTCTCACCTCTGTATATTGGCCACTAGATGGGTCTCACCTTTGTATACTGGCCACCAGATGGGTCTTACCTCTGTATACTGGCCAGCAGATGGGTCTCATCTCTATATATTGGCCAGCAGATGGGTCTCACCTCTGTATTTTGGCCACCAGATGGGTCTCACTTCTGTATATTGGCCACTAGATGGGTCTCATCTCTGTTTATTGGCCACCAGATGGGTCTCACCTCTGTATAATGTCCAATAGATGGGTCTCACCTCTGTATATTGGCCAGCAGATGGGTCTCGCCTCTATATATTGGCCAGCTGATGGGTCTCACCTCTGTATATTGGCCACCAGATAGGTCTCACCTCTGTATATTGGCCACCGGATGGGTCTCGCCTCTGTATACTGGCCACCAGATGGGTCTTACCTTTGTATATTGGCCAGCAGATGGGTCTCACCTCTATATATTTTCCAGCAGATGGGTCTCACCTCAGTATTTTGGCCACCAGATAGGTCTCACCTCTGTATATTGGCTACCAGATTGGTCTCACCTCTATATATTGGCCAGCAGATGGGTCTCACTTCTATATATTGGCCAGCAGATGGGTCTCACCTCTGTATATTGGCCAACAGATGGGTCTCGCCTCTGTATATTGGCCACTAGATGGGTCTCACCTTTGTATACTGGCCACCAGATGGGTCTTACCTCTGTATACTGGCCACCAGATGGGTCTTACCTCTGTATACTGGCCAGCAGATGGGTCTCACCTCTATATATTGGCCAGCAGATGGGTCTCACCTCTGTATTTTGGCCACCAGATAGGTCTCACCTCTGTATATTGGCTACCAGATGGGTCTCACCTCTGTATATTGGCCACCAGATGGGTCTCATCTCTGTATATTGGCCACCAGATGGGTCTCACCTCTGTATAATGGCCAATAGATGGGTCTCACCTGTGTATATTGGCCACCAGATGGGTATCGCCTCTGTAGATTGGCCACCAGATAGATCTCACCTCTGTATATTGGCCACCAGATGGGTCTCGTCTCTGTATATTGGCCACTAGACTTTTCTTGTCTCTGTATATTGGCCACCAGATGGGTCTTGTCTCTGTATACTGGCCACCAGATGGGTCTCACCTCTGTATACTGGCCACCAGATGGGTCTCATCTCTGTATACTGGCCACTAGATTGGTCTTGCTTCTGTATATTGGCCACTAGATTGGTCTTGCCTCTGTATACTGGCCAACAGATTGGTCTCACCTCTGTATATTGGCCAGCAGATGGGTCTCACCTCTGTATACTAGCCACTAGATTGGTCTTGCCTCTGTATACTGGCCAACAGATTGGTCTCACCTCTGTATATTGGCCAACAGATGGGTCTTGCCTCTGTATAATGATCACCAGTCCTCTTATTTCTCAGCACCCCAACCTCACATGTTCATGACATTCATGGAAGAAGAGCACCTGTAAGTGGTAATAGTATTAAGAAACGGGGGGGGGGGGGCAGATCTGGTTTCAAGGTTAACAAACTGTTCATTTTTCATTTAACACTTTAAACTTCAACCACAATTGTGGACTTTGCAGCAAATGTGAATCCTGTCACCCTGGGACACAGTTACCTGGAGGGAGGCAATATTGGCTAGTCATTTCATTGTTTCACACGGTCTGCACTTATATTAAACTGGTTTATGGCCTTGAAACGGGGAATGTTGATTTCTAGAGCAGGATAAAGCACTTAAGCTGTGTGCACTCTCTACAATGAGATGTCCAGCCAGAAAGTAGACACATTCTGCCTCATCCCGTGTTTGCTTTGTTACAACTGACAAGAAGATGCTGCTAATAACTACTCAGTACAATAAAGGAAGGGCTTACAGTGAAGAGCAGTGACAGGTGTAGGACGGGGTGGGGTTATTGACAGCTGAAATGGCTTTAATGGAGACGGTGATAGTCGCCTGAGGCAGTTGTGGATACAGATCTGAGTAAGTGAGAACTGACAAGTGTACAGTGAGATGTTGGGGGCAGCGAACAGCGTCTGCTGGTTTGGGGGAGCATACGAGAGAATTACAAACAGTCAGAAGAGTAATTAGGAGTGAACTTGGCACTCTTCCATCATTTTCGTGTATGAATGTTGTGTGGATACATCGCTCTAGCGGGGTCCATGATGCAGATGTGTCATTTCCTTTATGCAACGCGGCCTTTAGAACACAAAATATAGATTTACCTGTCAACTTCCCATTAATTCTATGTATAGACATATAGGTGTCCTTTTCTGGTTTCTATCTGTGCTTTGTAGCCATGCATTTACAGCATCAGACGCAGTTATTTTATTTTTGTTGTCATGACAGACAATTGAGATCACTGGCGGGAGGGTTAACAAACAGAGCATTGCTCATAGCAACCACGCAGGGACTTGTTGATCAGTAGGATTCTTTCAACAGCCATAAAAAAATATCTATTTGCCACCATTTACACTAAATATTTCACTAGAGGAGCTAAGCGATCCTTCTGGGCCCCCAGCGATACTGTCCCAGAGCGGTGCAGGATTATTTACTCCTAAGCCAGGCCAGACTCAGTGGTGTCACAAGGGGGATGCAAGCCGCTCCCTGGTGTCACCCACCGAGGTGTGACACCAAGGTGTAGACTCCCCCTCAGTGACAGGAGCCGGGTGCTGCACGGTAAAATTAAGTGCAGCACTCAGCTCCTGACACTGTGAGGGAGCCGGCCGGCACTGCACACAGGGCAGTTCGCACCTCCGGCACCCCTCCCTGCCCCACCAGTAACAGTGACGGAACCACGGGGTACAGGTGCGTGGCCAAGCCCCTTCCCGCATGGCCACGCCCTGTCTATGATGCCACGCCCCCTATTTGGCGGCATCGCGAGGAGGGACGCCACTGTACATGGGTTGGGTACAGGATCCTGGCGTTCGGGATCCCGGTGGTCAGAATCCCGACAGGGTCAGGATATCGACACGTGTCAGTTAGTATCCTTACCCTCTGCCTACCCCTAACACTAACCCTAACCTTTCCTCCCCGGTGCCTAAACCTGGCCTCCCACCCTAGTGTCTAAACCTAACCTTCCCCTCCCCGCACTCTAAACCCAACGCTCCCCCCTTGGTGCATAACCCTAACCCTCCCCTTAGTGCCTAACCCTAACCCTCCCCCTAATGCTTAACCCTAACCCTACTACTTACATTCGGGATGCCAGCGATGGGATTCTGACAGATGTTGGGATTCCGGCGCCAGCATTCTAAGCGCTGTTTCCCGACTGTCGGTATTTTGAACGGATCCCCTCTGCACATGTCTGCTGCATGCAAGAAAGATTAGACTGTGCACCAGATACAGCTTTGAAAATTATACTGTGCGCCAGATATGGCTCGGCATATTATATTGTTCACCACATACTGATCTGCATTAAAGGCTCTGCATTTTATATTGTGAACCAGATACAAATCTGCATATTTTATTGTGCACCAGATATGGCTCTGCATATTATACTGTACACCAGATATGGCTCTGCATATTATACTGTGCAGCAGATATGGGTCTGCATATTATACTGTATAGCAGATATGACTGCATATTATACTGTGCAGTAGATATGGCTCTGCATATTATACCGTACACCAGATATGACTGCATATTATACCGAACACCAGATATGGCTCTGCATATTATACTGTACACCAGATATGACTGCATATTATACCGTACACCAGATATGGCTCTGCATATTATACTGTGCAGCAGATATGGCTCTGCATATTATACTGTATAGCAGATATGACTGCATATTATACTGTACACCAGATATGGCTCTGCATATTATACTGTATAGCAGATATGACTGCATATTATACTGTGCAGCAGATATGGCTCTGCATATTATACTGTACACCAGATATGACTGCATATTATACTGTGCAGCAGATATGGCTCTGCATATTATACTGTGCACCAGACATGGCTCTGCATATTAGCCTGTACACCACATATGGCTCTGCATCTAATACTGTGCACAAGATACGGCTCTGCATATTAGACTGTACACCACATATGGCTCTGCATCTAATACTGTGCACAAGATATGGCTCTGCATATTAGCCTGTACATCAAATATGGCTCTGCATATTATACTGTGCACAAGATATGGCTCTGCATATTAGCCTGTACACCAAATATGGCTCTGCATATTATACTGTGCACAAGATATGGCTCTGCATATTAGCCTGTACACCAAATATGGCTCTGCATATTATACTGTGCACCAGATATAGCTCTGTATATTAGCCTGTACACCAAATACGGCTCTGCATATTATACTGTGCACAAGATATGGCTCTGCATTTTAGCCTGTACACCAAATACGGCTCTGCATATTATACTGTGCACCAGATATGGCTCTGCATATTATACTGTGCACCAGATATAGCTCTGTATATTAGCCTGTACACCAAATACGGCTCTGCATCTAAGATTGTGCACAAGATATGGCTCTGCATATTAGCCTGTACACCAAATACGGCTCTGCATATTAGCCTGTACACCAGATATAGCTCTGTATATTAGCCTGTACACCAAATACGGCTCTGCATCTAAGATTGTGCACAAGATATGGCTCTGTATATTAGACTGTGCACCAGATACAACTTTGTATATAGGGGCTGATTCAGAGATGTACGCTATGCCGATATTTAAGCAGTTGAGCGATTATTGGTAATCTGCCCATGCTTCTAAGTCACACTGCGCATGCGTCAAGGTACACTGACAGTCAGGGAGCATTTGGGGGAGGTAATGGGTAGTGGTGAAAAAAAGCATCTCTCCGGTGTCTCAGAAAACGCAGCCATTCTGCGCCATCATAGGGTTACTCAAAAATCTGATTATCAAAGGGTCTGCCAGCAATGCTGCGTCTTCGTGTGCAGCCACTTGGATTTGCGATACCATCTGTGGGCGTCTGAATACAAATCCCGGCGTCTGCAACATTTGCATATTTTCGCACAGCCAATGAGCAAACATTCGCAGCTGCGGCAGCTTTAGTTTAACGTTCATCTCGAAATCAGGAAATTAGTTGGGAATAAAGTAAGAAAAGTAAGTGACTGTGCACCTGGACAAACTATGCAGCACTGAAAGGGGGGCAAACACTGTACATAAATAATAGCATGCGTGATAAATACTGGCTGCTTTTGCATGTAGCCCACAAATACTGCACAGCTTTATTTTAACACAGTAATTGGACACATCCCTCCCAAACCTAAATCTCTCTGCACATGTTACATCTGCCCCACGTGCAGTGCAGCATGGTGTTACCAAGAGGCACAGTTACTGGCTCTTTCTTGCATTAGCAAATCTGAATCAGGTCCATAACACGGCGCATCACCTGCGGCTGCGCATATTATACTTTGCACCAGATATGAGTCTCCCTACTACACGGTGCATTAGATACAGCTCAGCATTTTACACTGTACAACACAAAGGCTCTGCATATTATTATGTGCACCAGATGTGGCTGCATGTTAGTCAGCAACTGACATAACCAAGTACTGTTATCTCGCACATGGTAACTTACGTAGTGCACCCAAGACATACTGTACCTGCCTACTCTTCCAGAACGGCCGTGGCCTCCCGAAAATCGTGTGGCGCTCCCAGCTCCCAGGAAGAGTTAGCAGGTCTCCCGGCCGGCGCCACCCGTCTGCACCCGCCGGTTTCCGCTCCCACTTGTATAAGTGGCCGTTCCGGGGGGAGCCGATGACGCGAAACTTGTCATCGTGGCCCCGACCCCAGCTGCACAATGGTGGTAATCTCGGCATTGTGTAGTGGCGGCGTGGACGCGATGACGCGATTGCGCAGTCACAGCCTTCGACTTCAAATTCGCGTCAAGGCCACCTCCCCGCTGTACCAACCTGGCTGCCTCCTCCCAGAGAAGGCAGCTAAATTGTCTGGAAGTCTGACCCAAGATTGCTGCCTCCACTCCTACACTCTCTTGTGTAGGATGAAAAATGCATAGTTCTGATTTTTCAAGGGTCATTTATCTCACCTAAGGGTCTATTCATGATGTTAATTATCAGGGTCCAACCCCGATAATTAACATTCTAACTCACAAGAACCACGACCCAACGTCCGGCGGAAGGAGCCGGACAAGGGTGGAGGGATCTGAAAGGATCCCTCTTCGCAACTTGACTCCTTCCTATAGGGAAGGAGTGGGCAGCGGGAGCACACACCATCTAAAGATGGTGAATGCTCCCGCACTCAAGCTCCGAAAATATTGTACTTTCGGAGCTTGATGAATTCTATCCCCATACTAGTGTATGGGGACAGCGGGGCATTCCGCGAGAGGAAGGTAAGTTGGAGATATATGTGATGCTAGGTGTGCGGTGCAGGGGGGCCCACACCGCACACCCTGCACCCACAGGTAATCATACTTACCTCTCCGCTGATTCCCAAAGTGCTGCTCAACAGCGCCAGATCGGTGCTGCACAGCAGCAAACACTCACTGGGAAAATGGCGGCGGCCATTTTCCCAGTGATCTGCGCATGCGCAGAGAAGATGTCCCCTGGGAAAACCGGAGACCCACGCATGTGCTGTATATTCTGGCATGAAGCCAGAATCTACAGCTCTTAGTGCCGCTGAGCCGCCAACAGAGAGGAGGGGGGCCAAACGGAGTTTGCACACGGGCCCCCTCCTCACTTAAAACGCCCTTGCTTCTTGATGAATGGCCCGAATACTTAATTTCTACAATTGGAGGTGAAAATGTTAATTTTCATCTGCTTTTGTAAAAATGAAGTGATTCTGAATAGGCCTCAAAGTATTCTTCCTGTATCTCCCCTATAATCTCTTCCAGACATTGTCTGTTCTGACCAATGTAATCCTATGTAGTGCACCTAAAATGGCTGCCTCTCTGGATGGGTAAGATGAAAAGCCCTTGGAACAGTAAAGCGCTTTGAGGTCTATTAGAGAAAAGTACTATATATATAAACATTATTATTATACTTAGTATTATTTTTATTACTATTATGATTATTAATAATACTAATAAAAATATTATCTTGTCACTAAAGTAAAAATTCAGGAGACATCTTTTTACCTACTAGAATGCCGCTGTCTCTTTCTCGAGTCTCTTATTAGCATACTGGAATGACTGGCTGCAGGCAAGAATAATTGTACACCTTAATATCATACCTACGGACTTTCAGCTCCCTCCTTCCGGAAGGGAGCTGTCCGGCTTCCATTACGGGGGGGCGTATTGCGGCAAAAGTGGGGGCAGCATTGGGGGCGGAGCATGGGGCGTGATTGAGCGATTGCGCACCGTGGCTCCGCCCCCTCTTCACAATGCCGATATTAACGGTATTGTGAAGCAGGGGGCGGGGCCATTATGACGCGATTCAGCTTGAATCGTGTCACCACCCTCCCTTCCCCCATTGCGGGGGCTTGTAGTGTTACTGGGGGCGGGGGTAATTGGCGGCCGGGAGCGGCACACGATTTTTGGGAGGCTCCCGGCCGAATCGGGAGGGTAGGCGAGTATGCCTAATATATAGTGATAGGTGCATTTATACATTCCTAATCTATATAGTCTACAACAAATATGAGATTTAAGTACTGGAGATGACAAATGTAGGTTTTAGTATCATGGCTAGAAACCACCAGCAAATTTACAAACAGTCAGGAAATTTAGTCCACAAGTAAAATAAAAATGGTAATTAGTAGGGGTGAGCGGGTTCGGATTTCTGAAATCCGAACCCCCCCGAGCCCCCCCGATCCGAGTCCGATCCGAGTCAGGCTCGACTTTTCCCGCCTGACTCGGATCTGAAATCGAGGCAAAACGTCATCATCCCGCCTTCCGAGTCTCGCGGGTTTTGGATCCTATATAAGGTACCCGCGTCGGCGCCATTTTCTCACTCGGCTGTGGACAGTGAAGAGGGAGGGTGGGAGTTAGGGCTGTGTAGTGTAGTGTAGTGTAGTGCTGCTGTTGTCCACTACTTCAAAGTCCATAGGGGCTGGCTGTGTTGTGCTGTGCTGCTGTTGTTAATAGGAGCTGTGTCCACTACTTCAAAGTCCATAGGGGCTGGCTGGACTGTGTTGTGCAGTCAGTTCTCCATAGGGGCTGTGTCCACTCCAAAGTCCTGTGCAGTGTCCCAGTCCTAAAGGAGTGCTGTAGTGTTGTCCAGGGGGTGCTCTGTCCATCAGGGGTGCTCCCCCAAGTGCTAAAAAAATAATATATTTTCTGTGTTTGTGAATTGTGTGCGCAGTAGCCGCACGTGCATCAACAAAGTAGTGCCAAGCGTGCGCCTGTGTCATAAGTAAAGGGCCGGCTGGCTTGACCGTTAAAGGGTGCTGTAACCCCCGAAAGTACACTCCAGTCCAAACCAAAAAAAAATTATTTTCTGTGTTTGTGAATTGTGTGCGCAGTAGCCGCACGTGCATCAACAAAGTAGTGCCAAGCGTGCGCCTGTGTCATAAGTAAAGGGCCGGCTGGCTTGACCGTTAAGGGTGCTGTAACCCCCGAAAGTACACTCCAGTCCAAACCAAAAAAAAAATTATTTTCTGTGTTTGTGAATTGTGTGCGCAGTAGCCGCACGTGCATCAACAAAGTAGTGCCAAGCGTGCGCCTGTGTCATAAGTAAAGGGCCGGCTGGCTTGACCGTTAAGGGTGCTGTAACCCCCGAAAGTACACTCCAGTCCAAACCAAAAAAAAAATTATTTTCTGTGTTTGTGAATTGTGTGCGCAGTAGCCGCACGTGCATCAACAAAGTAGTGCCAAGCGTGCGCCTGTGTCATAAGTAAAGGGCCGGCTGGCTTGACCGTTAAAGGGTGCTGTAACCCCCAAAGTACACTCCAGTCCAAACCAAAAAAAAAATTATTTTCTGTGTTTGTGAATTGTGTGCGCAGTAGCCGCACGTGCATCAACAAAGTAGTGCCAAGCGTGCGCCTGTGTCATAAGTAAAGGGCCGGCTGGCTTGACCGTTAAGGGTGCTGTAACCCCCGAAAGTACACTCCAGTCCAAACCAAAAAAAAATTATTTTCTGTGTTTGTGAATTGTGTGCGCAGTAGCCGCACGTGCATCAACAAAGTAGTGCCAAGCGTGCGCCTGTGTCATAAGTAAAGGGCCGGCTGGCTTGACCGTTAAGGGTGCTGTAACCCCCGAAAGTACACTCCAGTCCAAACCAAAAAAAAAATTATTTTCTGTGTTTGTGAATTGTGTGCGCAGTAGCCGCACGTGCATCAACAAAGTAGTGCCAAGCGTGCACCTGTGTCATAAGTAAAGGGCCGGCTGGCTTGACCGTTAAGGGTGCTGTAACCCCCGAAAGTACACTCCAGTCCAAACCAAAAAAAAAATTATTTTCTGTGTTTGTGAATTGTGTGCGCAGTAGCCGCACGTGCATCAACAAAGTAGTGCCAAGCGTGCGCCTGTGTCATAAGTAAAGGGCCGGCTGGCTTGACCGTTAAAGGGTGCTGTAACCCCCAAAGTACACTCCAGTCCAAACCAAAAAAAAAATTATTTTCTGTGTTTGTGAATTGTGTGCGCAGTAGCCGCACGTGCATCAACAAAGTAGTGCCAAGCGTGCGCCTGTGTCATAAGTAAAGGGCCGGCTGGCTTGACCGTTAAGGGTGCTGTAACCCCCGAAAGTACACTCCAGTCCAAACCAAAAAAAAATTATTTTCTGTGTTTGTGAATTGTGTGCGCAGTAGCCGCACGTGCATCAACAAAGTAGTGCCAAGCGTGCGCCTGTGTCATAAGTAAAGGGCCGGCTGGCTTGACCGTTAAGGGTGCTGTAACCCCCGAAAGTACACTCCAGTCCAAACCAAAGAAAAAATTATTTTCTGTGTTTGTGAATTGTGTGCGCAGTAGCCGCACGTGCATCAACAAAGTAGTGCCAAGCGTGCACCTGTGTCATAAGTAAAGGGCCGGCTGGCTTGTCCGTTAAGGGTGCTGTAACCCCCGAAAGTACACTCCAGTCCAAACCAAAAAAAAAATTATTTTCTGTGTTTGTGAATTGTGTGCGCAGTAGCCGCACGTGCATCAACAAAGTAGTGCCAAGCGTGCGCCTGTGTCATAAGTAAAGGGCCGGCTGGCTTGACCGTTAAAGGGTGCTGTAACCCCCAAAGTACACTCCAGTCCAAACCAAAAAAAAAATTATTTTCTGTGTTTGTGAATTGTGTGCGCAGTAGCCGCACGTGCATCAACAAAGTAGTGCCAAGCGTGCGCCTGTGTCATAAGTAAAGGGCCGGCTGGCTTGACCGTTAAAGGGTGCTGTAACCCCCGAAAGTACACTCCAGTCCAAACCAAAAAAAAATTATTTTCTGTGTTTGTGAATTGTGTGCGCAGTAGCCGCACGTGCATCAACAAAGTAGTGCCAAGCGTGCGCCTGTGTCATAGGTAAAGGGTCGGCTGGCTTGACCGTTAAGGGTGCTGTAACCCCCGAAAGTACACTCCAGTCCAAACCAAAAAAAAAATTATTTTCTGTGTTTGTGAATTGTGTGCGCAGTAGCCGCACGTGCATCAACAAAGTAGTGCCAAGCGTGCGCCTGTGTCATAAGTAAAGGGCCGGCTGGCTTGACCGTTAAAGGGTGCTGTAACCCCCGAAAGTACACTCCAGTCCAAACCAAAAAAAAATTATTTTCTGTGTTTGTGAATTGTGTGCGCAGTAGCCGCACGTGCATCAACAAAGTAGTGCCAAGCGTGCGCCTGTGTCATAAGTAAAGGGCCGGCTGGCTTGACCGTTAAGGGTGCTGTAACCCCCGAAAGTACACTCCAGTCCAAACCAAAAAAAAAATTATTTTCTGTGTTTGTGAATTGTGTGCGCAGTAGCCGCACGTGCATCAACAAAGTAGTGCCAAGCGTGCGCCTGTGTCATAAGTAAAGGGCCGGCTGGCTTGACCGTTAAGGGTGCTGTAACCCCCGAAAGTACACTCCAGTCCAAACCAAAAAAAAAATTATTTTCTGTGTTTGTGAATTGTGTGCGCAGTAGCCGCACGTGCATCAACAAAGTAGTGCCAAGCGTGCGCCTGTGTCATAAGTAAAGGGCCGGCTGGCTTGACCGTTAAAGGGTGCTGCAACCCCCGAAAGTACACTCCAGTCCAAACCAAAAAAAAATTATTTTCTGTGTTTGTGAATTGTGTGCGCAGTAGCCGCACGTGCATCAACAAAGTAGTGCCAAGCGTGCGCCTGTGTCATAAGTAAAGGGCCGGCTGGCTTGACCGTTAAAGGGTGCTGTAACCCCCGAAAGTACACTCCAGTCCAAACCAAAAAAAAATTATTTTCTGTGTTTGTGAATTGTGTGCGCAGTAGCCGCACGTGCATCAACAAAGTAGTGCCAAGCGTGTGCCTGTGTCATAAGTAAAGGGCCGGCTGGCTTGACCGTTAAGGGTGCTGTAACCCCCGAAAGTACACTCCAGTCCAAACCAAAAAAAAAATTATTTTCTGTGTTTGTGAATTGTGTGCGCAGTAGCCGCACGTGCATCAACAAAGTAGTGCCAAGCGTGCGCCTGTGTCATAAGTAAAGGGCCGGCTGGCTTGACCGTTAAAGGGTGCTGTAACCCCCGAAAGTACACTCCAGTCCAAACCAAAAAAAAATTATTTTCTGTGTTTGTGAATTGTGTGCGCAGTAGCCGCACGTGCATCAACAAAGTAGTGCCAAGCGTGCGCCTGTGTCATAAGTAAAGGGCCGGCTGGCTTGACCATTAAGGGTGCTGTAACCCCCGAAAGTACACTCCAGTCCAAACCAAAAATAAAATTATTTTCTGTGTTTGTGAATTGTGTGCGCAGTAGCCGCACGTGCATCAACAAAGTAGTGCCAAGCGTGCGCCTGTGTCATAAGTAAAGGGCCGGCTGGCTTGACCGTTAAGGGTGCTGTAACCCCCGAAAGTACACTCCAGTCCAAACCAAAAAAAAAATTATTTTCTGTGTTTGTGAATTGTGTGCGCAGTAGCCGCACGTGCATCAACAAAGTAGTGCCAAGCGTGCGCCTGTGTCATAAGTAAAGGGCCGGCTGGCTTGACCGTTAAAGGGTGCTGCAACCCCCGAAAGTACACTCCAGTCCAAACCAAAAAAAAAATATTTTCTGTGTTTGTGAATTGTGTGCGCAGTAGCCGCACGTGCATCAACAAAGTAGTGCCAAGCGTGCGCCTGTGTCATAAGTAAAGGGCCGGCTGGCTTGACCGTTAAAGGGTGCTGTAACCCCCAAAGTACACTCCAGTCCAAACCAAAAAAAAAATTATTTTCTGTGTTTGTGAATTGTGTGCGCAGTAGCCGCACGTGCATCAACAAAGTAGTGCCAAGCGTGCGCCTGTGTCATAAGTAAAGGGCCGGCTGGCTTGACCGTTAAAGGGTGCTGTAACCCCCGAAAGTACACTCCAGTCCAAACCAAAAAAAAATTATTTTCTGTGTTTGTGAATTGTGTGCGCAGTAGCCGCACGTGCATCAACAAAGTAGTGCCAAGCGTGCGCCTGTGTCATAGGTAAAGGGCCGGCTGGCTTGACCGTTAAGGGTGCTGTAACCCCCGAAAGTACACTCCAGTCCAAACCAAAAAAAAAATTATTTTCTGTGTTTGTGAATTGTGTGCGCAGTAGCCGCACGTGCATCAACAAAGTAGTGCCAAGCGTGCGCCTGTGTCATAAGTAAAGGGCCGGCTGGCTTGACCGTTAAAGGGTGCTGTAACCCCCGAAAGTACACTCCAGTCCAAACCAAAAAAAAATTATTTTCTGTGTTTGTGAATTGTGTGCGCAGTAGCCGCACGTGCATCAACAAAGTAGTGCCAAGCGTGCGCCTGTGTCATAAGTAAAGGGCCGGCTGGCTTGACCGTTAAGGGTGCTGTAACCCCCGAAAGTACACTCCAGTCCAAACCAAAAAAAAAATTATTTTCTGTGTTTGTGAATTATGTGCGCAGTAGCCGCACGTGCATCAACAAAGTAGTGCCAAGCGTGCGCCTGTGTCATAAGTAAAGGGCCGGCTGGCTTGACCGTTAAGGGTGCTGTAACCCCCGAAAGTACACTCCAGTCCAAACCAAAAAAAAAATTATTTTCTGTGTTTGTGAATTGTGTGCGCAGTAGCCGCACGTGCATCAACAAAGTAGTGCCAAGCGTGCGCCTGTGTCATAAGTAAAGGGCCGGCTGGCTTGACCGTTAAAGGGTGCTGCAACCCCCGAAAGTACACTCCAGTCCAAACCAAAAAAAAATTATTTTCTGTGTTTGTGAATTGTGTGCGCAGTAGCCGCACGTGCATCAACAAAGTAGTGCCAAGCGTGCGCCTGTGTCATAAGTAAAGGGCCGGCTGGCTTGACCGTTAAAGGGTGCTGTAACCCCCGAAAGTACACTCCAGTCCAAACCAAAAAAAAATTATTTTCTGTGTTTGTGAATTGTGTGCGCAGTAGCCGCACGTGCATCAACAAAGTAGTGCCAAGCGTGTGCCTGTGTCATAAGTAAAGGGCCGGCTGGCTTGACCGTTAAGGGTGCTGTAACCCCCGAAAGTACACTCCAGTCCAAACCAAAAAAAAAATTATTTTCTGTGTTTGTGAATTGTGTGCGCAGTAGCCGCACGTGCATCAACAAAGTAGTGCCAAGCGTGCGCCTGTGTCATAAGTAAAGGGCCGGCTGGCTTGACCGTTAAAGGGTGCTGTAACCCCCGAAAGTACACTCCAGTCCAAACCAAAAAAAAATTATTTTCTGTGTTTGTGAATTGTGTGCGCAGTAGCCGCACGTGCATCAACAAAGTAGTGCCAAGCGTGCGCCTGTGTCATAAGTAAAGGGCCGGCTGGCTTGACCATTAAGGGTGCTGTAACCCCCGAAAGTACACTCCAGTCCAAACCAAAAATAAAATTATTTTCTGTGTTTGTGAATTGTGTGCGCAGTAGCCGCACGTGCATCAACAAAGTAGTGCCAAGCGTGCGCCTGTGTCATAAGTAAAGGGCCGGCTGGCTTGACCGTTAAGGGTGCTGTAACCCCCGAAAGTACACTCCAGTCCAAACCAAAAAAAAAATTATTTTCTGTGTTTGTGAATTGTGTGCGCAGTAGCCGCACGTGCATCAACAAAGTAGTGCCAAGCGTGCGCCTGTGTCATAAGTAAAGGGCCGGCTGGCTTGACCGTTAAAGGGTGCTGCAACCCCCGAAAGTACACTCCAGTCCAAACCAAAAAAAAAATATTTTCTGTGTTTGTGAATTGTGTGCGCAGTAGCCGCACGTGCATCAACAAAGTAGTGCCAAGCGTGCGCCTGTGTCATAAGTAAAGGGCCGGCTGGCTTGACCGTTAAAGGGTGCTGTAACCCACAAAGTACACTCCAGTCCAAACCAAAAAAAAAATTATTTTCTGTGTTTAGCCGCACGTATATATCAAATCGATATAACATAAATGGAGGACCAAACTTTCTCCGATAAAAATAAAATAGAGAAAGATCAAGAACCACTTCCTCCTAGTGCTGAAGCTGCTGCCACTAGTCATGACATAGACGATAACATGCCATCAACGTCGTCTGCCAAGGCCGATGCCCAATGTCATAGTAGAGGGCACATACAATCCCAAATGGCAAAGTTCAGGAAAATGACCTTGAAAAAGACATTTAAATCAGCTGAAGAGAAACGTAAACTTGCCAATATGCCATTTACGACACGGAGTGGCAAGGAACGGCTAAGGTCGATCCCTAGTATGTTCATGACTAGTGGTTCAGCTTCACATGACGATGGAAGCCCTCCTCCCACTAAAAAAATCAAAAGAGTTAAGCTGGCAAAAGCACAGCGAAGAACTGTGCTTTCTAAGAAGATATCACAAATCCCCAAGGAGAGTCCAAGTGTGGTGGTGGTTGCGATGCCTGACCTTCCCAGCACTGGACGGGAAGAGGTGGCTCTTTCCACCATTTGCACGCCCCCTGCAAGTGCTGAAAGGAGCACCCACAGTCCACTTGCTGATATGCAAATTGAAGATGTCACTGTTGAAGTACAACAGGATGAGGATACTGGTGTAGCTGGCGCTGAGGACTAAGTTGGCGAGGAGGATTCTGATGGTGATGTGGTTTGTTTAAATCAGGCTCCGGGGGAGACAGTTGTTGTCCGTGGGATGAAAAAGCCCATCACGGTCATGCCTGGGCAGAAGACCAAACATTCCACCTCTTTGGTCTGGCAATATTTCTATCCAAATCCGGACAACAACTGTCTTGCCATATGTACCATATGTAAAGGTGAAATAAGTAGGGGTAGGGACGTCAACCACCTAGGAACATCCTCCCTTATACGGCACCTGCAGCGCGTTCATAAAAAGTTACTGTCAAGTTCAGAAACTTTGGCTAAGACCGTAAGCAGTCCAGGGACACCTAAATCCCATTGTCCTGTTGTATCCAAGCGCCTGCAAACCACACCGTCAACTCCCTCCTCGTCAATTTCCTCCTTAGTTAGGATCGGAAGTAGTCCTGCAGGCCATGTCACTGGCATGACTGACTCTCCTATCCGGGATTCCTCCGGAGGATCCTGCATTGCTACGCCTACTGCTGCCGCTGCTGCTGTTGCTGCTGCTGGGAGTCGTTCATCATCCCAGAGAGGAAGTAGGAACACCACTACTTTTACTAAACAATTGACCCTCCAACAGTCCTTAGCGAGGAGGATGAAGTACGACAGCAGTCATCCTGAAGCAAAACGTATAACTGAGGCCTTGACTGCTATGTTGGTGTTAGACGTGCGTCCGGTATCCGCCATTAGTGCAGTGGGATTTAGACAATTGATGGAGGTAGTGTGTCCCCGGTTCCAAATCCCGTCTAGATTCCACTTCACTAGGCAGGCGATACCGAGACTGTACAGAAACGTCAGAAAAAGTGTCCTCAGTGTCCTGAAAAATGCCGTTGTACACAATGTCCACTTAACCACGGACATGTGGACAAGTGGAACAGGGCAGACTAAGGACTATATGACTGTGACAGCCCACTGGGTAGATGTATCACCTTACGCAGCAACAGCAGCAGCGTCACCAGTAGCAGCATCTAAGAAATGCCAGCTCGTTACAAGGCAGGCTACGCTGTGTATCACCGGTTTCAGTAAGAGGCACACCGCCGACAACCTCTTAGAGAAACTGAGGGAAATCATCGCCCAGTGGCTTACCCCACTTAGACTCTCCTGGGGATTTGTGATATCTGACAACGCCACCAATATTGTGCGGGCATTACATCTGGGCAAATTCCAGCACGTCCCATGTTTTGCTCACACAATAAACTTGGTGGTGCAGAATTTTCTGAAAAGCGACAGGGGCGTGCAGGAGACGCTTTGGGTGGCCCGAAAAATTTCTGGCCACTTTCGCCATTCAGCGACTGCGTGCCGAAGACTGGAGCGCCAGCAAACACTCTTGAACCTGCCCCGCCATCACCTGAAGCAAGAGGTTGTGACGCGGTGGAACTCAACCCTCTATATGCTTCAGAGGATGGAGGAGCAGCAAAAGGCCATACAAGCCTATACATCCACCTATGACATAGGCAAAGGAGGGGGTATGCACCTGACTCAAGCGCAGTGGAGAATGATTTCCATGTTGTGCAAGGTTCTCCAGCCCTTCGAACTTGCCACACGTGAAGTCAGTTCAGACACTGCCAGCTTGAGTCAGGTCATTCCCCTCATCAGGCTTTTGCAGAAGCAGCTGGAGAAAGTGAAGGAGGAGCTAAGACGGAGCGATTCCGCTCGGCATGTGGGACTTGTGGATGAAGCCCTTCATTCGCTTTGCCAGGATTCCAGGTTGGTCAATCTGTTGAAATCAGACCACTACGTTTTGGCCACCGTGCTCGATCCTAGGTTTAAAGCCTATGTGGTGTCTCTCTTTCCGGCCGACACAAGCCTGCAGAGGTGCAAAGACCTGCTGGTGAACACACTGTCAGCTGAAGCGGAACGTGACACGTCAACGGCTCCTTCTTCATTTTCTCCTGCAACTGGGGCTGCCAGGAAAAAACTTAGGTATCCTAAGCAACCCGCTGGCGGTGATGCAGGGCAGGCAGGACCAAGTTTGGACATCTGGTCCGGACTGAAGGACCTGGCAACAATTTCTGACATGTCTACTGTCACTGCATATGATACTGTCACCATTGACAGAATGGTGGAGGATTACATCGGTGACAGCATCCAAGTAGGCATGGCAGACAGTCCATACCTGTACTGGCAGGAAAAAGAGGCAATTTGGAGGCCCCTGTACAAACTGGCTCTATTTTACCTGAGTTGCCCCCCCTCCAGTGTGTACTCCGAAAGAGTGTTTAGTGCAGCCGGGAACCTTGTCAGCGAAAGGCGTAGGAGGTTGCTTCCACAGAATGTGGAGAAGATGATGTTCATCAAAATGAATTATCAGCTCTTCCAGGGAGACCAGCCTCCAGAAGGTACAGAGGGACCTGTGGTGGTGGATTCAAGTGGGGACGAGTTAATACTTTGTGAGGATGAGGATGTACACACTGAAGAGGGTGAGGAATCGGTGGATGAGGAGGATGAGGATGACATCTTGCCTCCATAGAGCCAGTTTGTGCAGGGACACATTAATTGCCAGCTTGTTTTGTGGGGGCCCAAACGAACCAATCATTTCAGCCACAGTTGTGTGGCAGACCCTGGCGCTGAAATGATTGGTTTGTTAAAGTGTGCATGTCCTGTTTATACAACATAAGGGTGGGTGGGAGGGCCCAAGGACAATTCCATCTTGCACCTCTTTTTTTTCTTTGCATTATGTACAGTTTGGGGCCTAGTTTTTCTAACTGCCATCCTGTCTGCCACTGCAGTGTCACTCCTAGATGGGTCACGTGTTTGTGCCGCCCACTCGTGTCACTTAGCATAGTCATCCAGCTACCTCGGTGCAACGTTTTGGACATAAAAACACTATTGTGAGGTGTGAGGTGTTCAGAATAGACTGGAAATGAGTGGAAATTAAGGTTATTGAGGTTAATAATAGCATAGGAGCAGAAAAACCTACAAATTCTGTGATTTTAGCTGTTTTTATGCTTTTTTAAAAAAAAATACAGATCCAAAACACAAAACCCAGAACCCAAAACACGGAAGGGTGGTTTTGGCAAAACCAATCCAGATCCAAAACACGAAGAAAGATCCAGATCCAAAACCAAAACACAAAACACGAAAAGTGGCCGGTGCACACCCCTAGTAATTAGCAAAATATGTGACCTTACTTATATTATTATTATTATTATTATTATTATTATTATTATTATTATTATTTATAACTTTATAAACTAGATCAGTGATATCTGACAACGCTCCTCATTGTTATTAAAGCAACGTATAAATTCAGCTGGTCCCTCTTTCATTGTATTCTTCTATCTGTAGTGATTCTTTTAGACGATGAATGCAAAGCTTATTCACACTTGCCTACTTTTATAAATGCTTTTCAGGGAGATTGCGAAAGCAGCACCTATGAGTGCGGTGCTAAAGTGGGCGTGTACTGTTACATCTGAGAGGCGTGTCATACATGTGATGGGTGTGTACTGATACATCTGGGGGGCGTGTCATACATGTGATGGGTGTGTACGGCTACATCTGAGGGGCGTGTCATACATGTGATGGATGTGTACTGTTACATCTGAGGGGCGTGTCATACATGTGATGGATGTGTTCTGTTACATCTGAGGGGCGTGTCATACATGTGATGGATGTGTACTGTTACATCTGAGGGGCGTGTCATACATGTGATGGATGTGTACTGTTACATCTGAGGGGTGTGTCATACATGTGATGGATGTGTACTGCTACATCTGGGGGGCATGTCATACATGTGATGGGCGTGTACTGCTACACCTGGGAGGCATGTCATAATACTGGCTTACATCCAAATGTAAATAAGCCCAAAAGCAGTTAGTAACATCTTTTTGTTGATGAAAACACACTGATACTTTTAGGAAAATGTATGTAGCCATAGGGATCGTAGGGCCTGATTCAGAGCCGGACGCAATTAGTGCTCGCTCGTCCTGAAAATAGGAGTGGCTATTCAAATGAACCGTTCGCTGTTTGCGGTCTGTTCACGCCTCTAGGTCTGAACGAGCGAACAAAACTTGCGGTCCTTTTTTGGGAAACTACGCCCCCTGGCCGCTCGCATCCTACGTCATGTCCGCTATTTATTAGATTAATCAAGTACATCGAACAGGGTATGAGCTGCTCGCTATTCTTGTGGTTGGGTTTTGCTACCACAATTTTGCGAGCAGTTCTGGCTATAAAATAACCCAGTGACGTGGTCAATGACGCTGCTGTTTTAAATATGCACACCCATAAAACGCCCGTTTTGACCTTTAAGCACGCCTACGATCGGATCTCCACTCCCCGTTTTCAAGCACCTTCCCCTGTTACCACCCACATACGCCTCATTCTGTCACTCAAATTAGCAGGCATTCGCTATTTTGCGAGCACATGAATTTCGGCCGCACTGACTGGTTCGCGCATGCGTATAACGATCCATACGCATGCGCAGTTGGGCAAACATTGCTCGGAGCGAACGAGCTGCCGCTTACGAGTGGCTCTGAATCAGGCCCATTGTGCCTTATACCCAATTCAGGGAAATTACACTAATGATCCCATTTGAATGTATATATCTCTGTTTTTTTAACATAACAGCTTCATGGGGGTGCAATCAGGGAGATTACTACACTCTTTAGGGAGACAGGGAGATTGCTACTGTTTCAGGGAGTCTCCCTAACAATGAGGGAGAGTTGGCAAATATGAGCTTATTGTAATATTTTAATGCAAAAAAAATGGACATAAAAGTCCTCCAACTGCTCACTGGCACTTATTACATTTTACTCTCTGGATAGACTCCAGTTATAATCTGGAACTTGGGCAATTTCATGCATAATAATCAGTTATCATAAACAAATAAAACTTATTTTTAATTGCTGACATGTCTGTGCAGATCTTTTATGTCTACTTGTGTTCTGCACCCAGGTAACTTGTCAGCTGACTGCCTTGCTGCTGACACCTATAGTACCTACAGGATATGAGCACCTGGACAGTGCTGGCTCCACCCTCCTCACCCCTTCCTCCTTTCCGTCATCGATAAATTTGCTAATAAACACTCTGATACTGAATATGGACATTTATAGGGTTGACATGATGACAATCTGCTCATTACACAATACCAGTTTCCAAAAATACCTTTCAATTGCAAATGGGTATAATATCACCCTCAGACGACTTTGACGTGTATCGTACATAGTACTATCCCGCTGCTCCACCCGTGCGCCGAAGTGGCCCGTGGGTGGTGAAATCGGGAGGTTGGGGACCCCCACCGCTGCAGCTGTGTGGTGGTGCCAGACCCTCGGCGTGTGAATCAGAGCCGTAACTAAACTTTTTGGTGCCTTGTGCCAGAAAGAGCATTGGCGCCCCCCTCATTTTTCAAAGGGACATAGGCCCTCATTCAGAGCCGCTCGTTAACAGCAGTACGCTCATTGCGTTCCGATGTTGACTAACCGCGCATGCGTCGGTGTAACACTGCGCATGTGCGTACGGCAGATTGCGAGCTTTTTTTTGACTCATTCCTAAAATAGCGTACAGGAAGTGACATGTCAAATGTGATTGACAGAACAGGGCGTTTTAGGGTGTTGACGGGGGTGGAGATGGAAAAACGCAGGCGCGGCGAGGCGTTTTGGGGGCGTACATACATTAGCAGATGCGAGCGTAAAATGTGTTCAGACCGACTCATACGTCACTGGATGATCCTCTTTCACTTCAAAATGCTCGCACAGCTTAGGGTCTGGATTACTCGACCACATTGACGATGGCCTTCTCCTCCGTCCCGGGACTCCACGATGTTGTTGCGATTAATCGCGGGCTGGCAGAAAAGCAATTAGTGTTGGATTGAGAACCGGCTTGGTATGTGTTTTTAAATTTTTTGGGGGGGATAGCACAAAACCGTACGCAGGTGGAACTCAGAGCTGCTAATGTCAGGATGACACAATCAATTTGCGTACATTTGTGGGGGTTTATTTTGCCCTCAATTTGGTGGTTAGGGCCTATTGTAACAATAATGTCATCATGTTTTAATTTTCGCACCATTTTATTTGTGCCTCTTGAATTTGCCTCGTTATATGAATTTTTAAACGTTCCTTAAAGAACCCATTTTTTATTTTTTATTTTTTTTGTGTCAGTTTTTGCCTTTTGGTCCAGGATTCAATGTAACCCATTTGTACAATAATTTCACAATCCAATGTCAGATTTTTTGTTTCAATTTATTGCTCAAAAAAAATAATAATAAATTAAATATTGGGGACATCTTTTTTGGCCAAAGATATGTTCCAAAATCAAACAAATTGGCCCAACATAACTGTTGACATAAACATACAACAAAAAAATAATAACATTTCACAAGAAAGGAGAGGGAAGTTTTGACCAGAAAGGAATATGAGCCAAGCACAGAAGGATTGTGGGAAAAGTCACCATTGCTGTCACCGTTTTTTCACCCGTTTGGATGGGGGAGGGAGGGCGCCAGACCGGGTCCGGGATGTCATCGGGCTGGCCTGTCCAGAGGCAGATGTTGTGGCCTCTGGACTAGGCACAGGGCTAGGCACATTTGGAGGATTGGCTGATGTTGTGTCAGAGGTGGAGGATCCTGATGTTCCGGCAGGATGGGAGGTCGGCTCCACCATGTGCTGGCGAACGAGCTGCTCCAGGGCAATGGCGATGCGGATGTTGGCCCTGGTATTTTCCGCCAGGGCCTGACCAATGGTCACGTTGGCCGCAGCATTTTGCTCCAGGGCCTCAGCCACCCGTACCAGACTGGCGTCCATCCTCTGCAGAGTCTCCGTATGGAAATCCGATTTGAAATTGAGTTCTGTGAGGAGGGACACTGCCTGCGAGGGGGATTGCCCTGGACTGGCTTCTGCAGGGTCCTCAGCCGGATGTACTGGTTCCTCCCCTGCAGAGCCAGCAGAAATTCGGCGGCCAAGGCTCCCCTCTGGAGCAGACTCATCCGCCTGTGTCTCTGTTAGGAAAAAAGAGAAAAGACTCACATTAAAATCTACATATTGGCCCAATAACATTTCTGAGTTGATGACATCAAAAGATTTACCTGGGCCAACATGAGGAGCCGCAAAGTCTGGCATGTCCGTATCCATGTTGGACACGCCAAACACCTCCACAGGCTGCACACACCCCTGTGCCAGCTCTTCTAAATCCGTCAACTCCAATGACACAGGGGTGGGACCCCCACCTGTCCCCCTTGCATGCCTAGCCCTGTCCGCGAGTTTTTGCTTTAGGCGATATTTGAAGTCGCCCCATCTGTGGGAAAAAATGGAAGCCATTATCCTTTGGTTTAAAATGGTGTTTGTCTTTAGGGGGGGCAAGGGTTTACTTACCGCCGTTTGACATCCCGGGCTAGACGGACATAATCACCCACCCTATTGACAACAACGGCTACCTCTTCCCACATTCTCCACTTCTGGCTTAGACTCATATTCCTGTCTGCCTGTGGCAGGATGTCCACACACTTCTGGATCAAAACCTCCATCTCCTTTCTTGTGAAATGTGGCTGCCTTTTTTTTTTGGCCGCTTTGGCCGGAATACTGGGCCCAGCAGCCTCTTCCATGTCATCCTCCTCACCTATTTGTGTAAATTTTCAGAATTCACAAAATCACAACTTGCCCAATCTTATGTTTCAAATTAATCATTGATACAAAATGCATGAAAGACTTACCGCCTGACTCTTGGGCATTGTTTCCCTGGTCTGTCGCCATGTCTGAGGTCCGAACAAGAAATACACCAGAATTTGAATGTGTTTTCGTGACGTATTTATACATGCGTCCTTATTTTGCGGCCGCATCATTGATTGTGCGTCCCTATGATCCCTCCTTAATTTGTACGGGAAACGAAACACTATTTATGGCTTGGTGTGTCTCTAGTCGAGGTGGCGTTTTTGGATTGTTGGAGGTTACCTTGGCTGGAGTTTATTGATTGCGTAGAAAGGAGTTGGCGGTTGGAGATTCTTTTGTTGGTTAGATTTGCGTTTTGATTTTCCGTTCTCTTTGTTGGTTTATATTTTTGGGACCTCGTTTCTTGATTTGGTAAGTTTTGTGAAGTCTAACTTTTGATCAATTGTTGTTTCATTGTGTTTTTTTTTTTTAATAAATTTTGGATCCATAATTTCTTCTATTTTAGTTTTTGATTATTTTCGAACCAAAAGACCTTTTGATTTGGACTCTTATATATTTGCTCTTGGTAAGTCCATTTTTTATCTTGTATTTGCTAACTAATTAGCGCATTTTTACTACTTACTCTTATGACTTGTATTTGCGAACTAATTAGCGCATTTTTACTACTTACTCTTGTGACTTGTATTTGCGAAGTAATTTGCGCATTTTTACTACTTACTCTTCTGACTTGTATTTGCGAACTAATTTGCGAATTTTTAAATGCTTAATAATCATTTTATCTTTTTTGAGGTTTCCCTTTCGCTTTTTGTGCAAACATTTCAACCCATTTTGATGTATTGTGTGAAATGTCGTTTTGCTGTTTTGCAAAATGTGTGTTTCGCATATTTTAAGTTTGGTCTGGCACAAAAATTCGAAACAAAAATGCACAGAGTGAAATCTGTCAAATAATTTTTGTGTTTAATTTCAGTTTGGACGTATCATGACAATACCCCGGCATGTAAGCAGCAATGGATGGTATCATCAAGCTAAGTTGTTTTAATTTACTTTTGGGGTGGGTCAAAAGCCTTACATTGAAATCTTTGAATTTCAGGTAGATCTGGGGCGGATTGTTCTGGCCATGCTCCCGGAAGCCGACCAACCTCAATCTCGTCCCAGGCGTAGGCATCGTAGGCATGCAAGGCCCCAGATATTTCGAACACGTGTCACCCTTTTTGGATTGCCCGATGATGAGGTTTTAAGACGCTACCGTCTACCTCCCAAAATCATCATAGACACTCTCTCATTAATAGAAAGTGATCTTGAGCGGCAAATTGACAGTCCAACAGCAATACCACCACTTACGCAATTTATGGCGGTGTTACATTTCTGTGCCTCAGGATTGTTTCAAACAACGGTGGGAATAGTGGCGGGCATCTCCCAATCCTCCTTTTCCCGGATCCTGAGGGCAGTGATGGAGGCACTTTTCAAGCACCTCCATCATTTTATTCAAATGCCTTTGGATATGGGTGCCCTTAGTGTGGCCAAGGCCAATTTTTACCAAATAGCTGGCTTCCCACACATCATAGGGGTTGTGGATGGTACTCACATACCACTTCAGCCTCCAGCACGGCTGGAGGCCATATTTCGAAACAGGAAACACTATCACTCCCTCAATGTAATGGTGGTATGTGATGCCTCCCTCCAGATCCTGTCCCTGAATGCTAAATTACCCGGAAGTGCACATGACTCCTTCGTCATCCGGAAATCAGGGATATGGCACAAATTAAACAACCTACAAGCTGGTGATGCGTGGCTTCTGGGTAAGTGGAGACCTTTAGTACATAACAATGTTAAGCTTGATACACAGTGTTCCTGATGTTGTCTATTCTTTTTCACAGGAGACAGTGGATATCCTTGCATGTCCTGGCTGCTCACTCCTTATTTGGCTCCCACACCAGGCCCACAAAGTGCGTATAATTCCACACTTACAGCCACCAGGCAAGTGGTGGAGCGCTGTATCGGCCTTTTAAAAGGCCGATTCCGATGCCTCCACCGCTCTGGTGGCGAGCTCATGTATTTGCCGGATATGGTGTCGAAAATTGTGGTCCTGTGTGGGATATTTCACAACATCGCCATAAGGAGTGGTGTCCCAATGCAGCCAGAGGATGCCTTACCTGAGGATGGCCCCCCCGAGGTTGGTCGGAGGTCAGTATGTGGGGGGGCCATACGCGATGATGTGGTGGCCAGATTTTTTAGGTAAGTTTTTAGAAAACAACAGTGTTTATACCTAATGTGTTTGGGTTTGTTTGCGAACCTCTAATTTTTTGTTGTTTTTTTCACCATCTTCTGTTTTTTCACATAATCTTTGGCACTCCAACGCTCACTACTTCCTGCTACCCTTACCAAACCTGGATCTGGACATTTTGGGAATATATTATGGAACCCATATCGCAACGCCATGTTTGTGGAATCATGTTGGCATGGTCCTTCGTCAACCAGTTCTTGATTTGTTGTTTTTGGTTTGTTTTTGTTTGGTATGTGTTGTATTTGAGATTATCACTTGGTGTTTTTTTTGTGAGTGACCACTTTGATTTATCAGTTATGTTGTAAATAAATGTTTGTAGAGTGAAATGTTCTTCCTTTTTTTGGACGTTACCAGCAAGTGTAACCAGGTTCACACACGGTACATTTGACTAAGGGGTAATCCAGTACTGTCGCCAGTTGAGCTAAAATTAAATATGTTTTCAGGTTCAAAACCCACACCAAAAGGAAGCCTGTACAATCATTTGGGTTTGTAAGATTGGCCTAAGCAGCTTGCACACCAACTAGGAACCTGTAAAATATAGAAATATCTAATTGACACTACACCCAAAAAGGGAAATTACATTGTGACTGTTATGTGTTTCTTGTGGCTGTTTTACATACAAATACAAAACACAATCTTACTTTAAAAAAATGGAAATCCTTGCAGGAACAGTCTACTTATGTCAGGGTAAACAATCTTTGGGTTTCAAAAAACGAATTAGCCGGAACGTATGTTTGAAAAATACAATTTAATTGGAAAAAAACAACCAAAAAAATAACTATTGGCGAAAGATGCCAGACAGACGGTCAAGGGCCACGAGCACCCCAATTATATGTTGGCGCATCTGGGCCACACAGTCTTGGACTTCTTGACGACGCCTCTGTTCCTCTGTGGGTGAGAAAAGTGTGTGGATTAATACAACAATAGGGAAACCACATTAGAAATTTTAAAATACAACGAAATCACTCCCAAAAAAAAACAAAACCAAAACCAAAAAATTTGGAGGCTGCAAAAAATACAAGGCCTATGTACAAATTCCCACAGGTGTGATATGTGTATGTTGAAATCAGCAGGAACAGGTAAAGGCAATCTGCTAAATCCACAAAAGTCGACCCAAAAACCACGAATAAAGGAACGACACATGATTACATACAAACAGTTTCTGCTTTAAAAAAAGGCGAAAGAAAAACATACCGGTTGACAAAACGGCAGCTCCGGAAGTCCCACCATCGTCCTCCTCGGAGGACACTCCATTCCCCAAAGATCGGGGCGGGGTTATTACGGACTCCGGGGAGGGGGTAATTGGAAGAGGGGTGGTTGGAGGAGAGGGGGAAGTGGGACGGAGGGGAAGGAGGCCCGACATTTCCGGGCGAGGGTCTTGGAAGGCTGGGGTGGAGTGGGGAATAGGGGAATTATTGGGGGTGGAGTGTTGGCTGGGGGTTGGGGAGAGTGGGCGTGACCGCCGTCTGGCCGGACGTTGACGGCGTAGTCTTGGCTGTCCCCCTAAAAGATGTCAAACAAATTGTGATTAGTTTCAGCACAAATCCTGGCCAAAAAACAATTTAAAATCACCCCCCACCAACAAAAAACATGCAAATATGAGTAGAATGAATAATTATGAAATAGAGGGAAAACATGGCCAGGCAAATATGAGGAGAATGAATAAATAGGACAGACATGAAAACATGCACACGCAGTTTGGGCCACAAAGACAAACATGAAAAACAAAATACATACAACTTACTTTCTGAAATCTGCATGCGAAAGCATGCCAGCAAGCGGGGCGTTCGCCGTTGCAGGTCCGAGCACCTGCGCTCCAGCTGGCCGATGTTGCGGCGTGAGCCGAAGGAGCGCAGGCGGGCCCGTGCCTCCGCATATGCGGAACGCTTCTGCCGGTTGCTGATGGGTGGAGGCTGGCTGGTGATACGCCTATCTATCACCTCCGTTAGCACCAGCAGCTCGCGCTTGGTGAATGCGGAGGCTCTCATGATGGCAATGGTGTTTTTCCTAAAATTCATTTTTGATAAAGTGGCCAAAAAATTTCTGATTGGCTAATGTATTTGGGAAATTAACAGGAGCAATTCTATTGGTTAGTGTATGAGTCATGTGTTCGACAGGGCCAGAAATCTCCGAAGAGTTATGATAGGCTTGATGCAGTGACATGCGTAAGCAAATTTAAATAAAGAAATGAACCCCGGGAAATATGCGGGGATCCAAAGCAATAGAACAATTGTTTAATTGTGGGTAACATATTTATTGAGCAATAAAAGCGAATGTTTAAGCCGTACGTATTCTGCGGGAAAACACAAACACGGACAAGAGTAAAGTTTCTTGCATTGTGTTGAAAAAAAAAAAACAATTAAGCTAATTGATACATTGATTGGCATGATACGATTGATGGAGGTAGGCAGAATAAAGGAGCAGGTAATCGACATCTGACAAGGCCACTTCTGGTTTATACTTGTGCGTGCGTTCCCTTCAAGCCATTTTGGGGATGTACGCTCGCTATTTTGCACGCTCGTTAGTTTGAGGAGGGGTCGTCTGAGTTTGGGGAGGATTTTTAGATGCGTTCGAAAATACGAGCGAGCCCTTGAATTTAAATATTTTTGTACGTACGCCTAACGTACGTTCGCCCGCTTGCGAGTGGGTCTGAATGAGGGCCATAATGCACCCAAAAAAGGGCCATGGCTTCATGGGGAAGGGCCAGGAAAGAGATAGGAGAGGCCAGAAGATGCTGGGGATAAATAGGGACATAATATAGTGCACCTGAGAGAGGACCATGGCCTCATGGGGAAGGGCCAGGGAAGAGATAGGGGAGGCCAGGAGATGCTGGGGATAAATAGGGACATAATATAGTGCACCTGAGAGAGGACCATGGCCTCATGGGGAAGGGCCAGGGAAGAGATAGGAGAGGTCAGGAGATGCTGGGGATGAACTAAGAGGAAGCTACAAGCAAGAATGATAACAAACAGTGCCCAAACAGCTCCCCCTGACCTGTGGTGCCCTGTGCGATGGCACCGGTCGCACTACCCTAGCTACGGCCCTGGTGTGAATGGATACAGCACGCATGTGCGCGGCATCCATTCACAGATGGGAGAGGGCTGGGGGAAGCCCAGCCAGTGACGGAGGGCTGGGCTTTACCCCCAGCCTGACGTTATTTGGCACGCCTCCAAAGAATGCCACTTAGGGGGCGTGACCTATGGTAATGAGGCCACGCCCCCAATTTTGTTTGCAGCGCGCGATAGCAGGGCGTAGCGTACTGGGCCGGCTCAGGGTGCTCAGACCCCTGGAGCCAGCCCTGTTGCTATGGATTACTGCATACAGTATTTACACCTTTTACATTTGTAACTCACAATTTCAGAAGGCAATGTATAAAGAGTGCCCTAAAACAGAGGATGTGAGAAAAGGATATTGGCGTCCTGATTGGACAAGAGCATGGGTCAACCAATCAGCTTCTCCGCGCACATTGATGGGAGGGTGACAACTGTAAAATAAATACAATCCTATAAATGTACTGTAACTTGTTCTTTGTTTCTCTTCTTTTTTTTTACCCTACATCGTAACTGTACAGAACTTCTCTTGAGCAGCTCAATAGCTTTAGTGTCCTCGAGATGATTCACGCTCCTTGTAAGCATTATAAGAGTATATATCGGATCATTGCAATATATTATTGCTAAATGCAAAGAATGATTTACGCTCGGCAGCAAGGGACCGCTGTCTTATATAAGGTTCTTACCAACTTTCTTTCCCGGAGACTAAAACATGTTCAATTAATTAGAGTTTTGGGGATCACTGCACAGATATAAAAGCAGCGATAAAACGTTTGTGACTATGAGATATCCTTTAAAACGCTCAATGAAATACCTCGCAAAGTTAAGAAAGTGTATTGTGAGAAGTGGTGACTGTCCCTCTTTATAGATGTCATAAAAAGCGTATTTATGGGGCTGAAGATATTAAGGGGAATGATAAAATGGGAACACCTAATTCAGGCTTCCAGGCCAGCGTGAGGCAATTCTGTGCGAGAACTGACAATAATAAAATTGTACTGGATAGTGCCGTTTAACCCTAATCCAAATAAAGAGATCACCCTATTAAAAAATTGGAGTCATAATTTTTTTTTTACAAGTTCCCAGATTTAATGCCACCGCGGTCAAATGAAGCTCTGAAAGGCGTAGGGATTTGAATTCATTAATTTTCTGTAAGTATCATTTTAGTGCCTATCAGAGCTGAAACGTTTAACCTAAGCATACCAGCCAAACAGCGGCTTGCATAAAATGACACAGTTACAGCCACTGTGCCCAAGGTTTCAATTTTTCTGGAAAAATGATAATAATAATAATAATAATAATAATAATAATAATAATAATAATAATAATAATAATAATAATAATAATAGAATTTAGTCTATTTATTAGAAAATAATCCCTTATATTTATTTTCATGCTCAGCTAAGCAGTAAAGCACAATAGTCAATTGGGAGATTCTCACACCCGATACTGCACACTAGATAGCTTCCAAAAAAAGAACGATAAAACCCATACAAACTTCGTTTTTGAAGACCCATGAAAAGCCTTGGGATCAGGGGCAGATCAGTGTATTACTGGGCCCCATAGCAAACAGGGGACCAGCCATGCTGCTGAAGCCTGCTGCCCCCCTCTGCTCCAATCTGCTGCAGAGTGAGGGGGCCTTGGTGAGTACTGCGAGTGCCTCAGGGTAGTTTGGGTACTCTTTGATGGGGAGAGACAAGTTCCCCTGTGTACTCCGTTTGGCTGCAATTGTTGGTAGGCAGGGTTAGGAAAAGAGAAAAGAACCCTAACTTAGTTATAAGACAGAAACATGGCAGCTACCACTTTACTATATGCTAAAAGTGGAATTTTAATTATTCTTAAGCTGGGAACACAATAGGTCGACACCAGCAGATGACCGATAGATCTTTTAGATACTGTTTATCGGCCATCTGCTGTGCTGCAGGGCCGATCCGATATGTCTGTGAACAATGTAATTCACAGACATATCGGGTGTGTAGTGTACACATCTGACGATGTTCTATAGATATATCGGCCATCTGCTGTGCTGCAGGGCCGATCCGATATGTCTGTGAACAATGGCCCTGATTCAGACCCACTCGCGAGCGGCTGTCCGCTCGCAAGTGGGTCGATGGTCTGCACTGCGCATGCACACGACGGAGGGAGCTCCGTTGTGCGCATGCGCCAGACGCGACGAGCGAAGGACTTTCCTTCGCTCGTAGTGTCTGATCAAAGGGGTCGTGCTGTCGATGTTGATTGACAGCACGCCCCCTTTGGTGGGCGTGTCGGGGGCGTGCCTGCCAGACGGAGGGAACGCCTACCGTCAGAAGCCGGCCCCACTGACATCACTAGTGATGTCAGTGGGAGTGATTTTGGCTCTGATAGAGCCAAAATCACTCCTGGCCTTGCGGTTGAGAAACTCAACCGCAGGCTTCTGCTCGCACTGGCGATGGTCGCAATGGTCAAGACCATCGCGACCATCATCCTGCACGCTCGTATATGCTGTGGGTGGTGACCCACAGCTATACGAGCGTCCAGGAGGACGCTCCATATTA
Source organism: Taudactylus pleione (assembly GCA_031769625.1). NCBI lineage: Eukaryota > Metazoa > Chordata > Amphibia > Anura > Myobatrachidae > Taudactylus > Taudactylus pleione. Next base: position 378,314 of record JAUIMM010001622.1, read on the forward strand.
ATGGAGGTGGGCCCTGATTCAGAGCGAGCGCTCTGGTCAGAGCGTCCGGCTCTGAATCAGGGCCAATGTCGTTCACAGACATATCGGGTGTGTACACACCTGACGATGTTCTATTGATATATCGGCCATTTCATTGAATGGGCGATATATCTATCAGTGTCTACCGAGCTATAGTCTATCATTCACAATAACAACCAATCATATTCATGGGGTTCTGCTCCTTCCATCTGGGTAGTTTCCTCATGTAACTCGCTAGTCATACTGTATGTCAGTGGGTGACTGAACAGCTGCTGTTTACACACCGTATACTAGCAGGGCCAGTAAACTCACTAACGGCTGATGCCGGTATGTTTAATCCCTTTAATTCAACACTTGAATATAACCTCTTATTTATCTAATAAATAAAACACGCCACAACAGTAGTTGTATTCAAATGAGATCAAATTTATTTGATATAATTAATATGGTGGAAAACAAGAACGGACAACATATAACTTGAAACAATCATGCATCCCGAAATCAGTCATTGGTGTACAACTCCCCAAATCACACACACCCGGACGGGTGGTGCCAAATGCCCTCACGGGACGTAATCAATATAACTATATAGCCATACTTGCCTACCTTCCTGATTCGGCCGGGAGTCTCCCGAAATTCGTGTGGCACTCCAAGCCAACCAGAAAGGCAGGCAAGCCTCCCAGCGGCCAACGACCCGCCCGACCCCCCCCCCCCACAGTAACAATGGAAACCCCCAAAGTGGGGGAGGCCGGTGACGCGTTTTGCGCTATATCTCATCATCGTGGCCCCACCCCCTGCTTCACAATGTTGTTCATCTCTGCATTGTGAAGAGGGGTCGGGGCCATGATGAAGCGATCGTGCGGTCACACCCCATACTCCGCCCCCAACGCTGCTTCATCGCACCACTACGCCCTCTTTCTTCCGTGACACACCCCCCGGAAGGAGGGAGCTGAAAGTTGGCAGGTATGCTATATACCATTGGTAAAGGAGAGCGCACCCACTAAAGGCATTAACTATCAACTCAACACAACTGTTCTTACCGCCACCGCATGAGGATAGAAAACATCCCAACAAATATAGGGCCTGATTCAGAGCCGGACGCTATTTGCGCTCGCTCGTCCAGAAAATAGGGCTGGCTATTCAAATGAACCATTCGCTCTTTGCGGTCTGTTCACGCCTCTAGGTCTGAACGAGCGAACAAAACTTGCGGTCGTTTTTTTGGGAAACTACGCTCCCTGGCCGCTCGCATCCTACGTCATGTCCGCTATTTATTAGATTAATCGAGTACATCGACCAGGGTATGAACTGCTCGCTATTCTTGTGGTTGGTTTTTCCTACCGCAATCTTGCGAGCAGTTCTGGCTATAAAATAACCCAGTGACGTGGTCAATGACGCTGCTGTATTAATTATGCACACCCATAAAACGCCCGTTTTGACCTTTAAGCACGCCTGCGTTCTGATCTCCACTCCCCGTTTTCAAGCACCTTCCCCTGTTACCACCCACATACGCCTCCTCCTGTCACTCAAATTAGCAGGCATTCGCTATTTTGCGAGCACATGAATTTCGACCGCACTGACAGGTTCGCGCATGCGTATAATGATCCGTACGCATGCGCAGTTGGGCAAACATCGCTCGGAGCGAACGAGCGGCCGCTTACGAGCGGCTCTGAATCAGGCCCATAAGGTGAGGGACGGAGAGTTTTTCCACAAAGGCAGGAGACCTAAAATGGATGCCGGACACTCATAACAGTCACATCAGCCGGTCGATGTTTGTGCTCTGCGCATGCGTATGGATTGCAGTGCATGTGCGCGTGCGCGAACCGGCCGCTGCAATCGGCAAGCTAGGGTCAGGTCAACCACAACTGTGCGAATGGTTCCAATGTTACTCGATGTTACCGATGTTTTGTGGATGCATGTCATGGGAAGTGGGCGGCTTTATACAGTGATGGGCGTCCTGGTTTAGTGTTGCGTTTGCCGTGCGATTGCATTCATTACCATATTTTTGCAGCTAGCGGGTGCGGGTGCGAACGCAGCCGTGCGAAATAGGCTGAATAAGGCCCTGTGATAGGTTGTTAGTTACTCTCCATTAACATATATCAGTTAACTAATACAATATGTCCTACACGAACAGCCTCGTGGATTCATCTTGCTCAGACCTAATCGTTCCTATGCACCAATTATGAAGGGATCAGCACTGACAGGTGCTCAGAATACATCACAAAGGGGAGAACTCCTGAAGTTGGGATTTATTGGGGTCAGGGGTATTTAACTTGTCCAAGTCACGTTTCCAGTGATTTCTTTGGAAATAAGGAGCTAGTACCGAATTTTTTAAGAACTCACCAGAAGTATGGCGCTCCCACACAGGAGGTAGCGAAGACTCTGGCACTACGTCAGCCTTTGTTACCATCTGTGCCTGCGCCATATCTTCTACATATGCGTAATATTTTCAGGGGGGGACGGGAGACCAAACATTTGCACACGGTCTCCTCATGTTTACATTTTTCTGTTACACAGGTTAACAAAAAAAATAAATCAGTTTTCGAATAGTATTTTTTACATGATTAGTGAAACCCCGAAACATTGCCTCAAAATAAATAGGCTAGTTCTCCCAAGTATCGGGACGCTAAGACCGTCGTGCAAACACCTACAGTAGGGCTTAATGGCCCAATTGCTGCATTATTTATTTATTATTTATTTATTACCAGTTATTTATATAGCGCACACATATTCCTCAGCACTTTACAGAGAATATTTGGCCATTCACATCCACCCCTGCCCCAGTGGAGCTTACACTCTATGGGGGTCATTCAGACCCGGTCGTTAGCGCCGATGCACTCGGACCGGGTCGATGTCCCCCCACAGAGCATGCGCACGACGGCGCCGGCGCCGTCGTGCGCATGCGAGAGACCCGCTACGACCGACAGCGCCCCAAAGGGGGCGAGCTGTCGATGTTGATTGACAGCTCGCCCCGTTTGGAAGGCGGGCCGGGGGGGTGGCAGCCCAAACGGGGGCATTCCCATGGGAATGCCTACCGTTTGGGGGCGGCCCCACAGACATCACTAGTGATGTCAGTGGAGAGCTTCCGGCTCAGACAGAGCCGAAAGCTCTCCGGGGCTTACGACAAGGGGACCCTACCCTAGGGTCTCGTCGTAAGCCCCGATGGTCGCGATGGTCTTGACCATCGCGACCATCACCTTAGGCGGTTGTAAGGCTGTGTGTGTTAACCCACAGCCTTACCACTGCAAAGGAGGACGTCTTGAAAATTCAAGACGTCCTCCCCTCATTCAGACCGACCGCACGCTCTGTGCGAACGGCTCTGAATGAGGTCCTATATTCCCTACCATATGTACACACACACATACACACTAGGGGTAATTTTGTTAGGAGCCAATTAACCTACCATTATATTTTTGGAGTGTGGGAGGAAACCGGAGTACCTGGAGGAAACCCACGCAAGCACAGGGAGAATATACAAACTCCACACAGTTAGGGCCGTAGTGGGTATCGAACCAACGACCTCAGTGCTGTGATGCAGTAATGTTGACCATTACACCATCTGTGCTGCATTCAAATCTGAATCCACACAAATTTCGCAAATTCAGCTGCTCCGGGACACTCACAGTGTAAACAAACAATAGCAGCCAATCGAAGTAAAAGGAATCAGTCACAGAGTAAAATGACTGTAACCTTATAAATGCAATATATAGCCAGTATAACACTCATTCTCCCATGTTGTTTGAGGAAGGAACTCACACTATATCAGGGCTGGATCTACCCTTTTAGGGGGAGTGGTTTAATGATTAATCCTGGCTCCTCCCCCTCTCTAATTGTTACTCCTCCCACTTCCAGTTACAAATCCACACCGTTTGCCGATAGTTCCCCTTCAGTTGATGTACCCTGACATCATCAGTTACTATCCACGCGGACATAGAGTGGGAATAGTAACCTGTGTCAAGCGAAGCGAGCCGCCGTGCCCGAAGCATGGCGAGCAAAGCGAGGGTACAAATTTCATTTTCTACTATTGGTGGCCAGATACTACAGCTGAGATAAAATACCAGCGCTGTCAGGGCATGGAACGGCACTTCCGCCCTCACTCTATGTCACGTCCAGTACATACATTGAAGGGGATCTATACACAACCACCCTGAGTCACTGCACTATGAATCAAACAAATGACTGTGTTTTAGGATACAAGTCGGTTAAGTTTGTCTGCTTCATTTTAACTCATATACTACATAGTACATTTTAGCAGCAAGCAAAAGCTCAATTGCATATGTGCTGAGATGTTGTAGTTTCTTTCCATGCAGATCCAGTCATCACAACCCCATCATGCCGAGAATGTTGGGCATTCACGTCGACATTTCAGAACATGTAGGAATCATGAGAATGTCAACATGTTGCCTGTCTATATTTTACCAATGTCGACATCATAATTGTCGACATTATGGTGCCGACATTATGACCGCACCTCTGGCAAGTATTTCTTGTTGTCTGTCTATAGATAGCTTTCTCATCGGGCCTTTGCACAGTGCCGGAGCCGCCGTTGCCCGGCTGTGTGAGGAAACCATGCACAGACTTCCAAAGACTAAAGAAACAACACAAATGAAGAAGAAAAAAAAGGTTTAGTTAAGGTTCCTCTAATAAAAATAGTAAAGTAACCAAGCTGAGTTCCTGCATATATTACAGATGTGGATTGGAACAATATATTAATCAGGCCCACTGGAAACAACCATAGACTTGTCTAAACGCTCGCAATGTGCTGCAACACGTTTCAGCCAATAGCCCAATTCACATGGCTATTGGAGAAAGGCCAAAATAATCTATCTCCGAGCATCCAGACATCAATTGATAACGATAATTATGATGAATCATTATTATTAAGACTACTTGGGGGGTTTTTATTTCTTCCCAGGAACACAGAATGGATACTGAGGTTTCAAAAGATCCTTGTTTCACAATGCTTTCTTTATTGGTAGCAGATAAATACATTTTTAATAAGATCATATTAGTCATACCATCGGACAGCGTTGGAGAAATTAGTAAAAAACATGGTGACTGCATGTATGAAGGCAAATAACACAGCGACTGATAGTAACTTCTCACAAAAAGAAAATGCCATACTTTTTACTGCATGTGTATAATAAACATATTTCTGCATGAGTAACGTCCATCTTTGGGTATGTTTAGTTTGTGTGCCTTGTACAGGGTAATAGATTATCTGGTTTTAGATTTCCCAGTGACTTTTCTACTAAGTTCATTCAAATGCCGCTGCAAAAGAGGATAGTGAGATGGTAGATACAGGGCCTGATTCAGAGCCGCTCGTAAGCAGCCGCTCGTTCGCTCTGAGCAATGTTCGCACATCTGCGCATGCGTATGGGTCGTAATGCACATGCGCCAACCAGTCATTGCGGTCGGAAATCAAGCGCTCGCAAAATAGCGAGTGCCTGCTAATTTCAGTGACAGGATGAGGCGTTTGTGGGTGGTAACAGGGGAAGGTGCTTGAAAACGGGCAGTGGAGATCCGAACGCAGGCGTGCCTAACGGTCAAAACGGGCGTTCTAAGGGTGTGCATAATTAACAAAGCAGCGTCATCGACCACGGCACTTGGTTGTTTCTTAGCCTGAACTGTTCGCATGATTGCGGTAGGAAAATCCAACCACAAGCACTGCGAGCAGTTCAGACGCCTTTCGATGTACTCGATTAATCAAAAAAATAGCGGAGATGACGTAGGATGCGAGCGGCCAGAGGGCGTCTTTTCAAAATAGCGAACGCATATTTCGTTCGCTCGCTCAGACATAGAGGCGTCAACAGACCGCAAAGAGCGAGCGCTCAATTTAAATAGCCGGCCCCTTTTTCTGAACGAGCGAGCGCAAATAGCGTCCGGCTCTGAATCAGGCCCACAGTACGCTGAGGGAACGGGGTGAAATGATATCATTTAAGTTATGGGCAAGCCCAGCAGTCCTCTAATATAACACGCGCTCAGCAGTCTACATTAATAAGGAATCATATTAAAATTCTGCTGTATGTAATAGCTCTGTTATAGCCCATACCATATTATACATTGTTACTATATAATTAATATAGTCTTAGGGGTATATTTACTAAAGTGCGGGTTCTTAGAAGCAGAGATGTTGCCCATAGCAACCAATCAGATTTTAGCTATTATCTTCTAGAAGGTGCTAGATAAATGTTAAGTAGAATCTGATTGGTTGCTATTAGTTGATGTTTATATACTTAGTCTGGCGGAGCTCATTCAGGTACAGGTTTAACTCTGAGTCATTTTGGACTACTGTACGTTCCAACATTTCCATTTGAAATTTGCATATTGGGCGGAGATATGTAAATCAGTAATCATGATGGGGGTCGGTCCAGAATTACACGCAAGTTGGCCACAGCGGCACTCCCGGAAGTAAATTCATAATCCTATGCACAGTGGCATGTATCTATCCGGCCTCGCCGCCACATGAATCCGCCTGTTCAAGTAGCCATCATCATTTTCAAGGCGGACAGTCCCATATACACGCTAACGACACATCAACACTCAATTTAGCCGATGTGCAAATGTCTGTTGCATCTCATCCAGGCTTTCTGCATCATTTTCATATTCAAGAAATTTAGTAACAAAATCAGGACTGAATTTATCTACATAATAAAATGAGCTGCTGATAAAATAAAAGGCGTCATCGGCGCGGCATGTGATGACAGTTAATATGGACTCTGACCCCTCCCACTGGTGTCAGTGATGCGCAGGAGGAGAGAGTGAGGGAGAGGTGATAGAGAGAGCGTGGGGAGGGAGGGGGGGGGGGAGAGGTGATAGAGAGAGACCGTGGGGAGGGAGAGGGGGGGGAGAAAGTGTTGGGGAAATGGAGAAGAAAGAAAAACTTAAACACCACTATTGTGTCAGTCCTGTCTGGGGCTCCCACCAGAGACCCGCATTAATGAGGGCGAGGGCCGCAGGTTGTGCGTGGCATGTTTGTAGTGGACTGGCACTGTGCTTTGCCTTCCCTCACTTATACCACCATCTGCCCCCAACTGCCAACAACGGCACCAATCCTTGCAGCAATGTTTGTAAACCATGTCCATGTCCTGCTAGTTTACGTACGGTTGTGGATTAAAAGATCTACACTATTTAGACAGTCAAAAGATCAACACCAAATGATAGACAGGCAGTAGGTTGACAGGCACAAAAGTTCAACAGGTACAAAAGGTCGGCATGGGTGAAGATGACAGACACAAATGGTCGACATGGTCAAAAGGTCACTGTTGGGATGGTCGACACAACAATGGTTGACACATTTATTTATTTTTTTAAAACCCTAGTCTTTACCCTAACCCTCCCCTTGGTGCCTAACCCTAACCCTCGCTCCTGGTGCCTAACCCTAACTGTCGGAGTAAGTGCCTAACTCTAACTGTCCCTCCTAGTGCCTAACCCTAACCAGTGCCTAACCCTAACCGTCCCTCCTAGAATCTAACCCTAACCCTTCAGTAAGTGTCTAACCATAACCGTCCCACCTAGGGCCTAACCCTGACTGTCGGGGTAAGTGTCTAACCATAACCGTCCCTCCTAGGGCCTAACCCTAAGCAGTGTCTAACCCTAACCGTCCCTTCTAGGGCCTAAGCCTAACCACTGCCTAACCCTAACCGTCCCTGCTAGGACCTAACCCTAAGCAGTGCCTAACCTTAACTGTCCCTTCTAGGGCCTAAGCCTAACCAGTGCCTAACCATAACCGTCCCTGCAAGGCCTAACCCTAACCAGTGCCTAACCCTAACCGTCCCTCCTAGAACCTAACCCTTCGGTAAGTGCCTAACCCTAACCGTCCTACCTAGGGCCTAACTCTAACTGGCGGGGTAAGTGTCTAACCATAACTGTCCCTCTTAAGGCCTAACCCTAACCAGTGCCTAACCCTAACCGTCCCTCCTAGGGCTTAAGCCTAACCAGTACCTAACCATCATCCCTCCTAGGGCCTAACCCTAACCAGTGCCTAACCCTAAGCGTCCCTCCTAGGGCCTAAGCCTAACCCTAAAAAAAACAAATAAGTGTTATACATTTTTGTGTCAACCATTCCAATGTCAACCTTTTGACCATGTTGACCTTTTGCACCTGCCGATCTTCATCCATGTCGAACTTTTGTACCCGTCGACCTATTGTACCCTTCAACCTTTTGTACATGTCGACCTATTGCCTGCCAATCATGGGGTCTACCTAGACAGTGTCGACCTTTCCACTGTCGAACTATTGACTGCCATCCGTTTTGTACTGTAAGTGACTTTGTTCTTGATTTGTTCATACTGTTTAGGCCTATGTACTTTGTAAGACGTTGCAGACCCCTTGTGCCGCCATTTTTATAAAGGATAATAATAATAATAATAATAATAATACAGTAATGCCACTTTTGTTTTGAGGAAACTGTCTGAATAAGCACCAGGTTAAACGCTAGAACAGGTCCTCCAGTATCACTGATCATCGCCATCACCCTGCTTTTACTGCAATGGTGAAAACTGGATTTAACTGGGAGATGATCCCTACTGCTACTGCAGATTATAAACTGCTTTATGCAAACAATACTGTATAATGAAATACAAACCAGAGCATCATGATGACTCATAATACTGTCACTCACTGGAAAGTGTCTGTCTTCGCCGTTGGCAAGGTGTCTGGGATTACAATCAGTTTTTACAAGACGCTAAAAAATTTTATAAAACAAACAGCGGCAGCTCTAACTTTTTGGAACACGATAAGCTCTTGTGTCATCCCGTCCACTGCGTATTTGTTTATTTATTTTGCCGACTAAAGAAAACACAACGTACGGTATATTGTAAATATAAAAGAGATTTTCCACGATAAGTCATTGCAGCGGAGGGGGTTAGCCGTGCCGCTCAGCGCTAACGGGTTAACAGTGTTTGTTTACAGAAAATTATTCCAGCTTTTGAAACGGTATATATTTAAAAGCAAAACTGAAAAAAAAAAAAAAAAAAATCCATAATTATGCGGTGCACACCTAATTAAAAAGTACCATAGTTGTTGAAATATTTTATTGAAGTAATTTTCTAATTTTTTTTTTTTTCCCCTGCAACAGGTTTACCAGATGATAAAACTTGTCTTGTGGTTTGCATGCGACTGCCAAGCTGCTCCGAGCTAAGTACACTGGGTGTGGGCAGTCGTGGACATTATACACAGTGAAAGCATTCTTCACGAAAACCTCATTCTGAAGGCTTAAGTCGGGCTGCCTGCCAGGCACTTCAGGCCAAGACAAATAGCCAATGTGGGTGTTTTATGCACAAATATGATTGAGGTTTTGGTTGAACCGGATAGATAACTCTTGTGTAATCCTGCTGCTTGGATCCTATTGCAGATTTCAGGTACTTGTTTATTATACGGGGCACCATAGACACTTACAATAAAATATATATATACGTATATACATATATATACTCTTAGATATGTATATATTTTATATATATATATATATATATATATATATATATAAATAAATAAATACAACGGTGGCCTAATGAGTTACCGCTGAAGTTTGGGAAATGTAACTTTACCAAGATACAACTGCTCATTACAAGGTCAATTCATCAGGGGGGAAATATATATGTTTTGGAAGTGGTTATGTGGTTCAACATTGAAACTTTTTAACCATCAGGATGAGAATTCTCTCCGTAAACCGCTGAACGACCCCAGAATTCCGTATAATTAGATATTTACAGACTCAATAAACCAGGCGAATAGAACTATATAAAATTACAGAGGCGCTTACAGTATATTATCTAAATAAATTTGAAAGAACCAGCGCATAACAATAATATGGTGTCATATCTGCTACTATGGAGATGCACAAATTGGCAGCGATCATGTGAATTTAATCTGCCCTACAATTACCTGCAATTTACTAATTGTATAATGGATTGCATGTTGCAAATGGTATCTTTATTAATCCCAAAACCCGTTCTCATCTTGTACAAATGCAGGCTCTTTAGTGACTTTGGGGCCTATTCATCAACGATAAATGGCCTGGTAACCATGCGGAAACGCTAGTTTCCGCATGTTTTAGTTCCCCCGCTATTCATCATCAGGGGTCCGATAGGAGCCCCTGATATTCAGCAAACTCTGAAAACGGAAAGTTTCCAGAGTTTGCTGCCGAGAACAAGCGCCATCTTCAGATGGCGCTTTTTTTCGGATCACCGCTCCTACCTAAGGGAAGAAGTTCTGGGAATGCGAAGAAGGATCCGAGCTGATCCCTCCACCGCCTTCTCACGGACTCCCCCGCGGCTGTGCGCATGCGTGTAAGTGTCTCTCGCAGCGAGTTCAATACGGCCTCCGATGATGAATAGGCCCCTTTATTTGCTGTCTGCTACAGAGTAATAAAAAATGTAACTTATCCAAGAAGGTTCAACCTTAATTCCTCTAATGCTTCTTGTGTCAGGAGCGCTGGGTACAATGGAAGAGAAGTGTTCTCAACACAGAGGCGGTGAGGTGTTTTGCACTTTGGTTCTGTTGTCGTGTAAAACCAGGCAAAGTATAGAGAACAGAATAGCTGATAGTTTGTCTCAACCCTACACGTTGGTCAGCGTTATAGATCCTCCTCTCAATACCCCACCCTTCCCCACGCACACCTGCGCACTACTGCTGCTGGAGAGCAGGCCTAAAAAAATATACAGTATATTTACAGCTATACATATATGAAGCTTATATATATGGATGTACAGTTGGTGCTGAAATAATGAAAATAATCAGCGCTCCTAGGGGATGATTCAGTAGAGGACGGAATTGGCCGCACACAAGCAACTCTGCAATTCTGTCATTGCAAATATAGAAATGCAGCAGGAGTATCGGACACCCCCTGCAGCACCTGCGATCCCAGCACTGCGACCAGCGTCACAGGCTGGGATAACCATGACTGCCATCGGTCGTCCTGCTGAGTAAGCCTCAGCTTATGCAGGCTGGCCGCAGGGCCGGTGCTACCATTAGGCAGTTGCCTAGGGGCGTGGGCTCCTGAGGGGGCGCCGCTGAGATGACTGAGGTCACCAGCACAAAAATTAAAGAAGTCTCTGAAAGAGACATCCTTTTGCCACTTAGTACTGACAGCAGAAGTGGATTATATAGACAGCTGCTGCACCCATACTTTTCCCCTGCTCCTCTATTCATGTATATAACATGCCTGGCTGGTTCAGCATTGCAGACCAGTATCGGTGTCCGTTCTCTTCACCACTACCCCCTCTTTAAAAGTACACAGGTGACGAGGCTGATCACATGCACAACCATCTCTTATACTGTATAAATAATACTCAAACACTCCCACAATTCACTCCATTGGTCAGATAACCAACCACCTGACCAATAATTCAGCTAATCTGCCTAGTAACAAGACTGTCAAGACAGCCAAATCAGCAAAAAACCCAGGATTCTTATTTATTCTCAAGCCTATACGGCTTTCGTCTGCTAAAATGTTTGTGGTATATTCAGCACAAACCAATCAGACACTCTCTGGGCAGCTCACACATGATGTGGAATAGTATTATTACAGAAGTTGCATTGAATATTGGATGGATCATAACCTCATGATCAATCTAATATTTAGTATGAACTACGGTGCTGATGTGGTGTTGAATGTTCCACTGTTTAGCATATGTTGTGTGGATTTGTTGTATGCTCAGAAAATGAGTGTGCACAAAAGTGGCTGTGCACAGTCATGTGTACTTTGGACCCTTACCAACAAAGAGGTGGAACTGGGAGTGCTGTTGGGGTTGGGGAGGCACTAGGCTGAAGTTATGCCTAGGGTGCCAAGAAACCTTGCACCGGCCCTGGCTGGCCGGCTTGTGAGGCCAGGAACCTGCATCCCTGGACGCAGATCCTGGCCTTGCCACTCCAGGAAAATGGAGGCGACAGGCCCCCCTGTTTCCAGGAACGCCAGCTGTTTTCGCCCAGGCACCACCCCGAAAATGCCTCTGCTTGTCAATCAGGCAGAGGCATAGCAGGGGCTGCGTGCGATCACGCAGCACCCATTCTGCGCAGAAATCTGCGTTCAGCATTGCACAATCAGGCCCTTGGTGGGGGTGATATTATTTTTTATAATTGCGTTTTAATTTCCTTGTGGTGTATAAATTCTATTTATTGGCGTCCCTTTAGGAGCATGCAAGAAGAGTTCCCCCATGACACCCTGCAAATATTAGTTATCTGGTACATTGGTGAGTGCGAGTAAGCGGTTTACGGTCACTAGTTATTATTGATGATGACACCTGTACGTGTCGTGTGTATGTGAGTGGGATACCTGTGGACCCCCGTTCACCTTATTGTGGACTGACTCATCTCATCCACCTGTTCCCCTGAACGCTCGGCAGGACTGAATGTAAAGCGAGGCAGCTGCATAAGGTAACACTATGCGGAGGGCAGCATATACGTTTGTTATTATAGGTAATATTTTTTTTTTTACTTTCTAGTTTTATTTATTTTTGGTGGTGTAAACAAGGGGTATGAGATTGCGGTGGGACAATTACTAATTTAAGACATAATTACACACAGTGTGACTATCTTCATAGAGCTACCCGACCCAGGGGTGTATCTATAATGGGTACAAGCACGGGCCCCTGGGTCCAGGGGGCTCGCACCGCACAACCTGCACCCATCGAGACTTTATAATTACCAGTCCATTGCTTTCAGACTGCTGCTCTGCAAAAATCACAGAGGGAAAATGTCGGTGGCCATTTTCCCAGTGTCTCACGCATGAGCAGTACCGATGTCCCCGGGAAAACGATGCGGGCACCCGCGGAGACCCGCGCATGCGCAGTAGATTCTGGCACTAAGCCAGACTGCTGCACCCACCGGCCACCACGGTAGAGAGGAGGGGGCCAGCCCTGAGTGTTCGCACAGGCCCCCTCCTCTCTTAAAACTCCCCAGATCCGACCCTTACATTATCCCTCCTAAACCCCAAGGGGCATTTGTATTCCGCATAGACTGTGCTACATAAATGACAGTTAGAAGCTGATTGGTTGCTATAGGCAACTTCTCCCCTTTATCTTTCTCTGAGGTTTGATACATCTCGCCAATGGCCCCACTCCCCTCCTCCTCCCCCAGATTCGAACCCTTGACCGAACATTAATCCACATTATTCCAAGCCTGTCCTAATTATAATCCATTTTAGAAAATAGTCTTAACAGAGACCATGGTACTGGGGGCATAATATTGCATCTCTGGGGCCAAGGGCAACATTTGGGGTTGATGAAATAATGTTGGGGGGGAGGAAGTGATGCACCGATGCATGCCCTACAAATGCAATTTTATCAGATTATAATGAGAATAAATGTATGAAAGTTTATGAATTTGATGGAGAACGTGAAAAACGCATCAAACACTGGTCAAAGTGACTTTCATCCACCAACTTCTCAGTAGTATTATGTCTCCCTGGCTATTGGGGTACTGCAAGCCACATAGTGGGAGCAATTTCTGGGACTTGTGTTTCCCCAACAGCTGGAGTGCCACCGGTAGCATAAGGCTGCCATAATACAACACTCACATAAGTATGCACTGCAATCAACCTGAATCATACAATACAACTGTGTCTCTAAATCAGACCAGGTATCTTTATGGGGTTGCAAATAAATTTATTTGTCATGTGTCTGTTGTTCCCCCGGAATCTTACATGAACCTTCCACTCATTGCAAATTTACATTACATGCACTTGTTATTCATCTTTAGATGCTGTGCGGGGAGAAGGCTGCATTGTGGTACAAATATACAGCCTTGATCATGGACAAGGAAATGCAAAGAAAAAAAAAAAAAAAACAAATTCCATCAAATTTAAGACATAAATATGATGATATGCCAAAATGAAATTGGGGAGCAGAGAGCCAGTAGCTGAAAGCTTTTTATTCTTTTGAACTATTACAGACGTAATATTATTCTCCGGGAATTCTCTGAACCTTGCCGTGGATCAAAGAGTTTCTGTGACTGCAGCCGATACTATATTTTATAAACTAGGTGCATATGAATATGTTACATATAGCGTTTGTTTTACCGTAATAAAAGTTTTCTCTGAGTACATTGTTTCATCAGGGGGAAACAATCTGTCATTTATTATTACACATATTATTTGTCTATTTCATATAGAACACGTATAGGCTATTTTTCAGATTTTAAGTTATTAACATCAGGTTGTGAGACTATTATAAGAAAATAATTGATATAACTACATATATTTTTTTATTTTAATTTTTTTATTTATATATATATATATATATATTATATATATAGATAGATAGATAGATAGATAGATAGATAGATAGATAATAAAAAAATATTGTAAAAGTACACAATCACATGTATCTATATACTCTATGGCTAACTCACTTTAATATTCATATGCACTCAATATTCACCTGACTTTTCCCCTGCAAGACCAAAGGTGGTTTAAACCTGCATAAACCAGGCGCATTGTTACGTTTCTGCGCTACGCTGATTTTGCTAGATTATAATGAGCAATATAATAGCTTCATCTACACATGCAAATTTTATAATGTATTCTTTTGGTAGCGTACTACAGTCAATTGTTTTTGTTATTGCCAGACCCTATAGATAGTAAAGGTATTAGCGGAGAGTGATGGAGGTTGTTCCACAAGGTAGATTACTTAACCAGGTTTTAGGTTAATTAACAGGCAGTACAGGTTTACAGGATGACACAGGGTTAATGCATCAGGTATGTATAACAGGTACACAATGCTGTATATGACCAGTGGCGGTTCTAGGGGCGGACAAACAGGGCTATTGCTGAGACACTGCGGCCAGAGGGCGCATTCGCAATCACCCCTCCAGCACCGTCTAATCTGACACTCTTGACCTTGACATATTTACAAGGCGCCATTAGTTCTCTCCCACTGTGAGTCTTAGGGGTAAATTTACTAAAGTGAGAGTTTTCAGAAGTGGAGATGTTGCCCATAGCAACCAATCAGGTTTTACATTTAACTAGCACCTTCTAGCAGATAATAGCTAGTATCTGATTGGTTGCTATGGACAACATCTCCACTTCTAAAAACTCTCACTTTAGTAAATTTACCACTTAGTCTCCCAGCATGCCAGTGTTGTCATGCACGGCATTCCTGGCAAACGGCTCCCCACTTGTGCAGTTCGCTGGGCCGCCCCGATTTAGTGTTTTGTTGGTGTTGGGGAGGGGGGGGACATGACCTCGCACACTGAGCTCAGGGCGCAAAGGGAAATTTTCACCATGAGTTTTACAAAGGCTAAAATGGCCCCTATATATGATGTGTACACCAGTGCAAAAACATCTTTGCGCTGTTTTACCAACCCTAGAGAATATCCGCTATTTAGAGATATAAAATATGTGTAATAACAGTAGTATGTAATTTTAATTGTTGTTTTCACTAAATGTTGTACTTCCGCAGATGCCAGTACCCTGGTCAAATGTATTGACTTGTGCATAAAGAGATGTGTGATTGGTGACTCCAGTGCTGATTTGTGACTACAGTGCAGATTGGTAGTTCCCGTGCTGATTTGTAAGAACACTGCTGATTGGTGACTCCAGTGCTGATTGGTGACTCCAGTGCTGATTTGTGATTCCAGTGCTGATTTGTAACTGCACTGCTGATTGGTGACTCCAGTGCTGATTTGTGATTACACTGCTGATTGGTGGTTCCAGTGCTGATTTGTGATTATACTGCTGATTGGTGACTCCAGTGCTGATTTGTGATTACAGTGCGGATTGGTGGTTCCAGTGCTGATTTGTGATTACACTACTGATTGGTGATTCCAGTGCTGATTTGTGATTACAGTGCTGATTGGTGACTCCAGTGCTGATTTGTGATTCCAGTGCTGATTTGTAACTGCACTGCTGATTGGTGACTCCAGTGCTGATTTGTGATTACACTGCTGATTGGTGGTTCCAGTGCTGATTTGTGATTATACTGCTGATTGGTGACTCCAGTGCTGATTTGTGATTACACTGCTGATTGGTGATACCAGTGCCGATTTATGATTACTGTGCGGATTGGTGGTTCCAGTGCTGATTTGTGATTACACTGCTGATTGGTGACTCCAGTGCTGATTTGTGATTGCACTGCTGATTGGTGACTCCAGTGCTGGTTTGTGAGTGCACTGCTGATTGGTGATTCCAATGCTGATTTGTGATTACAGTGCGGACTGGTAGTTCCAGTGCTGATTTGTGATTGCACTGCTGATTGGTGACTCCAGTGCTGGTTTGTGAGTGCACTGCTGATTGGTGGTTCCAGTGCTGATTTGTGATTATACTGCTGATTGGTGACTCCAGTGCTGATTTGTGATTGCACTGCTGATTTGTGATTACACTGCTGATTGGTGATACCAGTGCTGATTTGTGATTACTGTGCGGATTGGTGGTTCCAGTGCTGATTTGTGATTACTGTGCGGATTGGTGGTTCCAGTGCTGATTTGTGATTACACTGCTGATTAGTGACTCCAGTGCTGATTTGTGATTGCACTGCTGATTGGTGACTCCAGTGCTGATTTGTGATTACAGTGCTGATTGGTGACTCCAGTGCTGATTTGTGATAACAGTGCTGATTGGTGGCTCCAGTGCCTACAGGTGATTAGAATGCTGATTTGTGATTCCACTGAAAATTAGTGATTAAAGTAAATTAGTGATTAAAGTGCTGTTTTATGATTACAGTTCTGATTGGATTCCAGTGCTGATTGGTTGTTACAGCACAGATAGTTGATTACAGTGCTGATTAGTGATTCTAGTGCTGATATGTGATTCCAGTGCTGATTGGTGATTATAGCACTGATATGTGATTACAGTGTCTAGTGATTCCAGCACTTATTTGTGATTACAGCGCTGATTGGCGATGATAGCACTGATATGTGATTACAGTGTTTAGTGATTCCAGCACTTATATGTGATTACAGCGCTGATTGGTGATTATAGCACTGATATGTGATTACAGTGTTTAGTGATTCCAGCACTGATATGTGATTACAGTGTTTAGTGATTCCAGCACTGATATGTGATTACAGTGGTGATTGTTGATTCCAGTGCTGATATGTGATTATAGTGCCAATTAGTGGTGCAGTGCTTGCTGGGATTCCTGTCATCATTGTTGATTCAGTGCTGATTGGCAGTTCCAGTGTTTCATGGTGATTCCAGTGGTGACTGGTCGATTCAGTGCTGATTGATGATTTAGTGCTCATTGGTGATTATGTAGCTGATTTAGCTATATGCATACACTACCCAGCTTCCTAGGTAGTGGGGGGCAGTGGTGTGTCAGGACCACCCACATACAAATTATACTTAACAATGTATAATTTGTAGAGATGTGTGGTGACCCCAGTGTTTTAGTTTTAGTTTTGGATCTGGATTAATCTTCGTGTTTTTGGTTTAAAAAAAAAAAAAAAAGCATCTAAAATCATGTAATTTTTGCAATCCAAAACCCGAAATTCAGATTTAAAATCCGAATTCCAAACCGTTGGAAGATCAGAACCGAGTCTCGGATCTGTCCGGATCTACTCAGGAGTTCAGAAACCTCGACTCAGATCTGTCAGGAATTCACGAAATTCGGGTGGACTCGGACTTCTGGAGAACCGAAGTGCACATTTCTAATCATTTAAATGCACGGTCTGGAACCTGAACCATAGAGCAGGAGTTGGGGCCCACTGGGGATTTCCCCTGTACACCTGTGGGCCAGTCTGACCCTGGAAACACCCATGAAAAAAATCAATCAGTGTCTGCTATTGCAGAATTGCAAATTCATTTTGAAAAGCGTCAGGTCAAACTGCAACCTGCCAACACTTTAGACACATTCCTGTTATTCCTGTGTCTAGCAATATATACATACGGTACCTACTTATGCAACCACATGGGAGAATAAAAAAGGAAATAGGTTTCATTTTCCCATGTGGTTGCATAAGTAGGTGCATGCCTTACCCCTAACACTCATAAACAAGTAGCACAAAGCTATTCCTATTAGAGAATGCTATATTTTGCACCCCCACAAATCCATGTGCTGTTACAGCAAGGTGTGTATTGCCAGACACAAGGTTACCTTAATACCTAGATCCATTTGTAAGTTCAGTCCCGATTTTTCTATAAATTCCTTTTGTTTTATTTTCTGACTAAAGCTTTCGCTTCACTCAAGGGAAGTATATAAACAATGCAACTTTTTTTAATGGAAACCCAGAAAATGTTTTGTGTGGCAGCCCCTAGACACCCTTTGTCCTACGGCTGATGTTACATACAACATTACAGGTAAGGATCCCTGAAAAGTTTGCAAAGGGAATATTAGATGTCAGGAAGTACAGTGCACATCGATGTAGATCAATTCTATTGATACCTTGGAGTGGTAAGATTTAAAAAAAAAAAATAAAAGACAACGAAGCAGCAGAAACAAAGGACTAGAAAATCCCCCTGAAGCCTTAACTCGGCTTTCACAGATTAAGTCTAAACAGAAAGAAGAACTTTGTAGTTCTCAAATGCGCACAAAGCAAACAGGGCTGTCGTGAGAGATATAAGGGGCTGGATATTCAGCCATGAATCCTGGTTAGCAATTTTCCTATATTTGTTTTTTTTATTATTATTTCTTAGTGTGATTGTTTTCCTACCATTTAACATTTCTGGATCACATTTCAGTAAATCACCTTGATGAAATCATAATTTCTATTACCCATGAGGAAATGCTGATTTGCTAACTGATGCATACTGTACATGCTAATCTATGGTCACTGCAGGGGCGTATCTATAATGGGTGCAGGGTGTGTGGAGCACACGGGCCCCAGGGTCCAGGGGGGGCCCACACCGCACACCCTGCACCCATAGTTTCTGATACTTACCTCTCCCAAAGTCCCACGTTGGCTGGAGAGGCGTCACACAGAACACCTGGAAAATGGACGCCGTAGCCATTTTCCCAGCGTTCTGCGCATGCAGAGTAGGAAATCGGTGACAAAAAATGGCTGCCGCTCCATTTTCCCGGTGTCCTGAGAACGCGCAGTAGACTCCGGGCACAGTCTACTGCCCAGAGTCTCCTGAACCTGTCAGTGCACTGCGGCCACCGGAAAGAGGGGAGGGGGCCTTGGATGGTGAGTGAACACGGGCATCCTCCTCTCTAAATTCACCCCTGGGTCACTGACTCCGACAACGGTCGCGGGTGCAGGGATGGGGGGCAGTGATGGCCATCATTCTTGATAATGGGAGAATGTCAGCCCCATTTTTAAGGCATGCTGAGGTCTGCAGAGGGTGCGGTTGCTGTGGGTCATGGTGGGTTTAAGGGGCTCGCCGGCCCAGCGTTCGCACCCTCCATTTTCCGGGCGCCCACTGAGAGTGTGTTACCAGCGGGTGCCTGGCTCCTTCTCTCCTCTATCCCATTCCCCGGAGAGCTCCGGGGGGGGAGGGAGAGCTCCGGCTTCCGGGTCTCGCAGTGCACTATGGGAGTGACGTCATGACTACTACTGGGGGCACTACTACAGGGGCATTACTTTTAAGGGCATGGATAAAGGGACATGCAGTCAGGGTAGGCATGAGAGGCTGAGACCCCCCCGTCATACTCCCTCCCCTATCATACTCCCTGTCATGCTCCAGTGTTTTGATATAAAAACTGTGTCTTTCTTTATACATGTGCGCCTCCCCAGCCATTGACCTCACCGCACGTCACTGCCTAGTACCCGACTCCACATGCCCGCAGCATAGGCGTCATCCTTGACTCTGAACTGGTCTTTATTCCCCACAATCAATCTGCTTTCAAATCACGTTACATACAGCTAAAAAAACAAATCCAGAATATGTCCATATCTTACACAAGACACTGCAAACACTCTAATTCATGGGTATGCAAGCAAGAAGCCAACGGTCAAAATGCCGACCGCCGGCTTCCCGACTGTCAAATCCTGGCAGGGTACTAATGACAGGCGTCCCGACTCCTGTCATTAGACCTATGCCGGGAGCCCGACGACGGTCATACCGAATGAAGGTAAGCCGGGAGTGGACAGCCGCGTGGGGGAGGGAGGGGGATAGGTTTCAGGGCTCCCGGGGGGACGTAGGGTTAGGCACCCCCCTGGGAGGGTTAGGGTTAGGCCAGGGCCAGCTCCAAGGGTCTTAGCACCCTGTGCCTCGTGCGACCGAAATTGGGGGTGTGACCTCATTTCCATAGGATACACCCCCTGCGTGACGTTATTTGGAGGCATGCTCGCATGGCATGCCTCCAAATAACGTCAGGCTGGGGGTAAAGCCCAGCCCTCTGCCATCAGTGAATGGATGCCGCGCGCATTCACACTCCGGGCGTCCGGCACCACCGCACAGCTGCAGCAGTGGGGGTCCCCAACCTCCTGATTTGACCACCCGCGGGCCACTTCGGTCCACGGGTGGAACAGCGGGACAGTACTGTCCCACTGAAATCGGGATGCCGGGGAGAGGTGCGCCCTCTATGGGTGGCGCACCTGTGCGACCGCACTGGTCGAACACCCCTAGAGCCGGCCCTGGGTTAGGCTAGGGAAAGGGGGGGTTAGGGTTAGGCACCCCCAGGGGGGAGGTCAGGGTTAGGCACCCCCCTGGGAGACTTAGGTTAAGGTTGCGGGAACGTGGGGGTTAGTTTGAGGCACTAGGGGGGGAGGTTAGGGCTAGGTACCCATAAGGGAGGGTTAGGGTTAGGGGGGAGTAGAGTTAGGGTTACTTACTGAATCCTCTGTCTGGATCTTCACCCATGCCGGGCTTCTAGCATCAGGATTTGAACCATGCGGCCGGCGGTAATACATACTGATTCCAATTCATGTACTTATTATCCCGCATTGATTATTCCCCAAAATGGACTTTCACCACTACAATCTATTTTGAGTGCAGCTGCAAGGCCAATCTTCTTCACTAGATGTTCATCTGCTGCTCCGCTCTGTCAGTCTCTCCATTGGTTACCTGTATTCTACCAAATTCAATATACGTAAAATACTTTAACTTACATATTTGGCTATTATTAACCAAACTACACCAACCTTTATCTCTTTGCTTATCTCAAAATACTGTATCGCCCAGCTTCTCCGGTCAACACAAGATCTGCATCTCTCATCAATACTCATTACCTGCTCCCATTCACGGTTAGAAGACTTTTGGGGGGGGCTGCACCCACTCTGTAGAATGCCCTCTCATGTACAATAAGACTTTGAAATATACATTTTTCATACACTTTGTAGACAAAAGTGATTGGACACTGACAGCAAATAGATCAGTGAGATGTTAGTGATGTCAGTACTATGTAGGTCACCACGTGCAGTGATTACTGCAGACGCCCTTCTTGGGAAACTGTCCACAAGTTCCTGGGTAACAGCAGGCGCTATACTTTGCCATTCTGCCCTAAGCACAGTGACCAACTGCGACACAGAAGAAGGTGGAGTTGGCCTAGAATGCACTCGTCGCTCCATTTCCTCCCAGAGGATCTCAGTGGGGTTAAGATCTGGACTCTGAGCTGGCCAGTCCATCCAGGTTACCAAATTTTCTGTACACCAGTCCAGCGTCACCCTGTAAACATATCAGGTGGCATTGTCATCCTGATAAAAACATTTGTTGTTTCCGTAGAACTACAAGTGCATGAACCTCCCTCCCTCTTGTCGAAACCGCCACATTAGGGGCCATTTGGAACTCGTATGCATGTCGCTTGCACGGGGGTGTCTAATCACTTTTGTCTACAATCTACATAGTATATATCTATATAGTAAATCTCTAAGGTCTGTCCCGTATCCTACATGTATGCGCAGTGGGAGCCCGTACAACTGCTGACACTGCTAGGGAGATGGGACAGAACTTAATGGAGCGGAGGAATAGGGTAAGAATGGGGGCAGGATGGATCGGGGGGTTGATAGGGGTGGAGCGGAGGTGGGAGACTGCAGAGCTACAGTCAGAGCAGTGGGCAGAGCAGCAGAGAGTTGGTGGGGTGGGCAAAGCAAGGGTGGGACAGGATGGAGACTGATGTAACCCGGCATAGTCTGGATCCATCTAAAAGTATAACTGATAGTGTATAAAACCACTCCCAAATGAGGCAAAATGCTCCCGGAGGTTTATATACAGTACATTTTTCAGCCTGTAGACTGTCTTCCGGACAACCTCATAAATATATACTTTTCTTCAAATGTCATGGCTCATACAGTAATTCACCACAGAGCACAGTGAAATTGCAAGTAATATTCTCTCCGTCTCCAGACTGTTGCTTGAAAAGCTCTGCTGGTAATATAAATGGTTGTAATTGTCAATGCATTGTCAATCCAGAAGAGTGCAAATTTAATTAAGAATGCCAAAGGCCCTCATTTGGGTCCAGGTATCTGAGCTGTAAGCTTTTTGATCTCAACCTCTCCCTGTAGTAACGTCCACATTGGCACAAAGGCTTCAGGGCAGGAGAACAAAGGGAATTTTATGTGTCTGAATTCAAATTCTTTCCCTTTGAAATCAAGCGTCCAGAATGGGCAATAAAACTGTGAAAATGGATTTCTGGCCGCATTTGATGTTAAGCCTTTAGTGTCAAGAGCCAGATCTTTTTTTTTATTTTTTTTTTACTTTCAATGGTCTTGAGGGGGATTTGTCCTATAAATTATTTCTTACAGTTTGTGTTCTTGCCGTCCCACCCAGCCTCGGCTTCTGATCTAGGAGAGAGTAAAACCAGCGTCTGCTACTAGTACATGCTCTCCTATTTCCTTTCAAACAAAACTAAAGAAAACCCATAACTGTAAAGCTTTCTGAAATATACTTTGTAACGTCTTCATCTACCATTTAGCACAATAGAGGGGATGCAATGAGATCAACCGTCTGATATCTTACATACTCTAAAAGTAATTACAGGATCTGAAGAGTGTTGGGATAACTATAATATTAATACGGATTACGGTCTGACTTTGTGGCCTATTTATCAATTAATTATCAAATAATAAATTTGCGGAAATTCACCAAAAAGACCCATTTTATAGGGATATCCGCAAATATTAAGCAATCCCAAAAATATACTATAGAGGGATCGCAGCAGATATGTCCAATGGTCCCATTAGGATAACGTCAGCCTGTAAAGAGTTATGCAGCTCCACCACACATATAAACTGCAGCAGGGGATCAGTATGAAATAATCTGTAACACTGAGTAGCTGCTATCACACTCCTGGTACTATGTAACACTGAGTAGCTACCATCACACACCTGATACTATGTAACACTGAGTAGCTACCATCACACACCTGATACTATGTAACACTGAGTAGCTGCCATCACACACCTGATACTATGTAACACTGAGTAGCTGCCATCACACACCTGATACCCTGTAACACTGAGTAGCTGCTATCACACACCTGATACCCTGTAACACTGAGTAGCTGCTATCACACACCTGATACCCTGTAACACTGAGTAGCTGCCATCACATAACTGATACTATGTAACACTGAGTAGCTGCCATCACATAACTGATACTACGTAACACTGAGTAGCTGCAGTCACACACCTGATACCCTGTAACACTGAGTAGCTGCAGTCACACACCTGATACCCTGTAACACTGAGTAGCTGCAGTCACACACCTGATACTATGTAACACTGAGTAGCTGCCATCACACACCTGATACTATGTAACACTGAGTAGCTGCCATCACACACCTGATACTCTATAACACTGAGAAGCAGCAGTCACACACCTGATACCCTGTAACACTGAGTAGCTGCAGTCACACACCTGATACTCTGTAACACTGAGTAGCTGCAGTCACACACCTACTATGTAACACTGAGTAGCTGCAGTCACACAACTGATACCCTGTAACACTGAATAGCTGCAGTCACACACCTGATACTCTGTAACACTGAGTAGCTGCAGTCACACACCTCATACTCTGTAACACTGAGTAGCTGCAGTCTCACACCTCATACTCTGTAACACTGAGTAGCTGCAGTCACACACCTGATACTCTGTAACACTGAGTAGCTGCAGTCACACACCTACTATGTAACACTGAGTAGCTGCAGTCACACAACTGATACCCTGTAACACTGAGTAGCTGCAGTCACACACCTGATACTCTGTAACACTGAGTAGCTGCAGTCACACACCTCATACTCTGTAACACTGAGTAGCTGCAGTCTCACACCTCATACTCTGTAACACTGAGAAGCTGCAGTCACACACCTGATACTATGTAACACTGAGTAGCTGCCCTCACACCCCTGACAATCTGTAACACTGAGTAGCTGCCGACACACACCTGATACTACGTAACACTGAGTAGCTGCCGTCACACACCTGATACTCTGTAACACTGAGTAGCTGCAGTCACACACCTACTACGTAACACTGAGTAGCTGCAGTCACACACCTGATACCCTGTAACACTGAGTAGGTGCAGTCACACACCTGATACTCTGTAACACTGAGTAGCTGCAGTCACACACCTCATACTCTGTAACACTGAGTAGCTGCAGTCTCACACCTCATACTCTGTAACACTGAGTAGCTGCAGTCACACACCTGATACTATGTAACACTGAGTAACTGCAGTCACACACCTGATACTCTGTAACAATGAGTAACTGCAGTCACACACCTGATACTCTGTAACACTGAGTAACTGCTTTCACACACCTGATATCTGTAACACTGAGTAGCCGCAGTCACACACCTGATAATCTGTAACACTGAGTAGCTGCAGTCACACACCTGATACTCTGTAACACTGAGCAGCTGCAGTCACACACCTGATACTCTGTAACACTGAGTAGCTGCTATCACACACCTGATATCCGGTAACACTGAGTAGCTGCCATCACACACCTGATAATCAGTAACACTGAGTAGCTGCTTTCAAATACCTGATATCTGTAACACTGAGTAGCCTCAGTCACACACCTGTTAATATGTAACACTGAGTAGCTGCCGTCAAACACCTGTTATTATGTAACACTGAGTAGCTGCAGTCACACACCTATTAATATGTAACACTGAGTAGCTGCCGTCACACACCTGTTAATATGTAACACTGAGTAGCTGCCGTCACACACCTGTTAATATGTAACACTGAGTAGCTGCCGTCACACACCTGTTAATCTGTAACACTGAGTAGCCGCAGTCACACACCTAATACTATGTAACACTGAGTAGCTGCCATCACACCCCTGATACTATGTAACACTGAGTAGCTGCTATCACACACCTGATACCCTGTAACACTGAGTAGCTGCAGTCACACACCTGATACTCTGTAACACAGAGTAGCTGCCTCACACACCTGATACCCTGTAACACCGAGAAGCTGCCGTCACACACCTGATAATCTGAAACACTGAGTAGCTGCAGTCACACATCTGATACTCTGTAACACTGAGTAGCTGCCTTCACACACCTTATACTCTGTAACACTGAGTAGCTGCAGTCACACACCTGATACTCTGTAACACTGAGTAACTGCAGTCACACACCTGATACTCTGTAACACTGAGTAGCTGCAGTCACACACCTGATACTCTGTAACACTGAGTAACTGCAGTCACACACCTGATACTCTGTAACACTGAGTAACTGCAGTCACACACCTCATACTCTGTAACACTGAGTAGCTGCAGTCACACACCTGATACTATGTAACACTGAGGCGCTGCAGTCACACACCTGATATCTGTAACACTGAGGAGCTGCCATCACACACCTGATACCCTGTAACACCGAGAAGCTGCCGTCACACACCTGATACTATGTAACACTGAGGCGCTGCAGTCACACACCTGATATCTGTAACACTGAGGAGCTGCCATCACACACCTGATACCCTGTAACACAGAGAAGCTGCCTTCACACACCTGATAATCTGTAACACTGAGAAGCTGCCGTCACACAACTGATACTTTATAACACTGAGAAGCTGCAGTCACAAACCTGATACTCTGTAACACTGAGTAACTGCTTTCACACACCTGATATCTGTAACACTGAGTAGCCGCAGTCACACACCTGATAATCTGTAAAACTGAGTAGCTGCAGTCACACACCTGATACTCTGTAACACTGAGTAGCTGCTTTCACACACCTGATATCTGTAACACTGAGTAGCTGCCGTCACACACCTGATACTCTGTAACACTGAGTAGCTGCCGTCACACATCTGATACTCTGTAACACTGAGTAGCCTCAGTCACACACCTAATACTATGTAACACTTAGTAGCTACCGTCACACACCTGTTAATCTGTAACACAGAGTAGCTGCCATCACACACCTGATACTATGTAACACTGAGTAGCTGCTATCACACATCTGATACCCTGTAACACTGAGTAGCTGAAGTCACACACCTGATACCCTGTAACACTGAGTAGCTGCAGTCACACACTGATACTATGTAACACTGAGTAACTGCAGTCACAAACCTAATACTCTGTAACACTGAGTAGCTGCCGTCACACACATGATAATCTGTAACACTGAGTAACTGAAGTCACACACCTGATACCCTGTAACACCAAGAAGCTGCCGTCACACACCTTATACTATGTAACACTGAGTAGCTGCAGTCACACACCTGATACTCTGTAACACTGAGCAGCTGCAGTCACACACCTGATACTCTGTAACACTGAGCAGCTGCAGTCACACACCTGATACTCTGTAACACTGAGTAACTGCAGTCACACACCTGATAATCTGTAACACTGAGTAGCTGCAGTCACACACCTGATACTCTGTAACACTGAGTAGCTGCAGTCACACATCTGATACTCTGTAACACTGAGCAGCTGCAGTCACACACCTGATACTCTGTAACACTGAGTAACTGCAGTCACACACCTGATACTCTGTAACACTGAGTAGCTGCAGTCACACACCTGATACTATGTAACACTGAGTAACTGCAGTCACACACCTGATACTATGTAACACTGAGTAGCTGCCATCACACACCTGATACTCTGTAACACTGAGTAACTGCAGTCACACACCTGATACTCTGTAACACTGAGAGCTGCAGTCACACACCTCATACTATGTAACACTGAGTAGCTGCCATCACACACCTGATACTCTGTAACACTGAGTAACTGCAGTCATACACCTGATATCTGTAACACTGAGTAGCTGCCATCACACACCTGACAATCTGTAACACTGAGTAGCTGCCGTCACACACCTGATATCTGTAACACCGAGGAGCTGCCATCACACACCTGATATCTGTAACACTGAGTAGCTGCTTTCACACACCTGATATATGTAACACTGAGTAGCTGCAGTCACACACCTGTTCATCTGTAACACTGAGTAGCTGCTATCACACATCTGATACCCTGTAACACTGAGTAGCTGAAGTCACACACCTGATACCCTGTAACACTGAGTAGCTGCAGTCACACACCTGATACTCTGAAACACTGAGTAACTGCTTTCACACACCTGATATCTGTAACACTGACTAGCTGCAGTCACACACCTGATATCTGTAACACTGAGTAACTGCTTTCACACACCTGATATCTGTAACACTGAGTAGCCGCAGTCACACACCTAATACTATGTAACACTGAGTAGCTGCCATCACACATCTGATACCCTGTAACACTGAGTAGCTGAAGTCACACACCTGATACCCTGTAACACTGAGTAGCTGCAGTCACACACCTGATACTCTGTAACACTGAGCAGCTGCAGTCACACACCTGATACTCTGTAACACTGAGCAGCTGCAGTCACACACCTGATACTCTGTAACACTGAGCAGCTGCAGTCACACACCTGATACTCTGTAACACTGAGTAACTGCAGTCACACACCTGATAATCTGTAACACTGAGTATCTGCAGTCACACACCTGATAATCTGTAACACTGAGTAATTGAAGTCACACACCTGATACCCTGTAACACCAAGAAGCTGCCGTCACACACCTTATACTCTGTAACACTGAGTAGCTGCAGTCACACACCTGATACTCTGTAACACTGAGTAGCTGCAGTCACACATCTGATACTCTGTAACACTGAGCAGCTGCAGTCACACACCTGATACTCTGTAACACTGAGCAGCTGCAGTCACACACCTGATACTCTGTAACACTGAGTAACTGCAGTCACACACCTGATAATCTGTAACACTGAGTATCTGCAGTCACACACCTGATACTCTGTAACACTGAGTAGCTGCAGTCACACATCTGATACTCTGTAACACTGAGCAGCTGCAGTCACACACCTGATACTCTGTAACACTGAGTAACTGCAGTCACACAACTGATACTCTGTAACACTGAGTAGCTGCAGTCACACACCTCATACTATGTAACACTGAGTAGCTGCCGTCACACACCTGATACTCTGTAACACTGAGTAACTGCAGTCACACACCTGATACTCTACAACACTGAGAGCTGCAGTCACACACCTCATACTATGTAACACTGAGTAGCTGCCATCACACACCTGACAATCTGTAACACTGAGTAGCTGCCGTCACACACCTGATATCTGTAACACCGAGGAGCTGCCATCACACACCTGATAATCTGTAACACCGAGAAGCTGCCGTCACACACCTGATACTCTATAACACTGAGTAGCTGCATTCACACACCTGATACTCTGTAACACTGAGTAATTGCTTTCACACACCTGATATCTGTAACACTGAGTAGCCGCAGTCACACAACTGATAATCTGTAACACTGAGTAGCTGCAGTCACACACCTGATACTCTGTAACACTGAGCAGCTGCAGTCACACACCTGATACTCTGTAACACTGAGTAACTACTTTCACACACCTGATATATGTAACACTGAGTAGCTGCCGTCACACACCTGTTAATCTGCAACACTGAGGAGCTGCAGTCACACACCTGATACCTTGTAACACTGAGTAGCTGAAGTCACACCCGATACCCTGTAACACTGAGTAGTTGCAGTCACACACTGATACTATGTAACACTGAGTAACTGCAGTCACACACCTAATACTCTGTAACACTGAGTAGCTGCCGTCACACACCTGATACCCTGTAACACCGAGAAGCTGCCGTCACACACCTGATAATCTTTAACACTGAGTAGCTGCAGTCACACATCTGATACTCTGTAACACTGAGTATCTGCCTTCACACACCTGATACTCTGTAACACTGAGTAGCTGCAGTCACACACCTGATACTCTGTAACACTGAGTAGCTGCCGTCACACACCTGATATCTGTAACACTGAGGAGCTGCCATCACACACCTGATACCCTGTAACACCGAGAAGCAGCCGTCACACACCTGATAATCTGTAACAATGAGTAGCTGCCGTCACACAACTGATACTATGTAACACTGAGTTGCTGCAGTCACACACCTGATACTCTGTAACACTGAGTAACTGCAGTCACACACTTGATACTCTGTAACACTGAGTAACTGCTTTCACACACCTGATATCTGTAACACTGAGTAGCCGCAGTCACACACCTGATAATCTGTAAAACTGAGTAGCTGCAGTCACACACCTGATACTCTGTAACACTGAGCAGCTGCAGTCACACACCTGATACTCAGTAACACTGAGTAGCTGCTTTCACACACCTGATATCTGTAACACTGAGTAGCTTCCGTCACACACCTGATACTCTGTAACTCTGAGTAGCCTCAGTCACACACCTAATACTATGTAACACTGAGTAGCTGCCGTCACACACCTGTTAATCTGTAACACTGAGTAGCTGCCATCACACACTTGATACTATGTAACACTGAGTAGATGCTATCACACATCTGATACCCTGTAACACTGAGTAGCTGAAGTCACACACCTGATACTCTGTAACACTGAGTAACTGCTTTCACACACCTGATATCTGTAACACTGAGTAGCTGCAGTCACACACCTGATTCTCTGTAACACTGAGCAGCTGCAGTCACACACCTGATACTCAGTAACACTGAGTAGCTGCTTTCACACACCTGATATCTGTAACACTGAGTAGCTGCCGTCACACACCTGATACTCTGTAACACTGAGTAGCCTCAGTCACACACCTAATACTATGTAACACTGAGTAGCTGCCATCACACACCTGTTAATCTGTAACACTGAGTAGCTGCCATCACACACCTGATACTATGTAACACTGAGTAGCTGCTATCACACACCTGATACCCTGTAACACTGAGTAGCTGCAGTCACACTCTGATACTATGTAACACTGAGTAACTGCAGTCACAAACCTAATACTCTGTAACACTGAGTAGCTGCCGTCACACACCTGATAATCTGTAACACTGAGTAACTGAAGTCACACACCTGATACCCTGTAACACCAAGAAGCTGCCGTCACACACCTTATACAATGTAACACTGAGTAGGTGCCATCACACACCTGATACCCTGTAACACAGAGAAGCTGCAGTCACACACCTGATAATCTGTAAAACTGAGAAGCTGCAGTCACACACCTAATACTACGTAACACTGAGTAGCTGCAGTCACACACCTGATACTCTGTAACACTGAGTAGCTGCTGTCACACACCTGATACTCTGTAACACTGAGTAACTGCTTTCACACACCTGATATCTGTAATACTGAGTAGCTGCCGTCACACACCTGATACACTGTAACACTGAGTAGCAGCCGTCACACACCTGATACTCTGTAACACTGAGTAGCTGCAGTCACACACCTGATACTGTGTAACACTGAGTAGCTGCCGTCACACACCTGATACTCTGTAACACTGAGTAGCTGCAGTCACACACCTGATACTATGTAACACTAAGTAGCTGCAGTCACACACCTGATACTATGTAACACTGAGTAGCTGCTGTCACACACCTGATACTCTGTAACACTGAGTAACTGCTTTCACACACCTGATATCTGTAACATTGAGTAGCTGCCGTCACACACCTGATACTGTGTAACACTGAGTAGCTGCCGTCACACACCTGATATTCTGTAACACTGAGTAACTGCAGTCACACACCTGATATGTGTAACACTGAGTAGCTGCCGACACACCTGATAATCTGTAACACTGAGTAGCTACCGTCACACACCTGATATCTGTAACACTGAGTAGCTGCAGTCACACACCTGATATCTGTAACACTGAGTAGCTGCTTTCATACACCTGATATCTGTAACACTGAGTAGCTGCAGTCACACACCTGATATCTGTAACACTGAGTAGCTGCAGTCACACACCTGATATCTGTAACACTGAGTAGCCGCAGTCACACACCTGATATCTGTAACACTGAGCAGCTGCAGTCACACACCTGATACTCTGTAACACTGAGTAACTGCTTTCACATACCTGATATATGTAACACTGAGTAGCTGCCTTCACACACCTGATATCTGTAACACTGAGTAGCTGCCACACAGCTGATACTCTATAACACTGAGCAGCTGCAGACACACACCTGATACTCTGTAACACTGAGCAGCTGCAGTCACACACCTGATACTCTGTAACACTGAGTAACTGCTTTCACATACCTGATATATGTAACACTGAGTAGCTGCCTTCACACACCTGATATCTGTAACACTGAGTAGCTGCCGTCACACACCTGATACTCTGTAACACTGAGTAGCTGCAGTCACACACCTGATACTATGTAACACTAAGTAGCTGCAGTCACACACCTGATACTATGTAACACCGAGTAGCTGCTGTCACACACCTGATACTCTGTAACACTGAGTAACTGCTTTCACACACCTGATATCTGTAACATTGAGTAGCTGCCGTCACACACCTGATACTGTGTAACACTGAGTAGCTGCCGTCACACACCTGATACTCTGTAACACTGAGTAACTGCAGTCACACACCTGATATGTGTAACACTGAGTAGCTGCCGACACACCTGATAATCTGTAACACTGAGTAGCTACCGTCACACACCTGATATCTGTAACACTGAGTAGCTGCAGTCACACACCTGATATCTGTAACACTGAGTAGCTGCTTTCATACACCTGATATCTGTAACACTGAGTAGCTGCAGTCACACACCTGATATCTGTAACACTGAGTAGCTGCAGTCACACACCTGATATCTGTAACACTGAGTAGCCGCAGTCACACACCTGATATCTGTAACACTGAGCAGCTGCAGTCACACACCTGATACTCTATAACACTGAGCAGCTGCAGACACACACCTGATACTCTGTAACACTGAGCAGCTGCAGTCACACACCTGATACTCTGTAACACTGAGTAACTGCTTTCACATACCTGATATATGTAACACTGAGTAGCTGCCTTCACACACCTGATATCTGTAACAATGAGTAGCTGCCGTCACACACCTGATACTCTGTAACACTGAGTAGCTGCAGTCACACACCTGATACTATGTAACAGTGAGAAGCTGCCGTCACACACCTGTTAATCTGTAACACTGAGTAGCTGCTGTCACACACATGATAATCTGTAACACTGAGTAGCTGCCATCACACACCTGATACTATGTAACACTGAGTAGCCGCAGTCACACACCTAATACTATGTAACACTGAGTAGCTTCCGTCACACACCTGATACCCTCTAACACCGAGAAGCTGCCGTCACACACCTGATAATCTTTAACACTGAGCAGCTGCAGTCACACACCTGATACTCTGTAACACTGAGCAGCTGCGGTCACACACCTGATACTATGAAACACTGAGGAGCTGCAGTCACACACCCGATACTATGTAACACTGAGGAGCTGCGGTCACACACCTGATACTATGTAACACTGAGTAGCTGCTGTCACACACCTGATACTATGTAACACTGAGCAGCTGCAGTCATACACCTGATACTCTGTAACACTGAGCAGCTGCCATCACACACCTGATACTCTGTAACACTGAGCAGCTGCAGTCACACACCTGATACTCTGTAACACTGAGCAGCTGCAGTCACACACCTGATACTACGTAACACTGAGGAGCTGACGTCACACACCTGATACTCTGTAACACTGAGGAGCTGCCGTCACACACCTGATACCGTGTAACACTGAGCAGCTGTAGTCACACACTTGATACCCTGTAACACTGAGTAGCTGCAGTCACACACCTGATACTCTGGAACAGTGAACAGCTGCCTTCATACACCTGATATCTGTAACACTGAGTAGCTGCCATCACACACCTGATAATCTGTAACACTGAGGAGCTGCAGTCACACACCTGATACTCTGTAATACTGAGCAGCTGCAGTCACACACCTGATACCCTGTAACACTGAGTAGCTGCAGTCACACACCTGATACTATGTAACACTGAGTAGCTGCAGTCACACACCTGATAATCTGTAACACTGAGGAGCTGCAGTCATACACCTGATACTATGTAACACTGAGCAGCTGCAGTCACACACCTGATACCCTGTAACACTGAGTAGCTGCAGTCACACACTTGATACTATGTAACACTGAGTAGCTGCAGTCACACACCTGATACTATGTAACACTGAGTAGCTGCAGTCACACACCTGATACCCTGTAACACTGAGTAGCTGCCATCACACACCTGATACTCTATAACACTGAGTAGCTGCAGTCACACACCTGTTACTCTGTAACACTGAGTAGCTGCAGTCATACACCTCATACTATGTAACACTGAGTAGCTGCCATCACACACCTGACAATCTGTAACACTGAGTAGCTGCCGTCACACACCTGATATCTGTAACACTGAGGAGCTGCCATCACACACCTGATACCCTGTAACACCGAGAAGCTGCCGTCACACACCTGATAATCTTTAACACTGAGTAGCTGCAGTCACACATCTGATACTCTGTAACACTGAGTAGCTGCCTTCACACACCTGATACTCTGTAACACTGAGTAGCTGCAGTCACACACCTGATACTCTGTAACACTGAGTAGCTGCCTTCACACACCTGATATCTGTAACACTGAGGAGCTGCCATCACACACCTGATACCCTGTAACACCGAGAAGCAGCCGTCACACACCTGATAATCTGTAACAATGAGTAGCTGCCGTCACACAACTGATACTATGTAACACTGAGTAGCTGCAGTCACACACCTGATACTCTGTAACACTGAGTAACTGCAGTCACACACCTGATACTCTGTAACACTGAGTAACTGCTTTCACACACCTGATATCTGTAACACTGAGTAGCCGCAGTCACACACCTGATAATCTGTAAAACTGAGTAGCTGCAGTCACACACCTGATACTCTGTAACACTGAGCAGCTGCAGTCACACACCTGATACTCAGTAACACTGAGTAGCTGCTTTCACACACCTGATATCTGTAACACTGAGTAGCTTCCGTCACACACCTGATAATCTGTAACTCTGAGTAGCCTCAGTCACACACCTAATACTATGTAACACTGAGTAGCTGCCGTCACACACCTGTTAATCTGTAACACTGAGTAGCTGCCATCACACACTTGATACTATGTAACACTGAGTAGATGATATCACACATCTGATACCCTGTAATACTGAGTAGCTGAAGTCACACTCTGATACTATGTAACACTGAGTAACTGCAGTCACAAACCTAATACTCTGTAACACTGAGTAGCTGCCGTCACACACCTGATAATCTGTAACACTGAGTAACTGAAGTCACACACCTGATACCCTGTAACACCAAGAAGCTGCCGTCACACACCTTATACAATGTAACACTGAGTAGGTGCCATCACACACCTGATACCCTGTAACACAGAGAAGCTGCAGTCACACACCTGATAATCTGTAAAACTGAGAAGCTGCAGTCACACACCTAATACTACGTAACACTGAGTAGCTGCAGTCACACACCTGATACTCTGTAACACTGAGTAGCTGCTGTCACACACCTGATACTCTGTAACACTGAGTAACTGCTTTCACACACCTGATATCTGTAACACTGAGTAGCTGCCATCACACACCTGATACCCTGTAACACAGAGAAGCTGCAGTCACACACCTGATAATCTGTAAAACTGAGAAGCTGCAGTCACACACCTAATACTACGTAACACTGAGTAGCTGCAGTCACACACCTGATACTCTGTAACACTGAGTAGCTGCTGTCACACACCTGATACTCTGTAACACTGAGTAACTGCTTTCACACACCTGATATCTGTAACACTGAGTAGCTGCCGTCACACACCTGATACTCTGTAACACTGAGTAGCAGCCGTCACACACCTGATACTCTGTAACACTGAGTAGCTGCAGTCACACACCTGATACTGTGTAACACTGAGTAGCTGCCGTCACACACCTGATACTCTGTAACACTGAGTAGCTGCAGTCACACACCTGATACTATGTAACACTAAGTAGCTGCAGTCACACACCTGATACTATGTAACACTGAGTAGATGCTGTCACACACCTGATACTCTGTAACACTGAGTAACTGCTTTCACACACCTGATATCTGTAACATTGAGTAGCTGCCGTCACACACCTGATACTGTGTAACACTGAGTAGCTGCCGTCACACACCTGATACTCTGTAACACTGAGTAACTGCAGTCACACACCTGATATGTGTAACACTGAGTAGCTGCCGACACACCTGATAATCTGTAACACTGAGTAGCTACCGTCACACACCTGATATCTGTAACACTGAGTAGCTGCAGTCACACACCTGATACTATGTAACACTGAGTAGCTGCAGTCACACACCTGATATCTGTAACACTGAGTAGCTGCTTTCATACACCTGATATCTGTAACACTGAGTAGCTGCAGTCACACACCTGATATCTGTAACACTGAGTAGCTGCAGTCACACACCTGATATCTGTAACACTGAGTAGCCGCAGTCACACATCTGATAATCTGTAACACTGAGCAGCTGCAGTCACACACCTGATACTCTATAACACTGAGCAGCTGCAGTCACACACCTGATACTCTGTAACACTGAGCAGCTGCAGTCACACACCTGATACTCTGTAACACTGAGTAACTGCTTTCACATACCTGATATATGTAACACTGAGTAGCTGCCTTCACACACCTGATATCTGTAACAATGAGTAGCTGCCGTCACACACCTGATACTCTGTAACACTGAGTAGCTGCAGTCACACACCTGATACTATGTAACAGTGAGAAGCTGCCGTCACACACCTGTTAATCTGTAACACTGAGTAGCTGCTGTCACACACATGATAATCTGTAACACTGAGTAGCTGCCGTCACACACCTGATACTATGTAACACTGAGTAGCCGCAGTCACACACCTAATACTATGTAACACTGAGTAGCTTCCGTCACACACCTGATACCCTGTAACACAGAGAAGCTGCCGTCACACACCTGATAATCTTTAACACTGAGCAGCTGCAGTCACACACCTGATACTCTGTAACACTGAGCAGCTGCGGTCACACACCTGATACTCTGTAACACTGAGGAGCTGCAGTCACACACCCGATACTATGTAACACTGAGGAGCTGCGGTCACACACCTGATACTATGTAACACTGAGTAGCTGCTGTCACACACCTGATACTATGTAACACTGAGCAGCTGCAGTCATACACCTGATACTCTGTAACACTGAGCAGCTGCCATCACACACCTGATACTCTGTAACACTGAGCAGCTGCAGTCACACACCTGATACTCTGTAACACTGAGCAGCTGCAGTCACACACCTGATACTACGTAACACTGAGGAGCTGACGTCACACACCTGATACTCTGTAACACTGAGGAGCTGCCGTCACACACCTGATACCGCGTAACACTGAGCAGCTGCAGTCACACACCTGATACCCTGTAACACTGAGTAGCTGCAGTCACACACCTGATACTCTGGAACAGTGAACAGCTGCCTTCATACACCTGATATCTGTAACACTGAGTAGCTGCCATCACACACCTGATAATCTGTAACACTGAGGAGCTGCAGTCACACACCTGATACTCTGTAACACTGAGCAGCTGCAGTCACACACCTGATACCCTGTAACACTGAGTAGCTGCAGTCACACACCTGATACTATGTAACACTGAGTAGCTGCAGTCACACACCTGATAATCTGTAACAATGAGGAGCTGCAGTCATACACCTGATACTATGTAACACTGAGCAGCTGCAGTCACACACCTGATACCCTGAAACACTGAGTAGCTGCAGTCACACACTTGATACTATGTAACACTGAGTAGCTGCAGTCACACACCTGATACTATGTAACACTGAGTAGCTGCAGTCACACAACTGATACCCTGTAACACTGAGTAGCTGCCATCACACACCTGATACTCTATAACACTGAGTAGCTGCAGTCACACACCTGTTACTCTGTAACACTGAGTAGCTGCAGTCATACACCTCATACTATGTAACACTGAGTAGCTGCCATCACACACCTGACAATCTGTAACACTGAGTAGCTGCCGTCACACACCTGATATCTGTAACACTGAGGAGCTGCCATCACACACCTGATACCCTGTAACACCGAGAAGCTGCCGTCACACACCTGATAATCTGTAACAATGAGTAGCTGCCGTCACACACCTGATACGCTATAAAACTGAGTAGCTGCAGTCACACACCTGATATCTGTAACACTGAGTAGCCGCAGTCACACATCTGATAATCTGTAACACTGAGCAGCTGCAGTCACACACCTGATACTCTGTAACACTGAGTAACTGCAGTCACACACCTGATACTCTGTAACACTGAGTAGCTGCAGTCACACACCTGATACTCTGTAACACTGAGTTGCTGCAGTCACACACCTCATACTCTGTAACACTGAGTAGCTGCAGTCACACACCTGATACTATGTAACACTGAGTTGCTGCAGTCACACAACTCATTCTCTGTAACACTAAGTAGCTGCAGTCACACACCTGATACTATGTAACACTGAGTAGCTGCCCTCATACACCAGACAATCTGTAACACTGAGGAGTTGCCATCACACACCTCATACTCTGTAACACTGAGTAGCTGCAGTCACACACCTGATACTATGTAACACTGAGTTGCTGCAGTCACACACCTCATACTCTGTAACACTGAGTAGCTGCAGTCACACACCTGATACTATGTAACACTGAGGAGCTGCCGTCACACACCTGATACTACGTAACACTGAGTAGCTGCCATCACACACCTGTTACCCTGTAACACCGAGAAGCTGCCGTCACACACCTGATAATCTGTAACACTGAGTAGCCGCAGTCATACACCTGATATCTGTAACACTGAGTAGCCGCAGTCACACACCTGATAATCTGTAACACTGAGTAGCTGCAGTCACACACCTGATACTCTGTAAAACTGAGAAGCTGCAGTCACACACCTGATACTCTATAACACTGAGTAGCTGCAGTCACACACCTGATACTCTGTAACACTGAGTAGCCGCAGTCACACACCTGATATCTGTAACACTGAGTAGCCGCAGTCACACACCTGATATCTGTAACACTGAGTAGCCGCAGTCACACTCCTGATAATATGTAACACTGAGCAGCTGAAGTCACACACCTGATATCTGTAACACTGAGTAGCCGCTGTCACACACCAGATAATATGTAACAATGAGTAGTTGCCGTCACACACCTGATACTCTATAACACTGAGTAGCTGCCATCACACACCTGATACTATGTAACACTGAGTAGCTGCTGTCACACACCTGATACCCTGTAACACTGAGTAGCTGCCATCACACACCTGATACTATGTAACACTGAGTAGCTGCCCTCATACACCAGACAATCTGTAACACTGAGGAGTTGCCATCACACACCTCATACTCTGTAACACTGAGTAGCTGCAGTCACACACCTGATACTATGTAACACTGAGTTGCTGCAGTCACACACCTCATACTCTGTAACACTGAGTAGCTGCAGTCACACACCTGATACTATGTAACACTGAGGAGCTGCCGTCACACACCTGATACTACGTAACACTGAGTAGCTGCCATCACACACCTGTTACCCTGTAACACCGAGAAGCTGCCGTCACACACCTGATAATCTGTAACACTGA
Source organism: Taudactylus pleione (assembly GCA_031769625.1). Lineage (NCBI taxonomy): Eukaryota > Metazoa > Chordata > Amphibia > Anura > Myobatrachidae > Taudactylus > Taudactylus pleione. The sequence continues at coordinate 417,319 of JAUIMM010001622.1, forward strand.
GTAGCCGCAGTCATACACCTGATATCTGTAACACTGAGTAGCCGCAGTCACACACCTGATAATCTGTAACACTGAGTAGCTGCAGTCACACACCTGATACTCTGTAAAACTGAGAAGCTGCAGTCACACACCTGATACTCTATAACACTGAGTAGCTTCAGTCACACACCTGATACTCTGTAACACTGAGTAACTGCTTTCACACACCTGATATCTGTAACACTGAGTAGCTGCAGTCACACACCTGATATCTGTAACACTGAGTAGCCGCAGTCACACACCTGATAATATGTAACACTGAGCAGCTGAAATCACACACCTGATATCTGTAACACTGAGTAGCCGCAGTCACACACCAGATAATATGTAACAATGAGTAGTTGCCGTCACACACCTGATACTCTATAACACTGAGTAGCTGCCATCACACACCTGATACTATGTAACATTGAGTAGCTGCTGTCACACACCTGATACCCTGTAACACTGAGTAGCTGCCATCACACACCTGATACTATGTAACACTGAGTAGCTGCAGTCACACACCTGATAATCTGTAACACTGAGCAGCTGCAGTCACACACCTGATATCTGTAACACTGAGTAGCTGCTTTCATACACATGATATCTGTAACACTGAGTAGCTGCCGTCACACACCTGATACTATGTAACACTGAGCAGCTGCCGTCACAGACCTGATACTATGTAACACTGAGGAGCTGCAGTCACACACCTGATACTATGTAACACTGAGGAGCTGCGGTCACACACCTGATACTATGTAACACTGAGTAGCTGCTGTCACACACCTGATACTATGTAACACTGAGCAGCTGCAGTCACACACCTGATACTCTGTAACACTGAGCAGCTGCCATCACACACCTGATACTTTGTAACACTGAGCAGCTGCAGTCACACACCTGATAATCTGTAACACTGAGTAGCTGCAGTCACACACCTGATACTATGTAACACTGAGCATCTGCAGTCACACACCTAATACTCTGTAACAGTGAATAGCTGCTTTCATACACCTGATATCTGTAACACTGAGTAGCTGCCATCACACGCCTGATACTCTGTAACACTGAGCAGCTGCAGTCACACACCTGATACCCTGTAACACTGAGTAGCTGCAGTCACACACCTGATACTCTGTAACACTGAGCAGCTGCGGTCACACACCTGATACTATGTAACACTGAGGAGCTGCAGTCACACACCTGATACTATGTAACACTGAGGAGCTGCGGTCACACACCTGATACTATGTAACACTGAGTAGCTGCTGTCACACACCTGATACTATGTAACACTGAGCAGCTGCAGTCATACACCTGATACTCTGTAACACTGAGCAGCTGCAGTCACACACCTGATAATCTGTAACACTGAGTAGCCGCAGTCACACACCTGATACTATGTAACACTGAGCATCTGCAGTCACACACCTAATACTCTGTAACAGTGAATAGCTGCTTTCATACACCTGATATCTGTAACACTGAGTAGCTGCCATCACACGCCTGATACTCTGTAACACTGAGCAGCTGCCGTCACACACCTGATACCCTGTAACACTGAGTAGCTGCTGTCACACACCTGTTACTCTGTAACACTGAGTAGCTGCAGTCACACACCTGATTCTCTGTAACACTGAGGGCCTGATTCAGAGAAGGACGCTTTGAAAGACTGCTTGCTCTGAATCAGGTCGTTTTTTTTTTTTTGTGCGGCATCCTGGCCGCTCTCCTAGCTGTGGGTGACCATCATGACCATCGGGGTTTGCGACGAGACCCTTGTGGTAGGGTCTCGTGGCCGCAAGCCCCAGTGAGCTTCTGGCTCTAATAGAGCCGGAAGCTCTCCCACTGACATCACTGGTGATGTCACTGGGGCTGCCCACAAACAACAAACGTTCGCATGGGAGCACCTCCGTTTGTGAAGCCACCCCCCCGCCACACCTACAAAACGGGGCAAGCTGTCAATCAACATCGACAACCGCCCCTTTTGTACTGAGCCACGGTGCAAGAGAATTTCTCTCTCGCTCTGGGGCAGAGCACACCGGCGCTCAATTGCTTGCGAGCGGGTCTGAATTAGGCCCTGAGTAGCTGCAGTCACACACCTGACACTCTGTAACACTGAGTAGCTGCCATCACACACCTGATACTCTGTAACACTGAGTAGCTGCCGTCACACACCTGATACTATGTAACACTGAGTAGCTGCCGTCACACACCTGATACTATGTAACACTGAGTAGCTGCAGTCACACACCTGATACTATGTAACACTGAGTAGGTGCCATCACACACCTGATACCCTGTAACACAGAGAAGCTGCAGTCACACACCTGATAATCTGTAAAACTGAGAAGCTGCAGTCACACACCTAATACTACGTAACACTGAGTAGCTGCAGTCACACACCTGATACTCTCTAACACTAAGTAGCTGCAGTCACACACCTGATACTATGTAACACTGAGTAGCTGCTGTCACACACCTGATACTCTGTAACACTGAGTAACTGCTTTCACACACCTGATATCTGTAACACTGAGTAGCTGCCGTCACACACCTGACACTGTGTAACATTGAGTAGCTGCCGTCACACACCTGATACTCTGTAACACTGAGTAGCTGCAGTCACACACCTGATACTGTGTAACACTGAGTAGCTGCAGTCACACACCTGATACTATGTAACATTAAGTAGCTGCAGTCACACACCTGATAATATGTAACACTGAGTAGCTGCTGTCACACACCTGATACTCTGTAACACTGAGTAACTGCTTTCACACACCTGATATCTGTAACACTGAGTAGCTGCCGTCACACACCTGATACTCTGTAACACTGAGTAACTGCAGTCACGCACCTGATACTATGTAACACTGAGTAGCTGCAGTCACACACCTGATAATCTGTAACACTGAGTAGCTGCAGTCACACACCTGATACTATGTAACACTGAGTAGCTGCAGTCACACACATGATACTATGTAACACTGAGTAGCTGCAGTTACACACCTGATACTGTGTAACACTGAGTAGCTGCCGTCACACACCTGATACTCTGTAACACTGAGTAGCTGCAGTCACACACCTGATACTATGTAACACTGAGAAGCTGCCATCACACACCTGATACTATGTAACACTGAGTAGCTGCCTTCACACACCTGATACTATGTAACACTGAGTAGATGCAGTCACACACCTGATACTCTGTAACACTGAGTAGCTGCAGTCACACACCTAATACTATGTAACACTGAGTAGCTGCTGTCACACACCTGATACTATGTAACACTGAGTAGCTGCAGTCACACACCTGATATCTGTAACACTGAGTAGCTGCAGTCACACACCTGATATCTGTAACACTGAGTAGCTGCAGTCACACACCTGATATCTGTAACACTGAGTAACTGCTTTCACACACCTGATATCTGTAACACTGAGTAGCTGCTGTCACACACCTGATATCTGTAACACTGAGTAGCTGCCGACACATCTGATAATCTGTAACACTGAGTAGCTGCCGTCACACACCTGATACTCTGTAACACTGAGTAGCTGCCGACACATCTGATAATCTGTAACACTGAGTAGCTGCTGTCACACACCTGATATCTGTAACACTGAGTAGCTGCAGTCACACACCTGATACTATGTAACACTGAGTAGCTGCAGTCACACACCTGATATCTGTAACACTGAGTAGCTGCAGTCACACACCTGATACTATGTAACACTGAGTAGCTGCTTTCATACACCTGATATCTGTAACACTGAGTAGCTGCTTTCATACACCTGATATGTGTAACACTGAGTAGCTGCCGACACACCTGATAATCTGTAACACTGAGTAGCTACCGTCACACACCTGATATCTGTAACACTGAGTAGCTGCAGTCACACACCTGATACTATGTAACACTGAGTAGCTGCAGTCACACACCTGATATCTGTAACACTGAGTAGCTGCTTTCATACACCTGATATCTGTAACACTGAGTAGCTGCAGTCACACACCTGATATCTGTAACACTGAGTAGCTGCAGTCACACACCTGATATCTGTAACACTGAGTAGCCGCAGTCACACATCTGATAATCTGTAACACTGAGCAGCTGCAGTCACACACCTGATACTCTATAACACTGAGCAGCTGCAGTCACACACCTGATACTCTGTAACACTGAGCAGCTGCAGTCACACACCTGATACTCTGTAACACTGAGTAACTGCTTTCACATACCTGATATATGTAACACTGAGTAGCTGCCTTCACACACCTGATATCTGTAACAATGAGTAGCTGCCGTCACACACCTGATACTCTGTAACACTGAGTAGCTGCAGTCACACACCTGATACTATGTAACAGTGAGAAGCTGCCGTCACACACCTGTTAATCTGTAACACTGAGTAGCTGCTGTCACACACATGATAATCTGTAACACTGAGTAGCTGCCGTCACACACCTGATACTATGTAACACTGAGTAGCCGCAGTCACACACCTAATACTATGTAACACTGAGTAGCTTCCGTCACACACCTGATACCCTGTAACACAGAGAAGCTGCCGTCACACACCTGATAATCTTTAACACTGAGCAGCTGCAGTCACACACCTGATACTCTGTAACACTGAGCAGCTGCGGTCACACACCTGATACTCTGTAACACTGAGGAGCTGCAGTCACACACCCGATACTATGTAACACTGAGGAGCTGCGGTCACACACCTGATACTATGTAACACTGAGTAGCTGCTGTCACACACCTGATACTATGTAACACTGAGCAGCTGCAGTCATACACCTGATACTCTGTAACACTGAGCAGCTGCCATCACACACCTGATACTCTGTAACACTGAGCAGCTGCAGTCACACACCTGATACTCTGTAACACTGAGCAGCTGCAGTCACACACCTGATACTACGTAACACTGAGGAGCTGACGTCACACACCTGATACTCTGTAACACTGAGGAGCTGCCGTCACACACCTGATACCGCGTAACACTGAGCAGCTGCAGTCACACACCTGATACCCTGTAACACTGAGTAGCTGCAGTCACACACCTGATACTCTGGAACAGTGAACAGCTGCCTTCATACACCTGATATCTGTAACACTGAGTAGCTGCCATCACACACCTGATAATCTGTAACACTGAGGAGCTGCAGTCACACACCTGATACTCTGTAACACTGAGCAGCTGCAGTCACACACCTGATACCCTGTAACACTGAGTAGCTGCAGTCACACACCTGATACTATGTAACACTGAGTAGCTGCAGTCACACACCTGATAATCTGTAACAATGAGGAGCTGCAGTCATACACCTGATACTATGTAACACTGAGCAGCTGCAGTCACACACCTGATACCCTGAAACACTGAGTAGCTGCAGTCACACACTTGATACTATGTAACACTGAGTAGCTGCAGTCACACACCTGATACTATGTAACACTGAGTAGCTGCAGTCACACAACTGATACCCTGTAACACTGAGTAGCTGCCATCACACACCTGATACTCTATAACACTGAGTAGCTGCAGTCACACACCTGTTACTCTGTAACACTGAGTAGCTGCAGTCATACACCTCATACTATGTAACACTGAGTAGCTGCCATCACACACCTGACAATCTGTAACACTGAGTAGCTGCCGTCACACACCTGATATCTGTAACACTGAGGAGCTGCCATCACACACCTGATACCCTGTAACACCGAGAAGCTGCCGTCACACACCTGATAATCTGTAACAATGAGTAGCTGCCGTCACACACCTGATACGCTATAAAACTGAGTAGCTGCAGTCACACACCTGATATCTGTAACACTGAGTAGCCGCAGTCACACATCTGATAATCTGTAACACTGAGCAGCTGCAGTCACACACCTGATACTCTGTAACACTGAGTAACTGCAGTCACACACCTGATACTCTGTAACACTGAGTAGCTGCAGTCACACACCTGATACTCTGTAACACTGAGTTGCTGCAGTCACACACCTCATACTCTGTAACACTGAGTAGCTGCAGTCACACACCTGATACTATGTAACACTGAGTTGCTGCAGTCACACAACTCATTCTCTGTAACACTAAGTAGCTGCAGTCACACACCTGATACTATGTAACACTGAGTAGCTGCCCTCATACACCAGACAATCTGTAACACTGAGGAGTTGCCATCACACACCTCATACTCTGTAACACTGAGTAGCTGCAGTCACACACCTGATACTATGTAACACTGAGTTGCTGCAGTCACACACCTCATACTCTGTAACACTGAGTAGCTGCAGTCACACACCTGATACTATGTAACACTGAGGAGCTGCCGTCACACACCTGATACTACGTAACACTGAGTAGCTGCCATCACACACCTGTTACCCTGTAACACCGAGAAGCTGCCGTCACACACCTGATAATCTGTAACACTGAGTAGCCGCAGTCATACACCTGATATCTGTAACACTGAGTAGCCGCAGTCACACACCTGATAATCTGTAACACTGAGTAGCTGCAGTCACACACCTGATACTCTGTAAAACTGAGAAGCTGCAGTCACACACCTGATACTCTATAACACTGAGTAGCTGCAGTCACACACCTGATACTCTGTAACACTGAGTAGCCGCAGTCACACACCTGATATCTGTAACACTGAGTAGCCGCAGTCACACACCTGATATCTGTAACACTGAGTAGCCGCAGTCACACTCCTGATAATATGTAACACTGAGCAGCTGAAGTCACACACCTGATATCTGTAACACTGAGTAGCCGCTGTCACACACCAGATAATATGTAACAATGAGTAGTTGCCGTCACACACCTGATACTCTATAACACTGAGTAGCTGCCATCACACACCTGATACTATGTAACACTGAGTAGCTGCTGTCACACACCTGATACCCTGTAACACTGAGTAGCTGCCATCACACACCTGATACTATGTAACACTGAGTAGCTGCCCTCATACACCAGACAATCTGTAACACTGAGGAGTTGCCATCACACACCTCATACTCTGTAACACTGAGTAGCTGCAGTCACACACCTGATACTATGTAACACTGAGTTGCTGCAGTCACACACCTCATACTCTGTAACACTGAGTAGCTGCAGTCACACACCTGATACTATGTAACACTGAGGAGCTGCCGTCACACACCTGATACTACGTAACACTGAGTAGCTGCCATCACACACCTGTTACCCTGTAACACCGAGAAGCTGCCGTCACACACCTGATAATCTGTAACACTGAGTAGCCGCAGTCATACACCTGATATCTGTAACACTGAGTAGCCGCAGTCACACACCTGATAATCTGTAACACTGAGTAGCTGCAGTCACACACCTGATACTCTGTAAAACTGAGAAGCTGCAGTCACACACCTGATACTCTATAACACTGAGTAGCTTCAGTCACACACCTGATACTCTGTAACACTGAGTAACTGCTTTCACACACCTGATATCTGTAACACTGAGTAGCTGCAGTCACACACCTGATATCTGTAACACTGAGTAGCCGCAGTCACACACCTGATAATATGTAACACTGAGCAGCTGAAATCACACACCTGATATCTGTAACACTGAGTAGCCGCAGTCACACACCAGATAATATGTAACAATGAGTAGTTGCCGTCACACACCTGATACTCTATAACACTGAGTAGCTGCCATCACACACCTGATACTATGTAACATTGAGTAGCTGCTGTCACACACCTGATACCCTGTAACACTGAGTAGCTGCCATCACACACCTGATACTATGTAACACTGAGTAGCTGCAGTCACACACCTGATAATCTGTAACACTGAGCAGCTGCAGTCACACACCTGATATCTGTAACACTGAGTAGCTGCTTTCATACACATGATATCTGTAACACTGAGTAGCTGCCGTCACACACCTGATACTATGTAACACTGAGCAGCTGCCGTCACAGACCTGATACTATGTAACACTGAGGAGCTGCAGTCACACACCTGATACTATGTAACACTGAGGAGCTGCGGTCACACACCTGATACTATGTAACACTGAGTAGCTGCTGTCACACACCTGATACTATGTAACACTGAGCAGCTGCAGTCACACACCTGATACTCTGTAACACTGAGCAGCTGCCATCACACACCTGATACTTTGTAACACTGAGCAGCTGCAGTCACACACCTGATAATCTGTAACACTGAGTAGCTGCAGTCACACACCTGATACTATGTAACACTGAGCATCTGCAGTCACACACCTAATACTCTGTAACAGTGAATAGCTGCTTTCATACACCTGATATCTGTAACACTGAGTAGCTGCCATCACACGCCTGATACTCTGTAACACTGAGCAGCTGCAGTCACACACCTGATACCCTGTAACACTGAGTAGCTGCAGTCACACACCTGATACTCTGTAACACTGAGCAGCTGCGGTCACACACCTGATACTATGTAACACTGAGGAGCTGCAGTCACACACCTGATACTATGTAACACTGAGGAGCTGCGGTCACACACCTGATACTATGTAACACTGAGTAGCTGCTGTCACACACCTGATACTATGTAACACTGAGCAGCTGCAGTCATACACCTGATACTCTGTAACACTGAGCAGCTGCAGTCACACACCTGATAATCTGTAACACTGAGTAGCCGCAGTCACACACCTGATACTATGTAACACTGAGCATCTGCAGTCACACACCTAATACTCTGTAACAGTGAATAGCTGCTTTCATACACCTGATATCTGTAACACTGAGTAGCTGCCATCACACGCCTGATACTCTGTAACACTGAGCAGCTGCCGTCACACACCTGATACCCTGTAACACTGAGTAGCTGCTGTCACACACCTGTTACTCTGTAACACTGAGTAGCTGCAGTCACACACCTGATTCTCTGTAACACTGAGGGCCTGATTCAGAGAAGGACGCTTTGAAAGACTGCTTGCTCTGAATCAGGTCGTTTTTTTTTTTTTGTGCGGCATCCTGGCCGCTCTCCTAGCTGTGGGTGACCATCATGACCATCGGGGTTTGCGACGAGACCCTTGTGGTAGGGTCTCGTGGCCGCAAGCCCCAGTGAGCTTCTGGCTCTAATAGAGCCGGAAGCTCTCCCACTGACATCACTGGTGATGTCACTGGGGCTGCCCACAAACAACAAACGTTCGCATGGGAGCACCTCCGTTTGTGAAGCCACCCCCCCGCCACACCTACAAAACGGGGCAAGCTGTCAATCAACATCGACAACCGCCCCTTTTGTACTGAGCCACGGTGCAAGAGAATTTCTCTCTCGCTCTGGGGCAGAGCACACCGGCGCTCAATTGCTTGCGAGCGGGTCTGAATTAGGCCCTGAGTAGCTGCAGTCACACACCTGACACTCTGTAACACTGAGTAGCTGCCATCACACACCTGATACTCTGTAACACTGAGTAGCTGCCGTCACACACCTGATACTATGTAACACTGAGTAGCTGCCGTCACACACCTGATACTATGTAACACTGAGTAGCTGCAGTCACACACCTGATACTATGTAACACTGAGTAGGTGCCATCACACACCTGATACCCTGTAACACAGAGAAGCTGCAGTCACACACCTGATAATCTGTAAAACTGAGAAGCTGCAGTCACACACCTAATACTACGTAACACTGAGTAGCTGCAGTCACACACCTGATACTCTCTAACACTAAGTAGCTGCAGTCACACACCTGATACTATGTAACACTGAGTAGCTGCTGTCACACACCTGATACTCTGTAACACTGAGTAACTGCTTTCACACACCTGATATCTGTAACACTGAGTAGCTGCCGTCACACACCTGACACTGTGTAACATTGAGTAGCTGCCGTCACACACCTGATACTCTGTAACACTGAGTAGCTGCAGTCACACACCTGATACTGTGTAACACTGAGTAGCTGCAGTCACACACCTGATACTATGTAACATTAAGTAGCTGCAGTCACACACCTGATAATATGTAACACTGAGTAGCTGCTGTCACACACCTGATACTCTGTAACACTGAGTAACTGCTTTCACACACCTGATATCTGTAACACTGAGTAGCTGCCGTCACACACCTGATACTCTGTAACACTGAGTAACTGCAGTCACGCACCTGATACTATGTAACACTGAGTAGCTGCAGTCACACACCTGATAATCTGTAACACTGAGTAGCTGCAGTCACACACCTGATACTATGTAACACTGAGTAGCTGCAGTCACACACATGATACTATGTAACACTGAGTAGCTGCAGTTACACACCTGATACTGTGTAACACTGAGTAGCTGCCGTCACACACCTGATACTCTGTAACACTGAGTAGCTGCAGTCACACACCTGATACTATGTAACACTGAGAAGCTGCCATCACACACCTGATACTATGTAACACTGAGTAGCTGCCTTCACACACCTGATACTATGTAACACTGAGTAGATGCAGTCACACACCTGATACTCTGTAACACTGAGTAGCTGCAGTCACACACCTAATACTATGTAACACTGAGTAGCTGCTGTCACACACCTGATACTATGTAACACTGAGTAGCTGCAGTCACACACCTGATATCTGTAACACTGAGTAGCTGCAGTCACACACCTGATATCTGTAACACTGAGTAGCTGCAGTCACACACCTGATATCTGTAACACTGAGTAACTGCTTTCACACACCTGATATCTGTAACACTGAGTAGCTGCTGTCACACACCTGATATCTGTAACACTGAGTAGCTGCCGACACATCTGATAATCTGTAACACTGAGTAGCTGCCGTCACACACCTGATACTCTGTAACACTGAGTAGCTGCCGACACATCTGATAATCTGTAACACTGAGTAGCTGCTGTCACACACCTGATATCTGTAACACTGAGTAGCTGCAGTCACACACCTGATACTATGTAACACTGAGTAGCTGCAGTCACACACCTGATATCTGTAACACTGAGTAGCTGCAGTCACACACCTGATACTATGTAACACTGAGTAGCTGCTTTCATACACCTGATATCTGTAACACTGAGTAGCTGCTTTCATACACCTGATATCTGTAACACTGAGTAGCTGCAGTCACACACCTGATACTCTGTAACACTGAGTAACTGCAGTCACACACCTGATACTATGTAACACTGAGTAGCTGCTGTCACACACCTGATACTCTGTCACACTGAGTAGCTGCCGTCACACACCTGATACTCTGTAACACTGAGCAGCTGCAGTCACACACCTGATATCTTTAACACTGAGTAGCTGCAGTCACACACCTGATACTCTGTAACACTGAGTAGCTGCAGTCACACACCTGATACTCTGTAACACTGAGTAGCTGCTGTCACACACCTGATACTGTGTAACACTGAGTAGCTGCAGTCACACACCTGATACTCTGTAACACTGAGGAGCTGCAGTCACACACCTGATACTATGTAACACTAAGCAGCTGCAGTCACACACCTGATATCTGTAACACTGAGGAGCTGCAGTCACACACCTGATACTCTGCAACACTGAGGAGCTGCAGTCACACACCTGATACTATGTAACACTGAGTAGCTGCAGTCACACACCTGATACTATGTAACACTGAGCAGCTGCCGTCACACACCTGATATCTTTAACACTGAGTAGCTGCCGTCACACACCTGATACTATGTAACACTGAGTAGCTGCCGTCACACACCTGATATCTGTAACACTGAGTAGCTGCCGTCACACACCTGATACTATGTAACACTGAGTAACTGCAGTCACACACCTGATACTCTGTAACACTGAGGAGCTGACGTCACACACCTGATACTCTGTAACACTGAGGAGCTGATGTCACACACCTGATACTGTGTAACACTGAGCAGCTGCAGTCACACACCTGATACCCTGTAACACTGAGTAGCTGCAGTCACACACCTGATACTCTGTAACACTGAGTAGCTGCAGTCATACATCTGATATTTGTAACACTGAGTAACTGCAGTCACACACCTGATAATCTGTAACACTGAGTAGCTGCAGTCATACACCTGATATCTGTAACACTGAGTAGCTGCAGTCACACACCTGATACTCTGTAACACTGAGTAACTGCAGTCACACACCTGATACTATTTAACACTGAGTAGCTGCCGTCACACTCCTGATACTATGTAACACTGAGTAGCTGCCGTCACACACCTGATACTCTGTAACACTGAGTATCTGCCGTCACACACCTCATACTCTGTATCACTGAGTAGCTGCCGTCACACACCTGATACTCTGTAACACTGAGTAGCTGCTGTCACACACCTGATACTCTGTAACACTGAGTAGCTGCAGTCACACACCTGATACTATGTAACACTGAGTAGCTGCCGTCACACACCTGATATCTGTAACACTGAGTAGCCGCAGTCACACACCTGATACTATGTAACACTGAGTAACTGCAGTCACACACCTGATACTCTGTAACACTGAGTAGCTGCAGTCACACACCTGATACTCTGTAACACTGAGTAGCCACAGTCACACACCTGATACTATGTAACACTGAGTAGCTGCAGTCACACACCTGATATCTGTAACACTGAGTAACTGCAGTCACACACCTGATACTATGTAACACTGAGTAGCTGCAGTCACACAACTGATATCTGTAACACTGAGTAGCCGCAGTCACACACCTGATACTATGTAACACTGAGTAGCTGCTTTCACACACCTGATATCTGTAACACTGAGTAACTGCAGTCACACACCTGATACTATGTAACACTGAGTAGCTGCAGTCACACACCTGATATCTGTAATACTGAGTAGCTGCAGTCACACACCTGATATCTGTAACACTGAGTAGCCGCAGTCACACACCTGATACTCTGTAACACTGAGTAGCTGCAGTCACACACCTGATACTATGTAACAGTGAGTAGCTGCAGTCACACACCTGATACTATGTAACACTGAGTAGCTGCAATCACACAACTGATATCTGTAACACTGAGTAGCCGCAGTCACACACCTGATACTATGTAACACTGAGTAGCTGCTTTCACACACCTGATATCTGTAACACTGAGTAACTGCAGTCACACACCTGATACTATGTAACACTGAGTAGCTGCAGTCACACACCTGATATCTGTAACACTGAGTAGCCGCAGTCACACACCTGATATCTGTAACACTGAGTAGCCGCAGTCACACACCTGATACTCTGTAACACTGAGTAGCTGCAGTCACACACCTGATACTATGTAACACTGAGTAACTGCAGTCACACACCTGATACTCTGTAACACTGAGTAATTGCTTTCACACACCTGATATCTGTAACACTGAGTAGCCGCAGTCACACACCTGATAATCTGTAAAACTGAGTAACTGCAGTCACACACCTGATATCTGTAACACTGAGTAGCCGCAGTCACACACCTGATATCTGTAACACTGAGTAGCCGCAGTCACACACCTGATACTCTGTAACACTGAGTAGCTGCAGTCACACACCTGATACTATGTAACACTGAGTAACTGCAGTCACACACCTGATATCTGTAACACTGAGTAGCTGCAGTCACACACCTGATATCTGTAACACTGAGTAGCCGCAGTCACACACCTGATACTCTGTAACAGTGAGTAGCTGCAGTCACACACCTGATACTATGTAACAGTGAGTAGCTGCAGTCACACACCTGATACTATGTAACACTGTGTAGCTGCAGTCACACAACTGATATCTGTAACACTGAGTAGCCGCAGTCACACACCTGATATATGTAACACTGAGTAGCTGCAGTCACACACCTGATATCTGTAACACTGAGTAGCCGCAGTCACACACCTGATACTCTGTAACAGTGAGTAGCTGCAGTCACACACCTGATACTATGTAACACTGAGTAGCCGCAGTCACACACCTGATACTATGTAACACTGAGTAGCTGCTTTCACACACCTGATATCTGTAACACTGAGTAACTGCAGTCACACACCTGATATCTGTAACACTGAGTAGCCGCAGTCACACACCTGATATCTGTAACACTGAGTAGCCGCAGTCACACACCTGATACTCTGTAACACTGAGTAGCTGCAGTCACACACCTGATACTATGTAACACTGAGTAACTGCAGTCACACACCTGATATCTGTAACACTGAGTAGCTGCAGTCACACACCTGATATCTGTAACACTGAGTAGCCGCAGTCACACACCTGATACTCTGTAACAGTGAGTAGCTGCAGTCACACACCTGATACTATGTAACAGTGAGTAGCTGCAGTCACACACCTGATACTATGTAACACTGAGTAGCTGCAGTCACACAACTGATATCTGTAACACTGAGTAGCCGCAGTCACACACCTGATACTCTGTAACAGTGAGTAGCTGCAGTCACACACCTGATACTATGTAACACTGAGTAGCCGCAGTCACACACCTGATACTATGTAACACTGAGTAGCTGCTTTCACACACCTGATATCTGTAACACTGAGTAACTGCAGTCACACACCTGATATCTGTAACACTGAGTAACTGCAGTCACACACCTGATACTATGTAACACTGAGTAGCTGCAGTCACACACCTGATATCTGTAACACTGAGTAGCTGCAGTCACACACCTGATATCTGTAACACTGAGTAGCCGCAGTCACACACCTGATATCTGTAACACTGAGTAGCCGCAGTCACACACCTGATACTCTGTAACACTGAGTAACTGCAGTCACACACCTGATATCTGTAACACTGAGTAGCTGCAGTCACACACCTGATATCTGTAACACTGAGTAGCTGCAGTCACACACCTGATATCTGTAACACTGAGTAGCCGCAGTCACACACCTGATATCTGTAACACTGAGTAGCTGCAGTCACACACCTGATACTCTGTAACAGTGAGTAGCTGCAGTCACACACCTGATACTATGTAACAGTGAGTAGCTGCAGTCACACACCTGATACTATGTAACACTGAGTAGCTGCAGTCACACAACTGATATCTGTAACACTGAGTAGCCGCAGTCACACACCTGATACTCTGTAACAGTGAGTAGCTGCAGTCACACACCTGATACTATGTAACACTGAGTAGCCGCAGTCACACACCTGATACTATGTAACACTGAGTAGCTGCTTTCACACACCTGATATCTGTAACACTGAGTAACTGCAGTCACACACCTGATATCTATAACACTGAGTAACTGCAGTCACACACCTGATACTATGTAACACTGAGTAGCTGCAGTCACACACCTGATATCTGTAACACTGAGTAGCTGCAGTCACACACCTGATATCTGTAACACTGAGTAGCCGCAGTCACACACCTGATATCTGTAACACTGAGTAGCCGCAGTCACACACCTGATACTCTGTAACACTGAGTAACTGCAGTCACACACCTGATATCTGTAACACTGAGTAGCTGCAGTCACACACCTGATATCTGTAACACTGAGTAGCTGCAGTCACACACCTGATATCTGTAACACTGAGTAGCCGCAGTCACACACCTGATATCTGTAACACTGAGTAGCTGCAGTCACACACCTGATATCTGTAACACTGAGTAGCTGCAGTCACACACCTGATACTCTGTAACACTGAGTAGCTGCAGTCACACACCTGATACTCTGTAACACTGAGTAGCTGCAGTCACACACCTGATACTTTTCTATATTTGTGCAGATGCGTCAGTCGCGGGCCCTGCCCGATGCATTGTGCATGAGCAATAAACCTAGCAGAGACCGGAGAGAACAGGGTCCAGAACACTGCTCAAACTGCAGCACATGGGCAGCCCCCACACATAAATAGGAATGGGATTGAAATACCGGCGGCTCCCAAATCCAAAGAGAGCGATCTGGCCAGGATATTACAGGCCGATGCAGGGCCGTAACTAGGATGGTGCGAGGCATGGCACAGGGTACCGCAGGGCAGGGGGCGCTGTTTGGGTCTGTACATGCACGAGACCCGGCCAGTGTTGGGCGCTGGGTCGCTACGGTTCTCGCACGAAAGCGGGGCAGCTGTCGATGGTGATTGACAGCTTGCCTCGTTTTGGAGGCGGGTGGGGTTTCTGGGCAAATGGAGGCATTCCTGCAGTAATGTCTGCCTTTTGTGGGTGGCCCTACTGACATCACTCGTGATGTCAGTAGGTGGACTTCCTGCTCTATTACAGCAGGAAGTCCACTGGGGCTTGCGGCCACGAGACCCTACCACAAGGGTCTCGTCGCAAGCCCGATGGTCGCAATGGTCTTGACCATCGCAACCATCACCTGGCCGCTCGCATAAGCTGTGGGTGGTCACCCACAGCTATGCGAGCGGCCAGGAGGCCTTCTTTAAAATAAAAAGGGACGCCCTGATTCAGAGCGAGCGCTCTCAAAGAGCGTCCGGCTCTGAATCAGACCCCAGGCAAACAGAAATTAAGAAGACTGAGAGACGGTTGCAGTTAGGTTGACAGAATTTGGAGCAGCAGGGCGACAGAGTATGTAGTAACATCTCTCTCTGCCCATTCTTGAATGAAGAAGTAAACCAACATGTTGTGCATTAAAGAGAATAGGTTGTTGCTATTATGAGTTTGCAATCTATGACGACATGAGTGTTATATTATTTATAAACTAAATTAGCAAATGTAAAAAAAAAGCAGCATCATGATGTGAAGGAATCAGAAAATCATAGGCTAAAGCTGGGTACACATTAGACGATTCATCCATATCAGCCAGTGTGTACCCACTATGAGCGACCCTGCGCGGGCAATCCGTCGCTCCGGGTCCCGTACTAAAGGGGGCGTGCTGTCGATGTTGAGTGGCAGCACGTCCCCTTTGGTGGGCGGGTCGGGGGGGGGGGGTGGCTGCCCAGACGGAGGCCTACCATCTGGGGACGGCCCCACTGACATCACAAGTGATGTTAGTGGGAGAGATTTCAGCTCTGTTTGAGCCGAAAGCTCTCTGGGGCTTGCGGCCACGAGACCCTACCACAAGTGTCTCGTCACAAGCCCGATGGTCGCGATGGTCTTGACCATCGTGACCATCATCATGGCCGCTCGCTATAGCTATGGGTGGTCACCCACAGCTATGCGAGCGGCCGGGAGGCCGTTCTAAAAAAAAGACAGGCCCTGATTCAGAGCGAGCGCTCTGTCAGAGCGTCTGGCTCTGAATCAGGGCCACTGTGCATAATATGAACTGGGGACACTACAGTTTGTTTAACAAATTAGTGCTGGGAGTATTTACACAGTATACTTTTTATTACCATTACCAGCATATTTTACCGATAACTTTATTGTAATGTCCCCACAAGTTAGTTGCCCTGGGGCCCCCACAAAACTTAGGGATCTATTTACTAAGCAGTGTTAGGAGAAGTGAAAAGTGAAGAGTGAAAAGTGATAAGGTACCAGCCAATCAGCTCCCAACTGTCATTTTTCAAACACAGCCTGTGAGATGGCAGGTAGGAGCTGATTGGCTGGCACCTTATGACTTTTCACTCTGTCTCCTAACACTGCTTAGTATTTAGACCTTTGATCTTGGTCTGGCGGTAGTGGCACTGTGGAGGCGTGATTATGCCTGCCTGGCACTCTAGGGCCTCTACAAAGTGTGGGCCAGGGTAATATGTTCTTGCCTCACCCCACCCATGGCCGCTGTGATAGTTTTTGTTCAATGCTGACATTAAACTGCAATAAAAATGAAACTTATCCCCATGATAGTGGATGTAAATGATTGCGCTCCATGGAATTATATAATGGAAGGAGCAGCTGAGTAGAGATGCCAGACCCTGGTCAACCTGATGCAGAAAGATTGTGGCACCAAAGACACCTCTATAGGGTGGAGATGTACTAAGCTCTGGAAAGTGATAAATTGGAAAGTGATAAACTACCAGCCACTCAGCTCCCAACTGTCATGTTACAGGCTGTGTTTGAAAAATGACAGTTAGGAGCTGATTAGTTGGTAGTTTATCACTCTCCAATTTATCACTTTCTAGAGCTTAGTACATCTGCCCCTAGGAAACAAACTTCATTCATCCATCCTGTTCTTTTTCCTATAAAATGCAGAATTCCCTTTACATCCTTCCTCATTCCATTAACCACTCATGTAGTTTATCAAGAGAGTTCTATACAGAAATGGGGAACTCAGAAGGGATAAGTGGGACTAGAACCGGTTGCTGGAGTTTATTCCTATACTGTACGTCTGTCCGTAGGTAAAACACCCCCCATGGCCATATCATATGCCTCACCACAGCAGTGTGTGACACCAGGTAAGGAGAGTGACAGCAGACACTTTAATGCCATTAAAGGTGCAGACTTTTCAGGATTATCTGAGGAGCCCACACCAGCCGCCTGACTATCTGTGATGTGTCTAATGACTTGATTGACAGCACAAATCCACAATGGCGCCGCCTTGTCTACAAAGAACTAAGTCAGAACTCATTCACTTTACAGTAGGTCTCACTAGTCTGTACGGCTGTACAGATAGAACTCTGTCACATTTCTAAGGATATATTTTTTGATGCTTTAAAATCGGACACGCCAGGCCCTTGTTTTATGGTTTATTTTAGTAACATCCTACCAGTATTTATTTGCATGTATAGAATTCTTAGACCATTGTTTGTATTTTTCTCTTTTTCATTAACTGGGCAGGCAGAGTTTCACTGACAGCTTTGCAGACTTGCAGTGGAGAAATGCAAAATGCCAATTGGTTAATGTCTACCTGAAATAATGCGTGTTACTTTATAGACCTAAATACGGTATATCCATCATGCTCTCTTATATTTCCTTGCATCTAGTTGGCAGGACATGAGATGAGTGTTTCTCTATCTCATTCAGAGGGGTTGCAGTGACAGGCTGGCAGACTTGTGGTGCAGAAATGCACCCTGGGGGGCGGAGCCAGTGAGGCCGCAGCAACTTATCTGACTGACATTTCACCTTTTTGACCTGCATTAGATCCTATCAAGATGCTGTTCTAAAAATGACAGATATGGTTGCACCGGTCTGTCACAAAGTTGGGTGGTAACGCTGTATAAGGAGAGCTGCAGTGGAAAGTTAGGTTAACCCTAAATATTGTACCTTTTCATAAATGAAAGTTATTATTTTAGGACTGAGTCGCCCTCATAGACATTTTCAGGTTACAGTTGCGCCCAGTTACATTGTGGCTGATGGCGCCACAAACGTGTGCATGCATCGCGCCATGCGATTCCCTGCGACTGCATATACCACACTACGCTATGGCGAGCGCTGCGATCGCACCATGCATTCTTATGGAGGCGCAGTCGCGTACGCAGTGCGCATATCCGCATGCTTCTGGCGGCGCGACTTGCCGTGCCATTGGCAGCAATATAGCTTGGCATATCTGTATTAAGATCCAGACATGTTCCCCAGAAAATGGCCTCTTTCAACCCAGTAGTAAATGGAGGCATCTTTGTTTATCCATGAGCCAGGTTACAGTTTAGATAATTAAACTTTAAGTGTATTCTCTGCCAATACCCTTAAGCAGTGTAGGCTAAAGAAAAACATTATTAACTTAAAGCTAGTGCCTAAGTCATTCCCACCCCCCCCACCCTCCCTTTCCTCCTCCTCAGATGACTACATTTACTGCCAGCGTGTTAGGACACTGCGTTGGGAATGTCCCTGGAAGATATAATCGCCTGATTTGAACTCTTTAGCTGTGGGCACTTATCATGTCTTTATTTTTAATTTTTTTAAAGGTCAGGTTTTACAGTGGCTCGTCGAGTAAACGCAACGACTTGTTGTGCCTGAATTTCCACCATTGCAGTCCCAAGGGCGGATACACTGTCACAGAGCCTCGGGCGCTGGATCGATGACCTGAGGTAAAACAGGCTTGGGCTGAAAAATGGTCAGCAGGACGTATAGCGCTGATCGTCCCATCGACAGAATCATATCCCTATCCCGTGTGAAGGACCATGGTCAAACTTCCCTGTAAATGGTTAAAACCTTCACCTGCATAAGTCAAGGTAAACTTGCAGATGGGACACAAGCCAACTTCTTCTTGCAAAATCAAGAGATAAATGTACAGCCCCCATGGCGAATAATATTCCTGTCTGTACTCAGACCTGTCTGTCCCCATGTGGCTCGTGTGTCATCCACTATATTTATCAATTCATTAAAAAATGTAATATATCTTCTTTGCTTCCAGATTCCTGTTACTATTTAGAAATACTGTACACATACTGTACACAGCAACTGTGTTATTCACCTGCCAGTCACCGTCATGGACTCCTCCCTTGTGTGGAGTCACGGCCAGCAGAGCTGGAGCACCAATTAGGCAACCTAGTATGTTCCTGCCTAGGGTCCAGTGGGCTATGAGGGGCCTGGACTGCTATGGGTAAATGGAAGTAGTGGCCGGGGGAGCCATCTTGCATAGAGCCAATTGGGATCTCAGGACCTGATTCAGAGCCGGATGCTCTGAAAGAGCGCTCGCTCTGAATCAGGGCGTTTTTTTTGTGGAGCGGCCTCCTGGCCTCTCGCATAGCTGTGGGTGACCACCCACAGCTATTGCGAGCGGCCAGGATGATGGTCGCGATGGTCAAGACCATCGAGACCATCGTGCTTGTGACGAGACCCTTGTGGTAGGGTCTCGTGGCCGCAAGCCCCAGAGAGCTTCTGGCTCTAATAGAGCCAGAAGCTCTCCCACTGACATCACTGGTGATGTCAGTGGTGCTACCCACAAACGGCAGGCGTTCGTTTGGGAATGCCTCCGTTTGTGAAGCCACCCCCCGGCCACGCCTACAAAACAAAACATCGACAGCCGCCCCTTTTGTAGTGAGCCACAGAGCAAATGCTTTTTGCGCTCGCTCTGGGGCTCGCACACGCGCAGTGTGCACGCCGCCCGTGTGCACTGGGCCACCATCGACCTGCTTGCGAGCGGGTCTGAATCAGGCCCTCAGTCAGGCCCCTGACAAGCAGGAAAAAGTGTTATCTTTCCTCAGCAGAAACTGGTATTGGCTGTCGGCATCCTTACCCTAAACCTGCCACACCATATACATATATGTATATATTAGTGTACATATTGGGGATAGTTACTCCCAGAAAACCAGCTGAAAACGTACTTTTGGCTAGAAGTCCAGTACAGTAAAGGCCCCCATACACGGTGATCTTCAAAGTTGGTAAGATCAGTTGTACGATTACCCTTTAAATTCTTCATAAGATGTGGTCAAGTGTATCACATCATACACGATCAGTTGAGATCTCTCTGCAAAATCATCTGATCTGCGATCCAACTAGACGACGGCGGGGACGCGCATCGGGGTCGCAGAAGACTCAAAATACAACTATTTGCAAACGATTGGCCTGTCCAACCTAGAGAAACTGCCCAAATCGTGTGATCGTGTATGGCCAGCTTAAGTTTGACATTTGTTAGCCTGCACTAATAGCGTGACCAGGGTCTCACATAGTTTATATATATATATAATATATATATATATATATATATATACATACACACACACACGCCAATCAGCCATGACATTAAAATCAATTGTCTAATAATATGTAGGTGCCAGGAGCAAACGCAGGATTTCTAGAGGGAGAGTTTCATATCCTTAGTGTGGAGGGGTATAATCTGATCTGGTGCGCTAATGGAGTGCTCAGTTCCACATAGTTCCTTATACTGTAAGTTGTGACGGCAGCTCTAGTAAAATCGTATTATACAATATACAATATACCTATTGTGGTGTTGATTTGATCTACTGGCCTTGCGTTTGCCTGTGGGTGACTCTAGTGCCTCCAAAATAGTTCTGACCCGTCAAGGGATGAACTCCAAGACCTCTGAAGGTGTACGGTGTTATCTGGCACCAAGAATTTAGCAGCAGATGCTTTAAGTCCTGTAAGTTGTCAGGTTGGGTCCTCCATGGGTCGCACTTGTTTTTCCAGCACATCCCACAGATGCTCGATCGGACTGAGATCCGGGTAATTTGGAAGCCAAGCCTGAACTCTTTGTCATGTTCCTCAAACCAAATCTGAACAATGTTTGTGGTGTGGCAGGGCGCATTATCCTGCTGAGAGAGGCCACTGCCATCAGGGAATACCGTTGCCATGAAGGGGTGCACTTGGTCTGCAACAATGTTTACGTAGATCGTACGTGTCAAAGTAACATCTACATGAATGCCAGGACCCAAGGTTTCCCAGCAGAACATTGCCCAGAGCATCTCACCGCCTCCACAGGCTTGTCTTCTTCCCATAGTGCATCCTGGTGCCATCTCTTCCCCAGATAAACGGTGCACATGCACACGGCCGTCCACATGATGGAAAAGAAAACCTGATTCATCAGACCAGGTCCCTTCTTCCATCGCTGCATGGTCCACTTCTGACTCTCTTGTGCCAACTGTAGACGCTTTTGGCAGTGTGCAGTGGTTAGCTTGGGCACTTTGACTGGTATACAGCTATGTGACCCTGTACGCAGCAAGCTTAATCATAGGGCCTGATTCAGAGATGGATGCTAACACGATTTTTACGCAGATGAAGCAAATGTTTGACATTGCGCGTGTATATAAGCTGGACTGCGCATATGCTGTCTCATGATTCCGCCCGCACAGAGGATCCATTCGCAAAGTGAGTGACAGGTAGTCAGCATTTGGGGGAGGTAACAGGAGGTGGCCATTAAAACGCAGGCATGTCTGACTGTTTAAACGCCGTTCCATGGGCGTGCAAAGATTAACCCTTGTGATCTCATACGCAGCATGAGAGCCGTCTGCATGCCAGGAGAGCTGCCGAGTCTGCGGCTGGTCAGACCTGCCGCCAGGGCAAGATGGCCGCTCGATGTGCATCGATGTTATCGATATTTACGCAGTTTAGTGCCGTTGCACGCCTATGAGAAAACAGTATTGGAGCGTCCTTATGCTCGGGTAAGCTTTCGAACTATTAGCATATTTTCGCTGCTACATTCCGTGGGAAATCGCAGTTGCAATCGCATTAGCGTCCATCTCTGAATGAGGCCCATAGTCAGCATTAACTTTTTTAGCACTTTGTGCTATAGTAGCTCGATTGGACCAGAAGAGCCAGCCTTCACAGCCTTGGCACTAGTTCACCAGTTGTCCTTCCTTGGACCACTTTTGGTAGGTACTAAGCATGGCATATCGGGAACGCCCCACAAGACCTGCCGTTTTGGAGATGCTCTGACCCAGTCATATAATCCTTCACAATTTATCCCTTGTCACAGCTGCTCAGATCTTTACGCCTGCTCATTGTTCCTACTTCCAACACATCAACTTCAAAAACTGAGGGTTTACTTGCTGCCTAATATACCACATCCATTGTCAGGTGCCATTGTAATGAGATAATCAATGTTATTCGCTTCACCTGCCAGTGGTTTTAATGTTACGGCTGATGGGTGTGTATAGAATGTACCCACCCTTAATCCCTTGTTAAGTGGTATACCTTTTTATATCAGTGCCACCACCCAAGTATTGGTATGTGGTAATGGGCCTTCTTGGAAAACCCCTCTTACAATATGTAGAAATGATGATAATTATACTTTGACAGCTATATGACACCTGCCCATGTAGTCACTTAAGCTGGCCACACATAAAGATTATCTGTCCAACTAGTTGATTGGTTGGAATGAAAATCTGGTAAGGTATGGGAGTAACTGACGATCAGCAATTTGCTCCCAAACGCTGGAAAATGGAGAAAAACTGTTGTTTGAACAAATTGTTTGGATCAAACGTTTAACAAACTTGTCTGACGTCCATTTTCATCTGTTTTCTGGCAAATTGTTGATCATCATTTACTCCCATACGTTACCAGATTTTCATTCCAACCAATCAATAAGTTGGCTGGTTGGATGTAAGTTGGTCTAGTGTGTGGCCAGCTTTACACCATATTTCGGGTACGGTTCACCCCCATGCCATTCCTCCAGTTTTTAAATGAAATTGAAGCTATTTAAGTCCAGTGAATAACCTGAAATTATACAAGGGTAAGCGATAAACTGTTATAGGTAAAAAAAACTTAAGGTTAGCAAAAATTTAACAAAAATATAAATTTGAGCTATAAAAAGAAATCCTTTTTCCCTTTTTCCAGGGAACAAGATATGGGATAAGAACTTGACTGTTCTGCAGCAATTAGACAGAGGCTTGCCTGGTCCATGAAGCCCTGCCAGCGGACTGCTGAGGACAGGAAGAATGGACTGATGAAAAATGGGAAATTTTTGGTATATCACACAGTTTGTGCGTGCAGATTATTTACTAGGCTGCTCCTTGCTGCCAAGTTTAAGCCCAAAACATAAAAAGCCAATGCTTTTAATAGCAAAACATGGATTCCCATCCGGTGCCATAAATGAATTTGTGTCATTATGTAGTGGGGAACAGAGGTGCGGCCATGCAATTCCCAATGCTTCCAGAGGCAAATGCAGGGGGGGGTTCCGGTTGCCTGGAAACCCCCCTCCCCAGCCCATACCATCACCACAATAAAATAGTAATATAATAAATGTTACTAGTGCTGCATGTTCTTCTCAGTATCACAAATGAAACAATCAGCACCACCTTTGGATCTTTTAACATGTCTCAGCCAGTAATAAATACAACTGTGCACCAACTAGGAGATCTGGAAAACATGCACTGTTAGGGGTGCACTGCTATAGACCATCAATAGGGTTTACTATTAATAATACACTATCCAGGGCAGTGGTAGGTTCTTCTTCTGCTCCCCCAAACTCCCAGACTTGCTCCAATGCTCTGGAATGGTGCCCACATCTGAAATAAAAACATTTAGCCCAGGTAGGATGGCCCTACTCCCGCATCTAATGGCTTACTGTGATCACCTGTCCTGTATATGCTGGAATTATGACACACAATACACTTTGTATGACGCATATTAAAGCGGGTTAATTGCTATTAATTACACCCTCTTCATGGACTGGCCACACTTGCTCTAAAATCAAGCATTTGGAAAACTCCCCTCTAAAAATTCTGCATGCCACTGCATGCCGCGGCGCCCCCACAATCCCCTCACCTGTACCCCATAATAAGAAGTCAGCAAGTATGCTATACTTTATCTGTGTCTATTTCACAAACTCATTCCATAGAGGGCAATTTATGTTACAGAATCATACTGTAGTCTGCCACATGTGGAAAGTATGTTCTTAGTTATTTGAGAACAAATTGTAGGAACACCCAGAATGTTGTTTTCCAGGGCACAATTTGTGGGTGGGGGGTCAGCCATTGTTTATGCACTTTTATTGCTGTCTATGAAGTTTGAAATGTCACGTCGCTGCAGCGGTTAGAAAAACCGCAACTCTTCATTATTCTCATTTTATTAGAATTAGGATTTAGAGTTTTAGCTTGCAGTAGTGACAAAGCCCCCAACCAACCCCCTCCCATCATTACTGCTGATCATGATCCCAGTTGAAAAGTTTTTGAGGCTGGACCATAAAAAGAATTCTGAAAAACTTAGAGAACCAGAAAGAGAAACTTGTGGCCGTATACAGAAGAGGGAGGGAGCCTGACATATCGCACCTTTGTGCTTTATTACAAAGCTAAAGGCTGTGCAGTGGTTCTTTCAAATGTTATTTTAAATGTTGTCCTTCCACCATATCAAAATTACTCAATTCTAGGATCGTACTTTTACTTATTTTTTATTTGCGTCCAGTGAATGCCTTAGAGAATTGTTCTGAGACTACCCGGAAAATGTATTGAGTTCGGTTAGTAACCTTCAAATGATAGGATGATGTAATGGATAATGATGACATCACTTTTGTGATGAAAAGTATTTGGCTGTGTAACATAAAGTGGTGTGCAAAAGTTTTAGGGAGGTGTGGAAAATATGTTGCAAAGTAAGAATGCTTGCAAAAATGAAGTTGTAATAGTTTATATTTATCTATTAACAAAATGCAAAGTGAATGAACAGAAAAGAGATCTAAATGAAATCAATAGTTGGTGTGACCACACTTTGCCTTCAAAACAGCATCATTTCTTCTAGGTACACTTGCACACAGTTTTTGAAGGAACTCGGCAGGGAGGTTGTTCCAAACATTTTGGAGAACTAAGCACAGATCTTCTGTGGATGTAGGCTGGCTCAAATCCTTCTTTCTCTTCAACCCAGAAAGACTCGTTGATGATCAGGGCACTGTGGGGGCCATATCATCACTTCCAGGACTCCTTGTTCTTCTTTACACTGAAGATAGTTCTTAATGACATTGGCTGTATGTTTGGGGTCGTTGTACTGCTGCAGAATAAATTTGGAGCCAATCAGACGCCTCCCTGATGGTATTCGTACCTGCCTATATTTCTCAGCATTAAAGACCCCATTAATCCTGACCCAATCCCCAACTCCATTTGCTGAAATGCAGCCGCAAACTCTCAAGGAACCTCCACCCTGCTTCACTGTTGCCTGCAGACACTCATTATTGTACCGCTCTCCAGCCCTTCGCTGAACAAACTGCCTTCTGTTACAGCCAAATATTTAAAATTTGGACTCATCAGTCCTGAGCACCTGCTGCCATTTTTCTGCACCCCCTGTTCCTATGTTTTTGTTCACACCAAAACCTTTATATATAATTATAGTCGCTTGGCCTTGTTTCTACATCGAAGGTATGGCTGTTTGGCCACAATTCTTCCATGAAGACTACTTCTGACCAGACTTCTCAGAACAGTAGATGGGTGTACCTGGGTCCCACTGGTTTCTGCCAGTTCTGAGCTGATGGCACTGCTGGACATCTACCGATTTTGAAGGGCAGTAAGCATGATGCGTCTTTCATCTGATTCACTAAGTTTCCTAGGCCAACCACTGCACCTACGGTCCTCAATGTTGCCTATTTCTGGAATCAGTATGTAATGCCGGCTGTCAGAATAACTACTGTCAAAATACCGACAGCGGCATCCCGATAGTTGGTATCCCCGACAGGGGTCTGGTAATTATACTTAGCCTCCCCCCTTCTCCCCCTAACCCTCCATTCTTGTAGCCTAACCCTAACCCTCCCCACCCCGCACCCTAACCATCCCCGTTAGTGCCTAAACCTAAGTCTCACCCCTTCATGCCTAAACCTAACCCTCCCACCTTAGTGCCTAACCCTGACCCTCCCCCCCCAGTGGTGCCAAACCCTCCCCCCTAGGGTTGACTAACCCTAACCTCCCCCCAAAAAAACCTAACGCTAACCCCGCTATGCCACCTAAACCTAACCCCCATCCCTGCGGATAACGCTAAGGGCACCCCGGATTTACCTAGTTCGGGCAGCCGTTCTTCTGGATTCCGGCGTCGAGATTAAGGCGTGGGTATTTCGATGCCTATCTCAATCCCTTGTCGGGCTTACCCGATGCCACCCGTCTCATAACTACATCCCCCCGTTTCTTTGTGCTTCTTCAAAAGATCTAGAACAGCACATCTTGAAACCCCGGTCTGCTTTGAAATCTTTACCTGGGAGAGACCTTGCTGATGCAGTATAACTACCTTGTGTCTTGTTGCTGTGCTCAGTCTTGCCATGGTGTATGACCTGTGACATGAAACGGTCTTCCACAACCTCACCTTTGTAGCAGAGTTTGGCTGCTCCTCACCCAGTTTGAAGCCTCCTGCACAGCTGTTTTCTGTTTCAGTTAATGACTGTGATTGTATATATACAAACAATAATAATAATATTCCGGGAGAGTGGGCA